>JAYRBT010000114.1:41394884-41416658 GCA_036023395.1 Myiotriccus ornatus | reverse complement strand
GAAAAGAAAAGAAAAGAAAAGAAAAGAAAAGAAAAGAAAAGAAAAGAAAAGAAAAGAAAAGAAAAGAAAAAAAGAAAGAAAGAAAAGGAGACGAGAAACTAGCCCTGTCCTACACAACCATGTTTCTGGCTGCAAACAGCTGAACATTAGTCAACCCTTGACTGCACAAAGAGAGACTAGTTGTAAACAAAACGGAGAGAGCTGAGACAGAGCCTTCTAACGAAGCCTATTGAATTTTGTGCTCTCTGTAACTTGAAAGCCGCAAATGCTGAAAGAGCCATCTGTATTAAAGCATGGCTGGGATCATGTTCATTAGCTGGTTGGCTGTAAATATAGCCTCCCCCCAACACAAAAGGTAACGCATGTCAGCTCAAACCATCACCAGCAGGTTTGTGTAAATATTTACTGGGCTGTTCAGACTGCTGTAATTTGAGGCTGTTGATGTCTCACAAACAAGTTAGAAAATGAGCTGGCAAGTTCCCGAAAACAGTGTCAGAAGGCAGCTCCGGTACAGTAGAGGGAATGTGAGCTTTGTGCTGTTTTCTTCGAAGGCTGCAGGGCTTCCCAACTACTCCAGTCTGGCTAGCTTTTGGCCTCCTTACAGTCGAGAGTCAGATTTACAGGTTTCTAACCTTTTACACTTTATTTTTTCTTTAGACTCTAGGAAACATTTCTTGGGAATTTTAGATGTTGCAAAAAGGATGAGAATTTTGCTTGTTAATTAATTTCCTTCTTTCATAAAAATACATCAGGCATAAAGCTTCTTGTGAGAGGGCTGCAGAATCACAGGTGGTCCACCCACCTGAGTGAAACTACTGCTCCTATCCCCTGTGGATTGTGGAGAAATGTTGGGGTAATCTCTGTGTGGATAAACAACCTCTGCATTGCTCTTTTAGACTTGGAATGCTTGCACCAAGTATCCAAGTCTATTGGAGAACCCAGAGTAGACTGCCTGAATATGGCACACAATGTTTCTGCTAGTTCCAAGGTTTGGAGAGCAGAGAGCCATAGCTGCGTCTCCTCCAGCAGGCAAAAGCAAGGTATACGTCAAAGCTCTGACTCCAGGTTTGCCCACACACTTTCTTCCATCTATGCAACTTATCAGTCTCCCAGGAGGGTATCTAACAGAGCCTGTTCCAGGGAGCAGTTTGGATGTGGCCACCCATACAAAAGGGGGAGTGGAAGCAGGACCGGAAATTTCAGCAATTCAGTCCTGGAGACATACCTCTGGACTAGAGAACAGTCTGGTCTGTTTTAAACTGTGAAGTGGATGTAACTACAGCAATCACCTTTACCCAGTCTCCTGGAGTGGAAGGAATCCCTGATTCACAAAAAAAGCCAAATTCAGGAAAGGTCATCCTTCCTCTACTTTCATGGCGTGTGTGATGCCTAGGTGTAATTTTAAACAGTTGCACAGGAAAGATTATCTGAGTAAACATTTTTTATGGCACTTCTACTTTTAAAGCATGCTGGTCCCCAGAGTCTTTTCTTTTTGTCCTGCCAGTGAAGACAGCGAGGAGAGTTTAGGGACCAGAGGTGATCTGTGAGTCCAGGGAACAGCACAAAGAGAAATGTTTCTTGAGACCAAAGGGCTGGGAAAGGGCTGGCAGGCCTGTGTTCTGTGCCTGTGGGCCTGCTCAGACCTAGAGGCACTGACAGGGAAATGACACATTTCTCTCTTTTATGGAGACTGCCATTTCCCAAACGAGCTGCAGGCATGTTGACAAGGAGAGGTTTTTTTCTCGGTGGGATCTGTTGTCCTCACTGCTGGAAATCAGCCCTATCCAAATGAACACTTGGCATCGAAGTGGCATTTGCTGCCTTTAAAGTTGATGGGAATCCCTGACTGGTGCAGAATTGCTGAGGCAGGTTTTACAGAAAGTGCTGCTCTCCTTGGGGGTGCAGGTGTGTGCAGCAATGCAAGGGCAGGGTGGTGGGGTCTGGTGTGTAGCGCAATCCCATCTCCTCCCTGGGATATGGATGGGTACGGATGGCTATCACAAGACACCCGTGAGAGCTGCCTCCAGCTGTCTGGGATGCTGCTGTGCATTGCCTGTCTCTGGGAGCTGAGAAAAGCGTGGCTGGCTGAGAGCCACTGTACCCCTCCTTCCCCAGCTGTGCCCAGCTCAGGGGCCATCAGCACTGTTTCTGGGTGTGTGTCAAGAAGCAACCAAGCAACAAAATGACTGCAGCTTTGTAGCCAGGTGCATTATTGTGTTATACATCCTGCCCCTGAACTGATTGCTGATTGCTGTAGAGCCGTCATCTCAGCTCTTCAGGTGATTCAAGTTCAGTGAGATTTCATTTCTAGCAGTGGAGTGACCTGGACTTACACAACCTCATGGTTTAGTTTAGGAGACTTCACCTCAGAGTCTGATCCTGTGATCTCAGTGTCTTATAATGTGACTTGTGCACTAAAAGCAACCCTCTGAGAAACCAACTTCGTAACACCCAGATAGTGAGTAATTTCATTTGTTTGGTGACAGGGGACAGCTTTTGAGCCTCCATTCAGTATTTCTGGTAATTTCCTTCTGAGGTAGGGCTCTGTCACACAAAAATTCCAGCTCTGACAACCATGTAAACAGAAGGTGCCCACTCCCACCCAGTCTTCATTGATGTTTCTCTTGTTCAGTGTGAGGAAGGCATGCAAAATGTACCACAGACTTTTGGTACTCATGGTATGGATTTGGGGCAGCAAACACATCTTTTAGAGTAGCAAAAACAGAGGTCTCATGGTCCTCCTTATAAAAAATCTTCCTTCTCACAGAGTTAAATGAAGTGGCTAGATCGCAGAATCACAGATCCAACAGTCTCTCTCTTTTGGTTACTGCAGGTAATGAATAATGCAGATATGACCAGGACAAGAGACTAGATCTAGTCCTATGGAGGAAACATAAAATCCCATCCGTGTGTGTGTATTGCATCAATCTGCATCAGAGAACTTTTACATTGATGATAAGAACTAGTTTACTGTGAAAGGTTATATTGCAGGTACCCCCAACAGCAAGGTCTAAGCTGTCCTGAAGACAGAAGGAAATCCCTTTGTTTAAGGGGCCATTTCTGGTGTGCTGGACAGGAGCACGAATTCCACTCTGTCAGTCAGCTTTCTCCATGGGTAAAAACAAAGTGGAGAAGCTTCCTCAGACAGCTCTGCATCCCAGGACAAGGGAAGTATAGGAAGATGTGAAGGGGGAGGGTGGGGAAGAAGTGTCAGTGAATTTTAATAATGAACTTTCCAACTGCCATCACTCCATCGCCTGAAATAACAGCCAAGAATAATAGGATGTTACTATGTTGGCTTATGTGGGGAACGACTTTAAAACACTCCTCTATGGTACATCTCACATGGCAAAAAACCTAGAACCACAGCATAAATAGTGGCCTTTTCTGACTCTTCCAAAGCAATCTTTGTCAGCTGTTCCAGCTCAGAAGCAAGAATGAGGAGATGGATGTACGAGCATCTGGAGGATGTAAACCCATTTTTAAATGATACAAGCCCATTTTTTCCACTTTGCTTGCATTCCCACCTTCACCACATGTGCAAGCAGGGCATCTTGGATGCTCCTGCATGCAGCTTCTCTTCTGATGGCTGCCATTCCCCAGCAGGGATGAGACCTGGAAAATGTAGCAATGGATAATGGCTGAAAAGAGGCAGATTCATGGGCTTTGCCTGTGAGGCAGGTGGTGCAACTGGGCAGCCTTAAAGTTGCCAATAAACGGTGCAGTGAATAAGGCTCAGACTCGTATGGTGCCTTCTGGGAGGAGGGCCTGCCAAAGATGGAGATGTTTGGTTACTCTTTATTCCTGCTGAGGGCGTGGGTCAGAATTTGACACTCTGAAACTATGTCTCTCCTGTGCTAACCCTCAGCTTCATGGTTTGCAAAGGGATACTATGCAACAGGGGGCTTATACATAGATTACATGGAAAGACTCAATATCTTGAGACTTATTGGCTTGCAAATCTTACACAAACAGCAGACACGTGCTCCTAGTTTACAAGCGGAAGGAATGTACTTTTCCTTGCACAAGTAGTCTGCATTTGATGACTGTAGCTTTCAGGTGCTGAGGTAAAACAGATTGTAAGGAGTGTTACTAAAAGGATACTTTCTCTGCCCGTAATCCCCCACCCCATGATGTGAAGCAGAAGCTGGGATGCCTGTCTCCTCCCACAGCACAACCAGCAGCAGCTGTGCACCGCAGCAGAGGCGCCAGCAGCTCACGACCCCAGTGCTGCTGTTTCCGAGGTCATCAGCCGTGCTGCACTGGTGGCACCACCACAGCAGCTGCGGGGCCTCTGCCGTGAGCTGTAGATGTAAGCAGAAGTTCTGGCCTGACTCCCATGAGCTCTAGAAGGAAATGTAATTTTACTTCTCAGAAACATACAAGTGATGCACAGAGAACTAGTGCAGAAAATATGGGAGGACATAATGCAATTTTCAGAGGCAATCTTTCCTGGCTCGCTATTCCTCATAGCAGTAATTAACCTCAGTTCAAAGCAAGTGTGAGATGCTACCAAGCCAGAGAAACCATATATATACCCTGAGTACAGCTTATTCTCCTACACATTATTGCACATGGAACAGCACACAAGTGCATCAAGCAGAAGAGATTTCCGTTTCAAATTGGTATTTTCAAGCTAAAAGGAAGGTAAGCTGGAAACTACCAAATTGCTTCCCCAACAGTAGTACTGAATAGGCCTCTCACGCCGACAGGATCACAAATAAAGCTGCTTTTCCAGCAAATTGGTACTTGGAAGGCTCTCTCCCACATAGTGTCTCTGCCTGTGTGTTGTGGAAGTGAATTGGGAGAGCAGTAAGATCTGTAAGATTAAGCCCCCAAATGCCAACCTTACGTCTATTTGCTTTAGACATTTTCTGGCACATAAGAAGAGAGGGGATTTAAAAACAAGAAAGTATGTGAAAATGAGGGAAGAATAGTGGGAGTCTTTAAATATGAGCTGTACATCCACATTGCTAACTAATGAGGAAACCAATCCAAATGTAAGCAGTACACAGATGTGAGCTTTTACTGCCCAGTTCTCTGGGTTGCTTGAGTAGAAAGCCCCACTGCACCAAAATCACAGGTCAAAAATCAGAGTTTCCACTGTAGGAGTACCTTGTTCCATTACAAAACCAAAAGCAAAAACACTGAGATTTCCTGTCAGTGCAAAATTCTTGGGAAAGAATAATGCAAACAAATCCTGATAAGAGCATTTAGAAAATTTAGAAACAAAACTCCACACCCGGAAGCTCTATGAATATTACAGAGGCCAGGACCAGTTTATCTCTATGTGGGCATAACCACAGGGAGGGACTGCACCTTCACACCCAGCCTGAGGGGTCATCTCTGCCAGTGGGCCATACTAGACTGGCGTAATAGACAGCTGCAACAACCTACACCACCAAAGATTCCAAAAATATCTCAAGACTCACAGAGTTAAATCACCCATTTTGATACTCCCCGCCCTGGGGGAGATACTGGACATTCCCATCTGAACCTAAGCATACATAATCTTGGGGTTTTGGGACTTGGGGTACCACTCGTCAGATCCAGAGGAGGACCAGAACTTCCACAGGACTGCCACTGCCACTCTCAACAAGACTGCAATCATTACTTCGACAGAACTGCAACCATCACCTAGACCAACAGGTTTCCTTTCCTTTTCCTTTGCACCCAGGGGGACCACGTGGTGCTCAGCACAGGGGCTAAGGAACACCATTCTGTTCTTGCCCCAGGGTGCTGGGTTATACATCTGTCTTTGGGGGTTAAAACCAGTTTTCTCTGTATCACTGTATTTATTGCAATCTTTTTAGTAAATTGTATCTCTGACTTGTAATCTCTTGAGTTGGGTTCATTTCTCCTGCCAGTTTACTTTTGAACAAGCACAGTGCCCTAGCTCCTTCGCCACCTGGGATTTCCAGATGCCTTTGACCAGGGCTTCTCAGCTTATTCCCTGGAGTATGATGCCAAGGAACTAAGACAGGTTAAAAGGCCTGTTGGGCCAGGCTCAAAAAAGCTGTCTGCCTTTTGCAACATAGGTCCTCAAAATCAATGTTCTACAGAGTAATTTGCCTTCAGGGAAGTGATATTTCATGGCATCAAAGCATCCTCCAGGAGACTTCCCAGCTTCCTCAAATGTGGACACCCAAGGAAGAAGTGCTGTCAGCACCACTCTACAGAGATCAGATTTCAAATCAGTTCAGAAATTCTCTGTCCATTTTGCAAGAGACACCTCTAGGAAAGAAAAGGGGACAGTGGGGTGATTATCTGAGCTTAGATCCTGGTGACAGGCACCTTGTGTGGTTATAAAAAGCATTGTCAGGGTCACCCTGCATGGATGGTTGACCAAACTCATCTCTCAGTTTCTGTTAGGTATCACTCTATAAAAGAATATGGGAAAGGACTAGTATGTCTACTGTGCCTCTTTCAGGCTCTCCAGTGTTTCTTCTGGTTATCATCACATTCAACCCACCCTTTAGTTTCCTGAACAATCTGTTTAACTCTTTTTTTCCCACTCTGGTCTGTGCTCACAAAGGAAAAGAAAAGCTGCTATCATCTTTGTGAGGAAATAACTTGTCTCTGTGCTGCACTGAATCTATTAGATGGTCAGGGTGCCTTCATAGCTGGGACATTCCCTGTTAATCTTTCCTGGGTGCTTGCTTGTCACTGCCATGTGTGCATGGGTGCTGTGTTGCTCAGCATATTGGTAGCCAGGGTCATGCTCTTGCTCCCAGACACACTAACCCCTACTGTGGTATCCACTGGAGTGGCACTGGCATAGGCAAGATTGAGGGGAACATATCAGCAGATGGCCACCAGGTGTGGACTTGTGGCTGAAGGGTTATGCCCTCACCTCTCCCACCATCTCCACTGGCTCACTCCCCTGCAGAGCATCCAAGCTGTGAGAAATGCTTTCCAGGAAGTTCTGAACTGTGCTAAACCCTCTGTCAACAACTGCTTGCAGGGCAACTATCTGGGAATTTCCCTTTCCAGGCTCACGTGGCACTCTGAGATATAACTACTTGGTAGGAGGCTCGCTTGGGAGTTTGTGCCTGGGTAGGTGGTGGTTGAATAACTTCCAGGGGTTATCTGGATGTGCAGCTGAACAGAGGAATATCCCCTCTCCTGGAGACTTTGCCAAGCTAATGCAGGCTTCACACATGCCTCACCAGCTAATACAAAGGAGGATAATGGTGGTACGTGCTGCTGGCTGGAGTTGGCACATGTCACCTTTGTGCTCAAATTCAGCTTGGACATCAATGTGTGCAGTTCCATGGCAGGGTAATACGATCCCCCATGACTGCATTTCCAAGAAGTCTTTTATTGTTTGTGCTAGAGAGAGTGAGAGGTGGTTGAGTCACCCCCTTTTGGCAGCCAGGTCCCTGGTGGGTACACAGGGTACCCAGTCTTCACTTTATGCCATCTTGGACAGCCAGCCCAGGGCCACCATTGCTTTCTGTTGGCAAAGTCCTGAGATGTCCCCTCTTCATGTCTCTGTTCTACCCCAGAGCATGTCCTGTTGCTGGGCACTGGGACCAGCTCTTGCTACATCAGTGCTCCTTTCTGCCTTTACTAAATTCCAGAGCTGCTGGACACCCAGAGGTGTATAAAAATACCTGCTGATGAAAATCCTGATGTGAATACTCCTTTCCAAAATGGTGTACTTTCCTCTCTGGTTTCAGAAAGAATACTTTACCTCTCTGCCAGATCCTGCCAACTGGTGTTTTGTGACTGAATTAGGGGAGGGAATATGTATGTTTGTCCCTTAATAAGCAGTAAATAGACAAAATCCTTTGTGCAGATATGAATGTAGAGGGTGTAATTTCCTCAGTAAGAAAACCCTTTTTTTCTGTAATCAAGGAGTCTTTCTTCCTGGCTCTCATCAGCTTCAGTTCATCAGCCTTTGCTGACAGCATCCCTCACTTGGGTCATCCAAAGAGGAGAGATGAAGAGAGGAAAAGTATTTCTTGTCATAGCTGTGGGCTGGCAGAGATCACAGCAAGTTGATAGCAACAAATAAATTTCTTTTGTCCTGTTAAAAGCAAGGACTGAATCCAAAAACTCTATGACAATAGCATTTTGCATTCTCAGTTCCCCCAGCTCTTCACAGCTTGTGCTGGTGGTGTCACTACACTGTGCCATGGTAAGGTGCATTTGACAAGTACATTTAAATGGATGCTACTCAGTGTACCCATTACATACATTCTGCTCTTACATATGAGATGTCCGAATGGCCAGACTGTAGATTGCCAGCCTACAGGACACCAGGATATCATGCCAGCTACCGTGTGATCACTTGTATTAATAAGGGCAACCATCAATCATTGTCTTCTATGACAATGGAAGAGAAGGAACATTATCAGCAGGTCAAGGGACCTGATTGTTCTCCTCTCTTAAACACTTGTGATGCCAAACCTGGAGTGCTGGCTTCAGATTTGGGCTCTCCAGTACAAAAGAAGCATGAACATACAGGAGGGACACCAGTGAAGGTGATGGATATGGATCATCTCATAGATGAGCAAAGGCTGAGAGAGTCGCGACTGCTCAGCTTGGAGAACAGGCAGCTTGGGGGTATCTCACCAGTAATTATAAATATCTGAGGGAGTAGTAAAGAAGATGGAGCCAGACTTTACTCAGTGTGCCCAGTGACAGGACCAGAGGCAATGCACACAAAGGGATTCATAGGAGGCCCTGTCTGAACATCAGGAAACACTTTTTTAGTTTAAGGCTGACTGAGCCCTTGAAAAGGTTGCCCAGACAGGTTGTAGACTCTCCAGACTTAAAGATATTTAGAACATGACTGGACAGAGTCCTAGGCAACCCTGCTTGAGCATGGACGTTGGGCCAGATGGTCTCCAGAGGTCCCTTCCCACTGCAACCACTTTCAGTGAAGTGACATTTCCTGGCATGAAAGTATTCATGCTGGTTTTAACCGAGGTCTCACATGACTATAAAATCCAATGTTTGTAAGAAATATTTTCCCATATATAGGAGAACAGGTGTCAGACAACAGAAAAAAAAAGACATTTTTAATAGGCTCAGTATGATTGTCACAGTTAAACATCATTGTACAGAAGGAAGGCTCCGAAATTCACCCTTTTGTGGGGTTTATAGAGGTGTTACTGGGAAGCAGTTTTTATCCATAATGCATAAAAGACTTTGAGATAAGACCGACATCTTTTACCTCCATATGACTCATCCAGAAAAACTTATTGTTACATATTTTGATCTGAAATTAGCAAACATGCAGGAAGTTTATCTAAGTCAACAGCTGTCATGTCTGTAGTCACTCCTGTGTAACTTTAATTATTGTTGTATGTCTGTCTTGTGCTACTGTACTGGAGAAATATGGAAGATCTTGTTCTTTACAACCAGCTGCTCTGAAACCACAGTACTGTGTACCCTTTTACTGCAATCACACACTGAAAAGCCATGCCACTAAAAAGGGAGCTGAGGTCTCTCAAGTCTGTTCTTCTTGAATGAACACTAGAATCACTGAATAAAGAGGTAATTTTGATGGATTTATATACACATGAGAATTTTTAATTTTTAGAGTATCTATTTGGTCAAGTTTCTTGGCAAAAATGCAAGAAGATGGCTTAGGAGGAACAGAAAATAAATAAGGGTAGGATATTACAATTTATTGTGGAGACATGAAAATTATAGCTGAGACTGCTTTGGAAGACTTGCAATAGCAGAAATTTTCAGATGAGTCCTAGCTGGCATGGGCGCTGTTTCCAGACCATGTGTAGGCTGATGCATGCCAGGCATCACAAACTCCAGGTAGCCCTGGCTGCTGGCTGTCATCCGTCAGCTTCTGATACAGCAGCATTTCACTCTGGAGAGAGAGCTCCCAGTGGGGCCAAGGGGAGTGGTAAGGGTTTCTCACTGTTTAGCAGTGGTACACCACATACACCAGGCAGTCAAGGAAAAGCTCTGAACAGTGTAAGAAGAGTTTGGGAGTGGGTAATAAGTATATCTGGGAAGACAAAGTCTCAGTTCTTACTGTGTTGGTGGAGCTTGAAGACTTGTTTTCCCTCCTGCAGCACTAGTCTCTCACCCAGTCATGGCTCCTCGTCCCAGCTAATCTCCACACCCCGTCCTTACCAACCTCTATCCATGCTAGTCTCCTTACCCCTTCCTACACTCCTTCGTCCAATTTATGCCCACAGGACTAATTTTTATTCTCTTTGGCTACAAACTGCTCTTTTCTAGGCAGATTGGGCCCAGCAGTCATATTGTTTGGAGCGTAGATGGGAGAAATTTTCTTCCTTCATTTTTATTTCAAATGCTTAAGCTGCAGTTGATGCTGATCTGCAGTGCTGGAGAAGGTCTTGTTCTGCCTCCAGATGAGCTTCACTGGCTTGAGCTGGTGCAGTCAAGAGTCTTCAGGGAAGGTAAATGTTAAGACTGCAGAAATTTCTGCTAGGAATTAAATTTCTGCATTGCTAAGAGGTGACCAGCTTTGGGCAGGACTTTTATGAGGATGACTCATATAGTTTAGCAAGACACTGTCTTTGACCATGGTATATCATCCTCGTGCCACAGACCTGCTGCTGCAGAGATCTGGGCAGAAATATTCTCTATTGCTTCAATGATGCTATTGCTAAGACACTGACAGCAACAGTTAAAAAAATGGGGTGAGAGTCTACGACACAAAATCTTTTGAAATAATAAGGAGCAGGTATGGTCAGTGGAGCAGAGAGGCTATAGCACAGAGCTGAATGTGTAGAAAAGAGCTGGAAGAACTCTGGCAGGAGGAAAAGCAGTGGGCACTTCTCCCTAGCTGACCATCCCCAGCTGCCAGAAATTTTCATTTCAATCCCTTTTATGATTATGTGTGCCCTGGATTTTCCTTTAAATCTATGTTGTTTTTTGACATGTTGAAACAAGCTGGGGTTTCCCTTCTGCAAAATTTTTAGAGGGAGAGCTTAATATGGCTCAGTGCCACAATTCACTGGTCTCCCAGTGTGCTCCAACATAGCATTGCTCAGCAAGAAAATATAGTCCTTTCATGAGCACTGTCTGTTGCTCTGTTGCTGCTGTGTTGGAATTGGATATTTTGACTCAAAACACAATTTAGCATGCAAGGATTGTTCTTGGGATCTGCCATTGAAGAGCTGGAAGCTTCTCATGGGAATTTAGAGGGATGAGCATTTTGCATGATTGATCCCAGAGCTCCGAAACAAGTTCATCTATAGCGCATCAGATATAGCCTATAGAAGGCAATAGTGCTGCATTACTTAGAAGTTGCTGGCACACACACTGGGCACTCTAACTAACTCTCTCTGATGAAAATATTTTGTTTGGAAAACATATCAAAGCAATCTGAACATCAGGAGTTATATACAACTCTTAAAATCTCCTTTCAAATTCTCCTGGGGCAACTCAGGATTTATTCAGTTGACTTCAAGCATGGCAGAACAGCATCTGAGGTAAAAAGTACAGGCTGTTTGCATTTGCTTTGCCAATATATGGCTGCGGGGAGATCCTGTGCAGATAAACTGATTTGTGTAACAGAGCGTTTGCAAACAAGGGTGCAAATTTGACACTGTAATGTGATTAATGACAACAAAACAGCGATGTAATAGGGAGTGCCAAAGAACTCTCTGATCTGGAGGGTGATTGGCTCTTCGTGCTGATGAATGATACCCAGGTGGATTGTCAGCTCTGGCACAAAACACAAACAAAATTTTCAGGTTATTCAGTGGTATGCCTGCACTGCACAATGAGTTCACTTCTGAGGGTACATCAAAGGTCCCAGGGAGGGCAGAAGACCACTGACTGTTCCTCTTTGAAGTGCCGTATGAAATCTCCTCGATGCATAGCACACAGCCACTGTTTTTTGTCTCCCAAAAAGGCTTTTAGCCCTTGTCTGTGCCTGAGTTGGCCTATGGTCTCTTGTTGCCACTCCGCCTCAGGTCTGTGCCCACCCGCTGCCACTGACTGCCAGCAGAGGGTAGAGAGTGTGCAGGATGAGGAGCACCACCTCCTAGGCAGGGTGGATATATATAGGATGACATCTGTAGTATCTTGCCTTCTCTTGAGAATGAAAGACACTTATAGAGACAAAGCCCATCTCTAGAGATGTATGTTTGGAAGAGCCAGACCTATGAGGGATGGGCAATGAAGGAGAGAACCTTTTCACTCTGCCTCTCTAGCAAGTTAGCTGGAGTAATAAGGAGTCTAAGGGCTCATGAGGCAGGAGGGTTTGAGGAGAGACAGTCAGTAACAGTTATGCTGAAAAGTAGTTGGTTAAGAACCAAATTAGAAAACTCCAAACCTTACCTGCTTTTGGTCTTTTTAGTAGTGACAGAGCCCTTTTCTCTATATTTTTAATTTCTCCATCCCTCCAGGTGGATGTCTTGATGAACTATTTGTGAGGTTTGCTAAAAAAAAGTATGAGCCAATTTAAGACAAATAGCAAATGCCTGTTTTTAATACTGCCTTTCTACCAGGACACTAACCATGCTTTTGTCCTGACCTGGGGTCAGCAACAGGAACAGTCTGATCCCAAACAAAGGCTTTTAGGCTTTTCTCTGCATGTGGGTCCTTTTGGGCTGCTGGTGGCATGAGGCCACCACCAAGAGCCCTGTGAGAACTACATGATGTAGCATAGTCAAGGGACTGAGCTACAAGGATGATTCTTGTGGTGGTGGGAGATCCCCAGGGACAATTTCCTTGTCTTCTCAGTCCCTGTTGATGTGTATTCAGACAAAATGCATGTTCCTGTGAGAGTTAATGTGTGCTGCAATCCTGAGACTGCAAATTCTGACAGCTGTAAAGCCCCACTGTAGGATGGAGATATGCTGTTGACATGGGTGGATTTAAAAGAAGAATAACTGAGAGATGTTTTGAAAGCTGAATAATCTTCCTTGGTTTTTTCATTCTTTTTTTTTTTTTTTCTTTAATAGGCCTTTCAGTAGCAAAGGCAACCCCCAGCAAAGGCTGGCATCTCATTGTCTCAGGCATCATTCAAATACTTATTAAAAGGTTTCTTTATTTCAAAGAATTTACAGTCTAAATAGGGCAGACAAAGCGATGCAGGAAAGATGACCACATCTACACAAGCAAATAAAGTACGAGAGGGCCTATTCTCTGGCCCTTCAGGCCAGTCATGGTGTGGGTTGTGTCCACCCGGCTAAGCACTCCCCTAAAGTGACTGGGAAAGGGGGAACTCCTCCATCCAAGCTGCCTGCTGGGGCAGTCCCTGCTGCATGCTGTCCTCTGAAGTGTGCACTGACATTGTCTGGGGGAAACCAAGTCAGCATGGACCAAAGCCATGTGAGAGAGTGTGTTAACAATTAAAGAGTGTAGACAATTGTGGGCCAGTACTTAAGTCCTTGCCCTGGCCTTGTTTTAATTACCATTTGCATGAATCAATTTTTGACCAAGATTTTGTGGGAAACCCATGACAAAGCCTGAAGTCCAACCTTTATCTTCTGAGTCTTTCTCTGGTGCTTCATATATAATTCCTTCCCTCTCATTAATTAACTTTTCATATTCCTCTTGTGCTACATTAATGTTTAGAAAGAAGTCCTGCTGAGGTTGTCAGTTGAATATGAGCAGTAGCATGGAAAACTGTATTGCACTACAAGTAGGCTATAAGATCAACAAATAGTTTAATTTCATAACTAGTTCCACCATTTTAGAAAAACAAAGATACCTTAATGGAATAAGAGAGCATGTCAAGGGAATGTGTTCATTGACAACTGATTTCATTCATTCATACACCCTCTCTTTGGTCCTCAGCTTGGATATAGCTACTCATCTCATACAGACCATCTGGAGGTACAGTTTAAAAATTCAGTTTGAAATTATTTGTCTGTAAACTGAGAATTTGTCTCCAAACTGTGTAGATGAGATTTTATTTGGTTTTAGGATTGCCTCTTGAACTAGCACAAAGAGCACACCCCCCAAACCTGCCATCGAGAGGGTCAAAGAGTGAAGCTGAAGAAAGACCAGTTACCAAAGTGAAGTCTTTAGTCTCCAGTTTTCATTTGCAGATATTAAAGGGGGAATTCTCAGAAATACCGTAAGACAAGGGGTATAGGATATTCCTTCGTGCTGGGCCAGGCTTGGGTATGAAGTTCTTTGCCCACTCTGAGGGCAGGTCACAGTAATTCAGAAGTTCAAGGCAACCTAATCCAGAAGGCATCAACATCATCAGCAGGTTTTCTGCCATGGAGGACACACCTGGAAATGTTGCTCTTGAAAAGAGCTAGGTATCTTGCAGTCTATGAATCTTCAAAGCAAGCTTAAGAGAATATGAGAAAGTGACTGTGGTGGTTTTGAGGTATTTCATAGAGGGAGCAATCCTTTCATTTCCTGCATAGTTGGACTGTGACTCTTCCTTGTCTTTGGTCAAGATGTAAAAGAGAGCAGAAAAGGATTATCATCTTTCCTTTTTACTTGTGTGTGCAAGGATCACTGAATGATGACTCTTGGCTGTTCCCTGGAAGGTCCATTACCAGCTATGTGACTTTTCAAGCCTCCTGATCCATGAAATCTGCCTTCTACTCAAGAAACTAAAATAGAAGTATTTATACCATCTCTAAACATCAGGACAACAGGATTCAGAGGTGATAAAGCAAATTACAAGACTTATCTAAGGATATATATGAAATATGTTGTTGAAGCAGACACTATTGGCTGTCGCAGACTATGTTTGGCATATGCATTCCACGGAGAAAGAGTTGCCATCTACTTCCTTTCTGTGTCAGCAAAGAAAGCATTTATAGGCATGTACAGACCACGCTAAAAAGTATCCAGCAAGTCCAAGTGGAGGAATAGGACAACCTGTAAGTAAGAGAGGACCCAGAGAATTAATTTACTAAAGCCAAAAGGCTCCCCCTTGTGAAATGCAGTGATAAGATCTCTTTGGTCCCCTCAGCATCTAGATATTAAACTAGAGGGAGCTGGTGGAAGAGTTCACCAAGCCACTCTCCATCATTTAGCAACAGTCCTGGCTCTCTGGGGAGATCCCAGATGACTGGAAGTTGGCGAATGTCATGCCGATCCACGAAAAGGGCTGGAAGGAGAACCCAGGAAACTACAGGCCTGTCAGCCTGACCTCAGTGCTTGGCAAGGTTGTGGAGCAAATCATCCTGAGTGCAATCACATGGCACCTACAGGATGGACAAGGGATCAGAGCCAGCCAGCACGAGCTGGGTCAGGTCCTGTCTGACCAACCTGATCTCCTTTTATGATCTGGTGGATGAGGGGAAGGCTGTGGATGTGGTCTATCTGGACTTCAGCAAAGCCTTTGTCACCATCTCCCACAGCACACTCCTGGAAAAGCTGGTAGCCCACAGCTTGGACAGGGGCACTTTGTGCTGGGTTAGGAACTGGCTGGAGGGCCGGGCCCAGAAAATGCTGGTGAACGAGCCTGCGTTAGCAAATTTGCAGATGACACCAAGTTGGGGGGTGGGGGATGTTGATCTGATAATTTGCTAATGTTACACTTGATCTCCTTGTCCAGATCATCAGTAAAGATATTAAACGGGACTGGACCCAACACTGATCCCTGGGGGACACCACTGGTGACCGGACACCAGCTGGATGCAGCACCGTTCCCCACCTTTATTATCTAGCTTGCTAATTTTTCTCTTTCTGAACTGCAGAGCAGCAGCTCCCAGACTGCAGTCTCTAGTTAATATCAGTGGCTGCTACTCCTGCTGCTGTTGTTTCATCTACACAGACTTCTCCCAAACACTAATCATTTCATCAGCATTCAAAAAAGACATTAAAGATGTGCACGTATAATTTTTCCTTCCTTTGTAAGAGGCAACAGTGGGGGTTACTCAAGGGAAAATCTTAAAATAAGGTCATTATTCTATTTCCACAGGCTGCTCTTTTCTTTCATCTGCAAGTTAATTTTCTAATATATTAATTGTTCATAGTAGAAAGTAGCAAGCAGACTGAAAACCAGTGGGATTGTTTCTTTAGTAGGTGGTAACGTTACTCTTGAAATTAATGAGGAGACCTTGATAAGTGACTTGGAAAATATTTTTTTCCTTTTGTTTATAGCTGGAAATTAATTTCCTCCAGGAGAGAGCTTCAGTCAAGGTGAGGATGCTCAAAAGGTGTTCTGTGAATGGAATCTCATGCTTATGTTTCCTGAGTGTATATTCTGAAGATTGTAGTTGTGTTTAACCAATTCACACCCTCAAGTCCATTACCTGCAACATCAAGCGAGCTCTCTGCTAGAGAAGATAAACTACACTGAATACTCTGAGGCCATTCTGCCCTTTAGCTCTCCATGGGAGCTCATAACTGCCCTGTGCTCGTTGCTATGTGTGCTTCAGGGTGAACCCTTCTCATCTCCCTCTTTCCTTCATGGGAGCATGAAAGGCGTGCCCACTGCCCTCAACTCACCTGTGTCCAGCTGGGCAACTGCATCCTTTGGGAATGCTATAACAATATCATTTACAAATCGCTTGTGGGTCATAGGCTGAGGAAATTTTAAAATATTCTCCTAGCTATTTCAGTCCATTTGTTGTCCCAGTTGTTCTCTTGTGGATTCAAGCAAGAAGCAGTAAGAGATGGGTATATTTTTTTCCCCTCACTTCTTTTTGTATGTGGAACTAAATTAGATCTCTGTGCTGCAACCAGGCTATAAAAGGGGCTCCAATGCAGGCAGGGCAGGTGATTCAAAACAAAAGGCCTTGATTGAAGTGGTTACAATACACAGAACCACTAATGGTATTCTGGGCCATTCAGTGTGGTTTATAGCATTGTACGACAACAAACAAAGATGAAACTCACTGTGCTTACTGACTCAAGAAATTTTTTCTCCAATTTATTTTCCCTCACTCATTTAAAGAATTTATTTTGAAGGTTTGGAACGTTTCTTTGACCTCCCCTCTCCACTCCACACCCCCCCCCCCCCCGCCCTGACCATTTTCCTGTACCCAAAGCCCCTTTTATAAAAGATATCTTTGTAAATAACCTCTTTTTCTTTCTGTGCACTGGCTTGTCCTGCCAAATTAGCTGTGCTGCCATGGAGACGTGGCATCAGCAATCCTTGTTCTTTTTCTGTAGGATTTCACTAGGCCCTTGTCTCAGGCTTTGGCTAAATTAGAAAAAAATAATGAGATATTGAATGTAAATGTTATACTCTTAACATTGTTGGTAATGGTGTTGTAAGTGTTTCAGTATCTCACAATGCAGCACGTCTTAGTTTTTCTATGAATACATGTAACTGTTGGGTTTTAGTTTATCCTTACAATTCAAGCAGGATATCAATACCCTTATTTAGCAAATAAACTTGTTAGAGAGATAGTAATCTATATATGTCTAAACAGTGAAGAAAATAGATGAACCTTTTAAAAATTATGTAATTTGTTTATTTATTTTTATTGTTTGACCTCTCTATAACACATGCTTCAACATTTAGTAACGCAATAATCAAGGCCATTTATTTACAAAACGGACAAAACAGTATCTCTGTTGTACCTATTACTGGAAATGACACTCCTGTGAGACTTGCTGCACATAACACATGAGATACATCCTATTTCCTGTCCATATTTCTTGTATCCTGTGTACAGTCAGTCCTGCAGGAGATAGGTTGCTTCAGGAGCGTAAGGAAAACTTCTTTTCTGTGGGAAAACTTTAGACTCTGACATTTCCTGATGGCAAAAGACAACTCGAAACCCACTCTGCCAAAAATTTCTCTGCAAGCTCCAGAAGGGAATTTCATAAGACAATAAAAAATGTTTTTATAAATACATCAGCAACAAAAGAAGGGCTAAGGAGAATCTCCATCCTTTATTGGATGTGGAAGGAAGCATACTGAAAAGGGATGAGGAAAAGGCTCAGATACTCAATGCCTTCTTTGCCTGTAATAGTAAGACCAGCTGTTCTCCAGGTACTCAGTCCCCTGAGCTGGAAGACAAGGATGGCAGCGGAATGAAGCATCCATAATCCAAGGGAAAATGAGCAGCAACCTGCTACACCACTGAGACACACACAAACCTATGGGGCCATACGGGATCCACCCAAGGGTACTGAGGGAGCTAACTCAAGTTGCTCACCAAGCGCTTTCCATCATTTGCCAGCAGTCCTGACTCACTGGGGAGGTATCAGCTGAGTGGAAGTTAGCAAACGTAATTCTCATCTGCAAGAAGGACTGAAAGGAGGATCCAGGAAACTACAGCCTGACAGCTCAACCTCAGTGCCAGGGAAGGTCATGGAGTAGATCATCCTGAGTGCTATCACCTGGCACGTGCAAGACAACCAGGGGATTAGGGCCAGCCAGTGTGGGTTTATGAAAAGCACATGTTGCTTGACCACAGAATCACAGAATATGCCGAGTTGGAAGGGACCCATAAGGAACACTGAGTCCAACTTCTTGCCCTGCACAGGACTATCCCCAAGAGTCACACCATGTGCCTAAGAGTATCATCCAGATGCTTCTTGAACTTGGTCAGTCTTGGTGTTGTGACCACTTCCCTGGGGAGCCTGTTCTAGTGCCCAACCATTCTCTGGGTGAAGAATCTTTTTCTAATATACAACCTAATACCTAATTTTCTTATCTAATATCTAATATTTTTCTAATATCCAACCAGATCTCCTCCTGCGACAAGGTGACCTGCCTGGTGGAGGAGGGAAAGGCTGAGGATGTTGTTTACCTAGGTTTTCATAAAGTCTTTGACACCATTTCCCACAGCATTCTTCTGGAGAAAATGGGTGCCTATGGCTTGGATGGGTGCACTGTTCACTGGGTAAAAAACTGGCTGGATAGTTGGGCCCAGAGAGTGTAGGTGAATGGAGTTGCCAAGGTGGCAAGAAGGCCAATGTCATCCTGGCCTGTATCAACAATAGCGTCTGCAGGATCAGGGCAGTGATCATCCCTCCATACTTGGCGCTGGTGAGGCTGCATCTTATGGACTGTGCCCAGTTCTGGGCCCCTCACTCAAGAAGGACCTTGAGGTGCTGGAGAGTGTCCAGAGAAGGGCAACAGAGCTGGGGAAGTGCTTGGAGCACAAATCTTCTGAGGAACAGCTGAGGGAACTGGGGATGTTTAGCCTGGAGAAAAGAAGGCTGGGGGGGCATATTGCTCTCTACAACTATCTGAAAGGAGATTGTAGAGGTCACTCTCTTCTCCCAAGTAACAAGACAAGAGGAAACGACCTTAAGTTTGACAGAGGAGGTTTAGATTGGATATTAGAAAAAATTTCTTCATTTAACAGGTGGTCAGAAAATGAACAGGTTGCCCAGGGCAGTGGTTGAGTCACCTTCCCTGGATGTATTTAGAAGATACATAGATGTGGCACCTGGGGACATGGCTTAGTGGTGGACTTGGCAGTGCTCAGTTAGTGGTTGGACTTGATATCCTGAAAGGTGTTTTCCAATGTAACAAATCTATGATTCGATGATTCATGTGGAGGAGTCAGATTTTCAAGTAGATTTATACTGCATGTCTGGAGCATGGTTTTCTCAAGGCAAAACTTCAGCTGGGAGACAGAGCAAGTACTACAGAAGGGATTTCTTTCCATGCATTACTTATAAAGGTAGATGAGCTTTCTAGTCCAAAGTTACTCAAAGTTCATTGTTAAATTACGTACTTTCTCCTCTGAATCTGTACATTGGTGACAGGACTAATAAGGAACCATTAACATCATCCTGAGAGCTGACAAGTGGTTAAGCAGCAATGAAGTTAGATAATGAGACCTTATCCCCCTCGTGTTTTCACTCCCCTGAGGGAGACTCAGGGGAATTTTTGAATGAATTAATGTGAAAAAAAAGAGACAGAGCTGCATTTTGAGTTTCAGTTTTCCAGGAATATTTTTTTGCATTGCAGGGTTTGTTTCGTGTTCCTCCTCAAAAGATGCCATATCAATGGCTTTTTAGCAGAAATAAGCAATAGAAAATGGACAAAAAAAAATCCCTAGGAAACTTCACCTCTCCTCCCCTCCCCACCGCTGACACTGTATTTGCAAAATAGGTCAACGTTCACATTGAAGCCATTGAGTTTGCACAATCACTTCCCGTTTTGAAGATGTCACCTTATGGTATTGACCCCTTCCACAGCAGCTGGAAATTCCCTCAGTGAAAATACCTGCACAGTTCCTGCACTACAATGATCCTGACTGGAGTCAAGATGACTTTGCTACGAAAAACATCATTCTCATTGCTAACAAGAACAATATAGAGACTCTGGAAGGGTAAAAGGGAAGAAAGTCCCTCTGAATTTACTTCCTCAAGTGTTCCTTACAACATACTCGATGAGAAAAAATGATCTCTAGAGCAACTGTAATTTGTGCATGAAGTTCCCTGTCTGAGTGGCACAATTCACAGGTGGACCCTTCATGCACTGTGGCATTACTTGAAAAGGTGCCTAGAATGGTTTCCAAAATGCATGAAAGAGCATTTGTCTTTGAATGTCTGACAGCCTTAAATGTACTGATTGGACACAAATGTAAAGCTGATGTACGTTAGCTGAAGTCAGTGGTCTAGCACTAATGTGGTATTACAAATTTTAAAGCCATAAGCTATCAGAAAATTCCTAAACTGAAGAGAATTTTCTGCTCCAAGATCTACTTTGCTGTTCATTCAGCTTCTTCATGCCTCAGTGGGCTCAAGATTCCTTTCTTCCTTCTTGCAGCTATAACTGCACATGAGTCAAGCTTGACATTTGAGGTTGGGTTTGTAGACACAGATCAAGCTCGAAGTTATTCTCAGCCTTGGAGGAAGGGGATGTGTTGGCCTTTCTACTGCTCAGTAGCAACATCTGCTGGCTGTGGAGGATCAGCTGTTAGGAAGTCCAGTTAGAGGCAACTGGAGAACAGTTAAAAAGAACAGACTTTAAAGACAGAGATCTTGAGCAACATATTGTCTGGAGGAAACAAGGTGCTAGACGTAATTATGGACCATGTGTTGGTTGGTCTGGGGTAAACGCCTTTGGAGTACAAAGGAGTCCAAAACAGCTGCAATGGATGGGGTCCCTCCTCTGGCTGAGACTGCAAGAAGAGTAAAATAATAATCATCTTTTGCTCATTTCTATTACATCCTTTCGTGGAGCCAGAGCTTGCAACTGTATCAAACTGCTAAAAGCAAAGAAGTGGTATCCTTATTTCTAGAGGAAAGGACTTGTGAGCCATGGGGGTGGCACAAGTCAGGACTGACTCCCTCACATCCCAGCTAGACCACAGCAGATTATTCCAGGAGAAATAGCAGATTTCAGTGCCAACCCCTTACCTGAGGAGCTTCTCTTGTACTCACAACTCAGTACTGGCCCAAGACATGTGGCACAACTCTTCAGGTTGTCAGCACTATGGTTATGTCCTTCTGGCTTGAAACTCCACGGTAATAGGAATTCCCTTTATTTTCAAGTGGTTAGTGCCTGTGAAATGGCAAGAGAGCGAAGCATAATGTGTATCCCTCATTTTCTTGCAGAAAAAGCCAACCAAATAATCACACATGGATATCTGAGACGCTGTGAAATTAAATTAAGGATTCCTGCTAATAAATTATAGAACATCTGGAGGTGTTCAAGAAAAACTGAATATTAAATGCTTCTTTGCAGTTTCCTCCTACCCTCTGATGCTGGGTCAGAAAGCAGTGTTACGTGATACTAAGTCAGAAGTTGTTGAGTGTGCTACTGTTAATAGGACACAGTACCTATTCCTGTGTTGACGGAGGGGCTCTCTGAGACATACTCACGCGACCTATGAGATCTAAAATATGTCCCCTTTATTAGGATAGCTCAGGGTTCTTATAGCATCTCTAGACAAGGTCTCGTGACAAGAAGGACACAATTGGTTACCG
>JAYRBT010000114.1:41376155-41394784 GCA_036023395.1 Myiotriccus ornatus | reverse complement strand
GGCACTTATAACCTATAGTACCTACAAAACTATATAAAAGTTTATAAAAGTACCACACACAATATAAATTGCTCACATATACATCATGTTCTCCCACATTCCTGTCCTACATGGACCAGTGGAAAAAGCAAGGACTGCCTTTCCTATGAAGATGAAACACTTGTGAGTACCATCTTTCACACCTAACAATAAAAGACAACCTCACAAAAAAACAGAGGCAATATAATCAGGGACATTTTAAGAAATGTTATTCCTCTCAGCACAGCATACCTTTCAAAAGTATGTTTCTACAGCTGTTCAATAAAAAATATTATTTATGTAAGGACATATTTCCTATTTAAAGTGGTGATTATCATAAATTTTAATATGCTAAGGGATCTTTTTAGTGTTTAAATCAGTTCATAAAACACTTACTCTGCCCACTTGTAGTTAACTTCAGTATAAAACCAAAGCTCTGCAATCTCAGTATTTTGCAGTTTATTTTAATGTATTTAAACCTTGTTTACTCAACGGAAATATTCTTTCATTAGTGCATTTGAGGTAAGAATAAACACAGTAAATACCACAGGTTTAAATAAAATGACATCATGATAATCTGAAGATCATTTTCTAATATTTGTCCTCTGAAATGTGCACAAACACTCTGATAAGTATCTCAGTATCTGATATTTCTTCAGATCCAAATAAACCCCACTACATTCTGCAATTCTGAGCTCTCTAATAAAATTTAAAGTAGCCCAAAAAGTTGTCATTCTTTCAATAAAAGAAGGTTGAATTAAGGTAAGACAATTTTGTCTCTTGAATTTGAAAGGTCAGATAAGACTGATTGCTATGGGGCAAATTCCCTTTCCTGTTCTTCTGTTTTGGCATAATATGTTTTAGGAGGGAGTTACTTTAATGACCACAGGCATTGTCAGCTTGTAACTTATTTCTGGATGAATGCAGTACGTTATAAACAGGTCTCTGTTCTAATTAAAGAATTATTTTTAAAATAACTCACTGTAATGTAGAAGACCCCTACAGATAATTCAGTCACTCTTTTTGATCTTTGTTATACATTATCCTTACAGAGCTTAAAATTCCCTACTGGACAGTCTACTGAAGAAAAATAATTTTTAATAGTTCAATAACATTTCAAGATTCTTTCACTACATGCATAAGCACTTTGGACTCCAGGTATTCAGAATTTACATAAGTCCAGGACTGATGAAATGAACTGTCTGATACAGTTGTGATTTTTTTCTGGTGGAGGAAGAAAACCAAAGTATTGCCTAAAGGCCAAAAGATCAAGTGATAACTCATTTTTTCATATTTTCAGCAACAAGTGAGTGATTAGCTGAAAGGAAATATTCATGCTTTGGTTTGGAAACGAATTTCCACCAATTTGTTTCTTTTAACCTGATGTGTACCTCGAAGTCAGCATCAGCTTCTCTGCTAAGGATGCTGATGTAAAAATTATGCCAAAAGTACAACCTGCTTGTTTTGTACTTTCAGAAATTTCTGAGGTATCATATTCTGCTAGAAAATAAGGAGTTAATGAAATATTTGCTTTTCAGTTGTGTGTAACAAACATCAAATAATCCTTATATGAGACAACAGTAACAACAGAGAAATAAAATACACTCTTTTAATCAAGTCCATAGTTGTTTTCTCAGTGAAAGAAAAACTAATGCATTGTTGGTGAGACACAAAGATCTGTTTCTTCCAAGATTTGTCCTTAAACTGTGGGTGAATCTTGAAAAGCAACATTGAATTACCTGTTAGGTCAAAGATCTGTATGAAAGACATGGGTAAATCAGAAGTGATAAACATCTGCTGCTTTTGCAGCTTCTGCATTGTTTTGTATTGATTTCCATCTTTCTTCTGACCTAAGAGTTTCTTATTATAAATCATGTTGAAATTGTTATTCGGACCTTCTGTTCAATAGTCCACCTCATGTAAATGGCAGATTTTGCATCAGCTTCAGCAAATTTTATGGCGAATATTACTGATTTTTCTGATCCATATGAAATGAATTTGTTGGTCATCCTAGGGTGGATCCCTTTTTCTCAGAGACTGGATCTTGTTTTTCTTCATCAATGTCAAAACTGAAGTCCTTAAAGAGGTATACAACTGAAAAAAATACAGACACAGTATGTAAACTCAGACTTTGATCATGACCATCATGTGTCCTGTCCCCGCTTCTAGTTGTCAATGGACACATTTTCAAATATTACTAGCATTTAGCTTATGGTGAACTCAAGAAACAAAAACACCTTTAGACACCAATACATTAAATTTAAGAATAATCCTAGCCTCAGGTCTTTAATTCATATTCAGATTACAGCTGAAATAATTTCTGTATAAAATTTTGTGAAATTGTGGATTCTTTAGTTTTAAAGAAGCAACTTAATGTGACTGGGATATGATGCTCAAGACTCCATCTCAAAAAAAAGAGGGTTAGGGAACAAAATTATTCAGCAAACTTGCTCAGGTTCAGTTTGTGTAAGCACTCACAAAACTACACTTTATTTCCTATTTGTTGCCTTCCTTATCCCAGGCTGTTTAGTGCACCAGCAGACATTTCACTGCAAACCAAATGGGACCTTTCCCTATACTCATTATCTTTGTTGGAAAAGGACACATTAGAGCAGGCCCCCCTACCATCAGAGGGCCCATGTCTCTTCCAAACTCTGTCTCACAGGTATAAAATTGTCCTCTTGTAATCCTTCGGAATTCCCAGCACCTGCAATACAGGAGTGCAGTTTTGCAAAGTTGCCTTTGAACTGAACACCTCCTCTAGGCTCCCCCAAACCACTTAAAGGAATCTTGGCTAAAGCTCCTGTTTGGGAGAAGAACAACACTACACAGGGGCTGTGTAGTGGCTGGAGTCACTACTCACTGTGCTTTTGCAAGAAAACATACTGCTTACAACCTACAGTAGTTGTTACACATTAGTCTCTTTCTGGAAGTTTCTTGTCTTACATCCTCTTTTCTTACATGATGCAGAAGCAAAAGGCAGAGGACTGGATTAAAAGCATGTTTTAACAGGCAAAGTCTCACATACAAACCTATATTCACAATTTTCATTTCAGATATGTAATTTAGTGCAGTCTTAGGACATCACAAAACAAAATCCCTTTTTGGTCCCGGCTTTGTGGTAAGTGTTTTGTTACGAGCCTGTGACTTTAGGCTAAAATCTACACTGAAAAATGTGGTTTAATTAATGGTTATATTGTTTAGTGTCACCCTGCTAAAGCTAGATTAATTGATTCACCCTTCTTGTTACTGGTACAACAAATCCAAGAAATAAAAGCTAGTCCTTCCTAATTGCAAGCAAGTGGGATGCTCTGTGCCAGCCCTCCTCTGCCTTCCATAAGCCTAGAGCTCAGCTTCTCTTATCCAGACCTAGCACAGAGCAACCAAGGCAAGGAAACATCTTGCCTTGTCTATCATTACTTACCCAGCTGAAATGGGCACAACCTATCACTGAAACAGCATTATTCCATCAATTTAAAGCAAAACAAAATGACCAAAAGAATAAAAAATGTCCAACGTTAATGTCCAGGCACGTTTTTCACAATGCTGCCTGGGACAAGTTCCCAATGTAAATTTAACAGCAAAAATCCTTTGTTGCCAGATTAAGCCCTTGCACAAATATGTTTTTACTTTAAGAAAGTTCAAGCAAGGCTGAGAGGAAGGGTGTAGAGAGTTTGAAAGAATCCCAGCCAGGTTGCATAGAAAACGAAGGAGGAGCTGAGTTTTTGACCATAGGCTTGGAGGGGGGAAGCCAAACATTGTATTTAGTTAAAGAATGAGCAAATTGGAGTTGGAGCAAGTTTGAGAACTGGTTAATGACTCCAGTATGAGTCCTGTGGAGCAGAGGGTTTTGGATGGATCAAGCAAAATCGTCATGTGGTAGGGATGTGAATGCCAGTGTGAAATCTTGTATGACATCGAAATCCTGAGTCCTGCCTTCTGTCACTTTTCTGGTCTCTCTTTGGCATATTCCTTCCTGTTGCAGTCATGCTCAGGAGATGGTCTGACACTAAGCCTTTGAGAGTGGATGTCTGGAGTGGGTCACTGAAGACCACAAGATGTTTATATGTAACTAAAAGAAGTTTGTAGCAGGGTAGATCCTGCAGAGCCTCCAACAGTGTCTTGGAATAAAACTTGTACTTCCTTCACAGACATGCTATTATTAATGAACCACCCACCTCTGCAAATCAATGAGTTCACCGGTATGTTCTTAAAATGACTTCACCTGTGTCTGGAGTTTGCATTGTTGCTGCAAGCCATTCCTTTTTTCATTCTTTTGACAATTACAATATGTCTCACTGAATCAAGGAAATGAAGTGATAAAGACACATTTCTGCTAGTGTGAAGTGTGTGGAATTTACTCAGTGGTCTTTCTGGTAATCAGAAACTTTTAGGATAAAAATATTTCTGCTAGTCAGCTTGGGCTAGTGAGCTTCTGTGTTTGGTCATTTGTCTGTGAAAGGCACTGGGCTGCAAATTCTATCTATTTCGTATGTATCAATTATTGCTTTTGCTGACCTTTGTTGAGGAGGAAGGTTTTGGAAAAGGAAATCATGATTTCATTTTCCCAGATAAATGCTGGCAACACAACTGATGTTTCGAGCACTGTTCATTTCAGAAGGGTATTGGAAAGAAGAAATCTGTTTGGGAAGGTGGGTTGGAAAAATAAGATAGGCTGCAGGTTCACATCTGTTGTAATCCTGTTTTATGGCTGCTTTTCATGCTTACCTTCAATATTAGTTGGCTCTCCATCTCTCAGGTTTGATGCATGAATGATTTGACCGGTTCCTTCCGTTGGTCTACATTTCATCTCTAGCGCCTGCTATGCTCCCGGTGATGGAGGTGGGGGCTTTGATGTGAACCTGCCTCCTCTCCCCTCCTTGGTGTGCCTTCCCAAACTGCCACCAGGGTCTCATGTTGCTCCCTGCAGATGTTCCCAGTTTTCCCCAGTCACACCAGCCCTCTTGGAGCAAAGCCAACACATGGAGGATGAGCTCTGTCATTCCAGAAATCTCAGACCAGGGGCACCTGGGAAAGGAGCACCTTAACGCTGACCACTGACCCCCAGGGCTTCTCTCTTGTCTCCCTGACTTGGAGATGATGGTTTCCTCAGTAGTGACCATAATTCACAGCTGTCATGGTGGCTCATCCCTCTTGACTGTTTGTGAAAGATACTCTTCACTTTCCATAAAGAACTTGTTCTGCTGATCACTGCCTAGATAGTATTAAAATCCTGTGTTCAGGATCCATCCAGAATCCATCTTCTACTCAGTTGTGAGGATTCTCTTCAAATCCAGCCTATGGCAGAGGTATGCATAATGCATATTTATCTATGCAGTGAAACCTCCTCCAGTGTCCTTCCCGTACAAGTGCAAGAATGCTTTTTTCTAGCTCGCTGAATGTTTCCAGGAAGCTCATGAAAAAATTGTAGCAGTGTCTGAGGATCCAATACTAGGACATTTTGCTGGATTTCCATCACAACTACTTTATTTCACTCATTTTTGTAACATCATTCTTTAATCCTTCCTCTGTCAGTATTCATTATTCCTCTCTTTTGATATTAGAGCTGAGAGATTGATATCAGCAGTCTCTCATGCTCCCTGCACATGGAGGGATTCTCATCTTCCCCTGCGCCTAACACGGGTCTTCTGCATAAAGAACATCATAAAATTTAAGTTTTGTTTGAATTCTCTTGTGCTACCAAAACACAGTGCTTTTACTATCTGACGTATTAAATACCTAATAGCTCCGGCTGATGCTTCTGCTTTTTCTGTCTCTTTTTTTTTTTCAATACCTGCTCTTCTAAATGTTCAGTGTATATTTAATGCAATTTAGATTTCTTATGGTTATCCATTCTAAACATTTCAAACTCTTCCAAATTACCTTAGAAGTTTTTCCTCTGCCTTCACTGGTATTTGTGTCACCATAAATTGCATGTAACCTGCAGATATAATGTACGGTTATCTCATCCTGTCCTGGTGGCATCCTGCTGGACCCATTCCCAGCTCAGGACATTGCTGTTTCTGTTTTCCCACTGTTTGTGTCATCCAGCCAGTTCCTAGATTTTGGTGGTTTTATCCAGGCTGGAATTAATTTGAATTTCACTTCTGCAGGCTAATTTTGTGAGGCAAGATATCAAAGGCTTAAGAAAATGCATCCACTGTACCACATTCCTTCCACTGTAATTAGATGTTAAAAACTATCAGTGGTGCCAGGTATAATTAGATTTCTGGAAACCTAGTCAGAGAGGAGTGTGATCTGAGATGAGCTTTCAATGAAGTGCCAGTAACTCTTACATGCTAATACCTGTTCTTGCAAGTCACTCAACATCCCTACCTCTCTTTCCCTAAATATGAAGAAAGAGGAATTAAACTGTAAAATCAGACTTACTGTGTTTATTTGTTTCTTAAAGGTGCTAAGAGATGATTAAAACTCAAGAAATAGGCAACACTGTTATTTTACTTTCCCAGTTTCTGTTGGAGTCAAGGTCCTTAATGTAGTCAATGCATTCATGCTTAAATTTCATTCTTCAGTAGCGTTGAAGATTTCAGATCCTGGTCCTTTCAGCATTCTCTACCCATTTGGATTAGTGAAAATGAAAACTTTGAAGATCATCACCAGCCTCACTGCTTTACTTCTTCCTTAAAAGCAATCCTAATTCCCATTTCACTTTTTATTTTTAGTTCAAGATCTCTTTGAATCTGTGTACATATTTACTCAAGGTTCAGTGCAAGTTCATCAGGTTCCCTTAAAATTTGCAAACATTTCATCTTAGCTCACTGCTCTGTGGATTTATAATTTTTCTTGATGTTCCTACAGTTGTTTTTATTCCACAGTTGCATAGGGAATTGTTTACCTGAAAGCTGCTGGGGTGAAAATACAGGAATACACAAGAAAACAGGAGTATTCTGGAGCTTTCTGACACAGGTGATGAAGGACGTGACAAGGGGAGATGGACCTCTTACCTACAAACATGGAGGAACTGTTATAAAGGATATGAAGGTTTGGGGCAGCCTTAACTGCAGTGATTGTGGTATGATGACGTTCAGGATTCTGAGGAGAGAGAGCAGGGCCAAAAGCAGGATCATCACCATGGGCTTTAGGATGAGAGATTTTGGCCTCTTCAGGGATCTGATTGGAAGAAGCCCATGTGAGACAGCACTGAAGAGAAAAGTTGTCCAGGAGATCTGGTTGATTTTCAAGGATGGTCTCTTCCAGTCTCAGGAATGGTCCACACCAATGGCAGAAAATCAAGCAAATGTGGCAGAAGGCTTGCATGGATGGCCCAGAAGCTCCAGACAAAACTCTGACACAAAAGCGGACTGAACAAGATGTAGAAGTAGGATCAGGTGAACCTACAGAGATGCTGTGTATGTAGGGATGGGGTTAGGAAAGCCAAAGACCATCTGGAGTTGAATCTGGTAAGGTGCATGACACAATATAGGACAGGCTTCTGTAAATACACTGGCTGCAAAAGGAAAAGGCTGACACAATCATGAGGCCAATCTTGTCTGCCTTCAAACTTTTCTAAGGATGGGAGGAAAGCATATGTCATTTGAAGAAGGGCAAGAACACAGAAACTAATAGATGATCAACCTCACCTCAATCCCTGAGAAGCTCAAATGAATATTCCTGGAAGTCATTTTCAAATATTGAGGACATGTAGGTGACTAGGAAAGGTTAACATGGATTAACAAGACTTAACAGGAAGGAAACCATGCTTGTCCAATCTAATAACATTCTATGATGAGATGACAAGCTTGATGGATGAGGTAAAAGTGATAAAAGTTGTTTATCTTGACCTCAGTAAGGCTTTCAACAATGACTGCTGTAAAATTCTCATAGAAAAACTGATGAAATATGGACTAGTTAGATGAACAGTGAAATTAATTGAAAACTGGCTGAATTGTTGGGCTCAGTAGGTTGTGATCAGTGGCATGAAGTACTAGTGGAAGCTGGTCATGAATGGTGTTAATACAGAGAGTGATGCTGGGACCACTGCGCCAGTTCAGCCTGGAGAAGAAAAGGCTTAGTGGGGATCCTATTAATGTGTAAATACCTGGTGGAAAGGAGTAAAGAAGGAGTTAGACTTCACAGTGGTGCCCAGTGATGGCAGAAGAGGCTGTGGACATGACACAGGAAATTCCATTTAAACATAAGAAAGAACTTTTTTCAGTTAGTGTAGTCAAACTCTGTGACAGGTTTCCCAGAGAGGTTGTGCAGTCTCCATTCTTGAACATAATAAAAATGTGACTAGAAACAGTCCTGGCAACCTGCTCTATCTGTCCTTGATTTGAATAGGGTGTTGGATTAGGTAGTCTCCATGAGTCTCTTCCCACTTTCAGCTATTCTATGTTATTCTGTGAAATGGATCTCTAGGGTTCATTCGCACAAGTTATTGCAAAGTGACAAGTGAAATCTTTTTACTCAGCAACGACCTCTGTATTTTTTACAGCTAGTTTTGTCCTGCTTTAAATTTATTTATCTTGGTATCACATCTTCCCTGTTCTAAATGTGAATGTCCTCAGAACTTTGACCATCCACAAAGCCTTCTCTCCAATAAGTCACTCATCCTTCATGGCCTTAAAGAAAAGAGATTTCTCTGGATTTTTTTTGGGCAAAATCCAAAGAGCTTGTACTGCTGACCTACTTCAGTTTTGCTCTTGTAACTTTCTGATTTGCAAAAATCCCAACCCAAATTATGCAAGCATTTTGATTGATTGGAATTGTGTTTTTTATGTCAGTATATGTCTCTACTGCCCCAAGAGACTCCCTGATGAGTGTGCTGCTGCTGGTGGTCTCTGTCTCCTCTGATGTTTTGACATGACTTTGGAAGGTAAGCAAAGAAACACAGGATCCTCTACCTTTAATGTACTATTTCCTATACCCAGCTGAACAAATTGATGTAGTGGAATAAATGACCCAGTTAGTACCAGTCATGAGGTCAATGGTGCAGCTGCACCATACTGTGACAGACAAGCTGAAGAACTGATGAAGGCTGACGTTGAAAATCCTGGCTTGGAGGCAATACATCTGGCATTCATGAGCGATTTGAAGCTAAGGAGGACATAGGCATATAGGCACAGCAGCTTCTTAGTGGGAGCCTTGCTATGGTAAAGCAGGGTAAATGCCACAGGTCTGCAGCTGTGAGCTTCTGCATAGCAAGCTGAGACCTGCCTTGTCCTCACACATCCCTCCTGGGTCCAGGAAACTTAATAGATCCTTTGTGACACTCCCCTCATTCTCTGCTTAGTAAATGATCTTAAAGACAGTAACGGTGAACAGGACAGCCACATTCTGTCTTGTGCAATTCGCAAGTTGATGACCATCAGGATGTGTGTATACCAGGTGAAGTTGGTTTTTGCTTTTTTGATGTTCTCAGAAACACTCAATGAGTTATATAATGATCTGAGAGACCTCAAAGGCAGTTTCAGCTCTGCCATGAATTGTTCAAGTCAGGCTGGTGCCAAAGCTCCATGAAAAATTCGGAGTGAACCTGAATGCCATGAAAATCACCCCCCCCCCCAAACTGCCGCTTCCATTGTATACTGACATGCATTTTCCCCTCTGTGTTTCCCACTGGAGCTTATGATTTTACAAGCATTTGAATACAAGGGAGGACAGGGGAAAACTGGCTCCTGCTGTGTCACTGGCTGCTGCCCATTTCCTTCACGGCTTTCATATGTGTGCTGGTCCTTGTTTGGCACATGGGATACTTTCCACTCCCTGGTATTTTTTGACTCATAGGCTTACATTTCAGAAATAACTTTTGAAAAGTGCTGATATATTTTATGAAGCATACCAGTATTACACATCTATAAATGTGCCCGTGAGGGATCTTACGCTGCCTTCCTTTGACGGGGTGTTGAGACAGAGAATAGCCACAGACTGGTTGCAGCACAGTCAGGTGTGCCAAGAGCAGGACAGGACACCCCTTCAAGCACCAGAGGAAGTGCATTGCTGAGGGGTAGCACATTGCTGCTGTAGTGAGTAATTGTGACTTTGACGGCAAAAAGCAAATAAACCTCCTGAAGAAATATGCATGGTTTACAGGAGCCATCACTTCCTCTTGAGTAAGATGCAGCCTCCAAATTCTGTTGTGACTTGTCAGGATTAGGTAAACCACATAGGTGGGCTTGGCATTAGTTTCATTCCATTCCATTCTATTCACTCTTTCCACAATATCTCTAAGGGGTACCAACTAGGACTATGTAGCAGGAAGGCAGATGCAGGAATAAGTATAGTGCTCATCCCAGCTGCAGGCCAAGACAGCAGCAGAGACAAATTGTCATGGCTGAAACAAAAGTGTGAAAGGGGCACCATGTCTCTACTGGTGCCCTCTTCTCTTGTCTGCATGGCCAGTGGCATAGCCTTTCTACTTGTCTTGACTGCTCCTTCTCTGAAAGGCCGAAAGAAAAGAGGTTCAAAAAGCAGCAGCAGCAAGATAATCTGGGAAGAGGCTACTGGTTCTTCACAGCAGCTAGCAGCTACCTGAACATTTTTATTTTTCAGGTGCTTTTCAGATGTGTGTATACCTTGTCTAAATTAACACTGACTAAAACACTGCCACTTATGCTGACTGAGGTACAACTGCTGCTGCCTTCTCTCTGCAAAGAGAGAAGAAAGGAGAGTCAGAAGTAACTGGGTGTCCTTGTGTCCCCAGGCTGCCTAAGGACACATAAATATCAGAATATACTGCTCCGAAGGTGCAATGGTTGTTATGTATCCCAAACAGTTCTGATGCTGGCTGATGACACCAAATGTTTATTTACTAGAGAAGGTAAGCACTTTGCAAATACTGATGACCTTCACTGCACAACAGCACAGCTGGAGAAAACATAAGAGCAACCTCTCTGAGGTATCCATTACTTTTTGGTGCCTGGTTCAGGACAGCCAGGATTTGGCTAGCAAAGTGTGCAGAGCTGTATTTTTTGCAACACAACCAGGCATCTCCTTTCCAGCCAGGACATTGCAAGAGCTTTGTAGCAACTTACCTCTTCCTAAAGGAGGTATCTAAAGTATGTTACATGAGCCACTGTGTACAAAAGCATTTTCCCCCCTTTGACTGTAGGAGTGACTGCTCTTGGAAGAAGATGCAATATCTGGAGTGAGGTGACATGAAGTCCAGTTGTGAGGTCAGAGCACAGCATGGTGCTTTGCAAGCCAAACTGCAGTTCTCATCCAGCCATGCTTTCTCTGAACTCCTACTCATGTCTCCATCAGAGAACAAGAAGTCAGTCAGTGATCCCTGTGAATATTTGGATGTCAAGGCTGTTAGCAGGGCAGTATGGTAGTTCAGTCTTTACCTTACTCGAGGGCCCTAACTCATGTAATCATCAATTCCCACCTTCATAACACAGTAGGCTGAGAATCCACAGATAAATCAGAAACGCTGACGAATCGACTACGGATCTAAGCCTTACATATACAAGACGGAAAAGTTGAAGTGTATCAAATGGCTTGAAGGCACCGAGTGGAGAAGAGTTCCCACAAAGAACCCAGCTGAGAGATCTGAGGCTGACACAAGCCCCTGGCGAGGGAGGGGCAGCAGGTGTCCCCAGAGGGATTTGTATCTGGCTCAGCTGGGCTGAGAAGAAGTCATGCACCTGTGGGATCTGGAGATGCAGCAAAGAGGGGTGGAGGGAAAGTCATGACCACCTTTTCCCATGTCTCTCTCTTATAAGAGACAGCTGAAACAGAGCTTCCTATTGACTGGAGAGACAACAGGCCGTGCTAACGGAGGTTCCTGAGTGGGCAGGAGGGCATTTGATGACAGCTGGGACAGGACAAGGACATGCCTGCTGCTGGCTTACTGGGAAGGAAGTCCAGAGTGCCCCGTTTTATAGAAGCATGATTCATCTGTGCAATATTCTACCCAGAGTAGGTGTACCTACAGGTAAACTCTGCGTGCCCTTCCCCTTGCAGCTGATCCACAAGCCCCTGAGAAGAGTGTGTGGAATTGTTTGTACCTGGTGTACATCCTGCTGAGCAGCTTTGGAGAATGTCTGTCTCCAGCAGTGGCCTCGGGGGATGCACCAGGGACTTCGGCTTGCAGCAGAGAGCAGGAGCGGGAAGGAGCTGCCATCTGCTAACACTCTGAAGATAAACAGACTGTTTTTCCATTACCACACTGTTTGTGTTGCGGAAGTACCAGAGCACACATTTCCAGTCTACAGCCCGGTCTGTTTACTTGCTGTGAAGGGGCTTGAAGGGGGAGAAAAGGCAGCATGACCTGAAGATCCAGGGCGTTGACTGCTCTCATTAACTTCTACCTTGTCAGGTCCCAGAAGGAGGTGCAAACCCGGGGTGGGGGTGGGGGCCGGCACTAAAAGGGCTCTGGAGCTGTACAGAGGAACACTTTGGCTCCCGCAGTAATTCCCTACAGATCAGATTCCTCGGTAGAGCCTTTGCTTAGCACTTAACTCACACATGAATGCAATGACAACCTTTATGGCCCATCTTGCCTTGTTGAGTGAATGTTTTCTTCCTAAAACAGCTGTGGGGACGCGGGGAAAGGATGGATCAGGCAGGACATGCTCTCCATAGGTCCAGATATTCACTGGTGATAGCTGAAAGTAAAAACAAAAAGAGAGAATAAAAATCATGCTCTTTAAGATTAATTCAATATTCTAGAACTTAATAGAGCTTTCCAGGTCACTTAGGAAACTTTTATTACTTTTATTTAATTTGCTGTATTAATTTGTTATTTTTATTACATACCTCTGATGTGGGATGGGGGAATGAAGTGTTTGCAATGCAAATAACTTTTGGGGGTGAGTAAACATGTCACAAAGGCCCAACAGCAAGCAGTCTCTCTCAAATCACGACTGTCCCTTTTATCACAGATATGTATAAATCGGGCAGGAATTGTTTAGCTTTTTCGTCTTATTGAGTTTGTATCCCTTAGGTGGGTGACAGGGATTTGAGGGATTGAAAGGACATCCAAAAATCAAAATGTGCAGCAAAAATTCTATTTAGTTTCCCAGTGCAGAAAATAAAATGTCAAAGTGTGCATTACTATCAACCCAGTGGTTAAATCTCTAAAGGTTTGAGTAAATTATCTTTAGATTGTTTTGATCTCTAAATGAGGCCTTATTTTGACTTTGTACAACTTCATCTTCCACAGAACCTGACCCTGGGCTAGAAGAAGGGACAGCTTCTGGAAACACTCTTTGTGGTGCTTCCTTCTAGTTTGATGCAAATCTTTCCCTCTGCATCCTCAGGCAGTTGTTAGCACTGTAAAGGGCAGGGTGGACTACAGCATTAAAGGACTGCAAGATGAAGTTTGGGAAGATGCACACAGTCAGGGAGCAGAAAAAGAAAGAAAACTTTCTGGCTGGTGTCAGCCGTTTGAACTGTTTCTGTCAACAGCCAGTAAGGTTTTCGGTTTTAGTTTTCTTTCTCTCCTGAAAAATCTAAAAGATCTAAAAAAATTCCCAAAAGCTAAAGTCTGGAAAAGTCTCACTGTTTTTTTTATCAAAAGGGTCTCCACTGACTTAACACTCGAGTGCAGCGAGAGGTACAAAGGAAGCTGTGCTATGTTTGGCCCCAGAATGTGGTTTCATGGGACTCTTAATGATCAGTTGATGTCACAGCTACTCTGCTTGGGAGTCATCAAGCCCTGGCCACTCACTTTGAATGGTGGTTGCATCTCACATATGACTGAGACCATAGGGAAGGGAACAGCTACTCTCTTTGCACCAGTTGCTCTCTGTGACCACTGAAGTGTCCCCACAGAAGCTTTTTATCAGGGGAGCAGATGGAAGCAGGTTGGTCCAAGGTGACCTTTCAGAAGAGGGAAACCTCTGTTCCTTCCTGCACACCCACCACTGGGTCATTCCGTGCTGGTCAGCAGACTTGGGATAAACCAGTCACAGTGGAGCAATCTCTTCCTCTTTCACAATACCAGGGGAAGAATACAGGTCTTCTTAGTGCTGCCAGCATGTGCTGAGGAGGTGTGAGTTCACTGACTCTTAGCTTGCCTGAAATATAAAGGTGTGACAGCGATGCAGGAGGAGAGCCCTGATTCAGCAGGATGTGATATAGTAATTTTACTGTAATTTTAGAGTGCAATACCACACAGCATGACCCTCTTGGGCTGCAACAGTAGGATGGACTGAGTTGTTGCACTCGTGGCTAAGCATCTCTACCTCTCACCCACATGGCTTTCCTGCTTTTGATTCTGGAGCAAACTCACTCAGAACTGGCTCAGGAATCATAACACTCAATTTGGCGGTCAAGATGTACCAGCTTTCAATTCAGCTATCTGTAAAAATGTGTATATTTCTAATGGACGTAATGAAACCTTGCACTTGGTTCTGTCTGTGTCAGAACTCTGCTTTTAATTGGTAATTGTTGGATCTCTGTCACTTGATTATTAATAAAAAGCTGGATTTATTTACTTGGCATACTAAACCAGTCTTATTAAAACAAGATTTCGATGTAAACATTCATTATAGTCCATCTAAATACCCATTTATCATTAAAAACATATTCACTTTAGATGAATTCTTGTGTGGGACCCAACTATGCAACTTCTTAGTCATATAGATAAATGAACTCATACATGTAGTCTCAATTAATTCAGTGGGACTACTCATATGAGTAAGGATTGCTCAGATGAGTAAGAGCTGAGGGATCTGGCCCTTGGGGAAACATATTTATGACTTTGTTGTTAATTCTCATGACTTATGTTTTCAATAAGCAAATGGTATTAATTCAGCTCACAATAGCTTCTTAATTAACCTCCATACATCAGAGGCATATTCAGGAATCTTAATTTAAAGCATTGCTATCTAAGCATGTCATCATCCATCCCATTCCTCAGGGTAACAATTGACTCTGTACACATGGCAAATGCTAATAGTGGGTTGACACAGTTCAAAGAGCTTCACATAATGAGTGGGAAAGACTTGGGGATGGTCTGCACGGACATACTGTATCAAACTGGTTATTTTTCTTAAAAATGTTCTGTGTCCGCACAGAGCACTTATTAAAATAAGTGATTTGACATCATAAATTGCAATACATAATTCTTCCTATGGCAGGAATATCTCCAGTTTTAGACAGTTTGTCAGGTCCAAATCTCCAGCTACCTAAAGCTGTCAGAATTTGGTTAGTCTCTTTTCTGTTGGTCTGCCTTCCACCCTCACAGTGCCCAGAGTCTCTTGGCTTCGTCTATCTTTGCTATATGCCATCCCACCCTTTAGATGCAGGGTAGGTGTCCTCAGGGTACCCTCAGATCTCAATCCCCCTCAGGTTGTCTTTACTTGATTGAAACCCAAAACCACATACAGGCCAGAGGGTTCATCCAGGGAAGACTTATGAGAGCAACAAAAACGGTGTGGTCCATACAGGTACCCCAAAACAACAAACAATCTGTTCCTCCAAAATCTGGCAATAAGAAATTGGCTAAATAATCTGAGGAAAAATAGTTTCAGTTTAGTAATCACAAAGACAAGTAATTGTTTTCTGAAAGGAATTATTTGAACAAATAGAAGCTGAGACAAAAACATCCCTATAGCAAAGGACAGCACACAATCCTGACTGAGACAGAGTCAAGTCTTGTAGACCGGACCTCAAGAAAAAGATGTGAACTCTCTAAAAACCATCCACAAAACCCAAGGAGAATCTTGGATAAAAATTTAATCTATCAGGAAAGATCAGTCAAAATGAGATGAGACTCAAAAGCGGTTGAGAAGACACAAAAATACAGAAGGCTGCCAGAGAGGATATACTTTGTGTTTTACAGTGCAAAGGATGGAAAGTAATAAGGGCACATTACAGAAGAGATGTGTATTCAAAACTAGGAAAAAATGTCAAACCGTACAGACAATCACCATTGCAAAGACAAGAAATATATTTATTTGAAACTATTGATTTATGACACTTAGAGTGGTTACTCATATATATGTACCTGCAAGCCACACACAGTGCAGTTTAGCATCCATGGTTTTAGGAGAAAAGAGACGGGGTGTTTTTCACACCAGAAGATGAAGTGAAAGGACTTTCTAGTATAATTCTTTGTGTATAATGGGGTCAATTCCAACAAACAAAATTGGTACCAAGGAGAAACAAAATGAAAAGCCATAATACTTGAAATAAAACCTCACCACCTAGGAGTATTCAAAGATTTTCTCTTTATTTATGAAGCCCTTAAAAAAAGTTCATTCAAATACAGAGGAAAAATAGGAGCCAGAAGTAAATACTGTATTTGGCATTTTTATTGTGAAACGCAATTTGAAAACTGTGTTGTGTTGATAATTGCATTATTCATCCCTCAAACAACAGTCACCCCCACATGTCTGGAATAATGAAGCAGAACTCACCAGGTTCTCAGCCACTCCCTTCCACACAAAGCTTGCAGTTGCCATGGCATAGTTTTCCTTTTGTCCCTTTCTGGGTGGCTGTCTCACAGTGCTCTAGGTGCCTTGTAGAGAAAATGTACAGAATACTCATCCTGCTCACGTGTGAGTTGTAACTGAGATACAACTCAGCTGAAGGTGGCCACATACAATGCCATGAGATCAGAGCTTTCCAGGGAGTCAGGTGGGACAGAATACTATTATGAGATCCCAGAGGTACTCTTGAGTATTATGTTTGCTTGCTCCATTAAACGTGTGATTTGAGAGGCAGATGGGGAGACAAATGCTTGCCTACCTTGGTGTTACTTACACAAGGATGTGCTACAGCTCAGAAGCAGGAAAGAAGCAGAAACTGTGCCATGTGACTTACGTTATTTATCAACCTTATGAATTGCAAATATATTCAAATTGCAATTGACAGCTTGTAAACAATCTGCAAACCAAGAATTAGCCTCTCCAGGGCATCACATCTCTTTCGGAGTAACATATAAATATGAATATTTTACGATCTGGATGAAACAATTCATGAGCAGCTGAAACAGTAACATGCATGAAAACCATCAAATAAGGATGTATTTATTTTTGCTAATTATATGTTTGTCTTTCTTTACAAGCACTTTTTTCCCCTGCCTTTTCTAGTTGTCTTCTCTGAAAAGAAAGACAAAACCAAAAAAGTAAACAAAAAACGGTTGGCCTTAAATGCCTCTTCAGGCCAGAGAAGAGAGCTCTGGATACATGCAGCTGCAAAATGTCAAAAAAGACAAAACTCTTGCAAAGATAGATTAGAAAGTGAGCCTTAATGACAAATAGAAACAATACTTGTAAAAAAAAATACCAAAACAAAAACCCCCAACAATCCCAGTCTCCCATCACACCAAACAGTAACTGAGCATTATTGTATTTGTTTGCATACACCCTGTGCCCACTGAGCTAATAGATGTTCAGAAAATGCCAGTAAAATCTGGTAGGGGGCAGACCCATAGCCCAGAGAGCATTCTTGCTCCCATCATCACCTAATTAATCGATCCCCTTCTTGAATGAACACACACACACTCACCAGCCTCCTGTGCAAATGAGAGGAGCATGAGGAGATTCAGATGACTCTCTTCTCCTAGTTGGGCTGGAGTTGGTGGGCAGGCTGTGAGGACTAACAGTGCACAGGTGAGAATATTGCCAGGTTGGAGTGGGGCTGCAGTGCTGGCACTGCTGCTGCTGAGCCCAACAGATCTCAGGCTGTGCCCCTGCAGGCTAGCCAACTTTCACCTCTGCATCACAATCAATGCTGGCCATTCTGGCTTGGCAGAGCAAAGCAAAAAGGCAGGAGTGTTGAGGAAGCACTTAAGGCTGCAGTTTAGAGAGCATACTGGAAGATGAAGGAGGTGACTAGTGAAAGGGACGCTTTTCATGCAATAGAAATGAAGATCCATGAAGCACTGTAGTTACATCAGCTTCTGAGATGCTATTTCTGATGCCTCCTCATTGACACCCCTATCAGAGGTCTATGAGGGCAGACTGGCAGCTTGTGCATGTTGGAGAGGTCCACGGCGCGGGTGTTAGCTGTGGACATTTGTATGGAGAACAGTCCAGAAAGAAATAGCCCTCTGCAGTGATACAGGGTGGTAACACGAGCCATCTGGCAAGAGCTGCTTCTGATAAGTGTTCTAAGACCAAGCAAATGTGGTGTATGGACACACCCATCGTACATATTCCTGTACCTTCTGGGTCAGACCTGGGCCCAGGCTCAGATCAGTCTCTACTGCCAGGATGAACTTGGTGCCTTTGAGGCAGGAAAGGGCTCAGCTGAACCTTCTGTAGAGCATAGGCTCTGCACAAAGAAAGAAAATCCCACCACAGTTTTCCCCCACCACAGGGACTTAGTCCAGATTTCTCCAGAGAGAGAAATATTCCTGTTTTCCCATCCTTTTTGTCAGGTATATCATACTGATGATTTATTTGTCTAGGAGATGCTGCATGTTCTACATCTGTAAGTGCCGTGCGTCAGCGAAAAGCTGCTTTTTCATGGCAAAAAACCTGCATATATTTTCATAGAATCACAGAATCATAGAATATGCCAAGTTGGAAGGGACCCACAAGGATCACTGTGTCCAGCTCCTGGCCCTGCACAGGACCATCCCCAAGAGTCATAGAATCATAGAATCAGATGAGTTGCAAAGGACCTCTGAGATCATCAAGTCCAACCCTTGATCCACTACCACCACAGTTACTAGACCATGGCACTCAGTGCCA
>JAYRBT010000114.1:41364142-41375868 GCA_036023395.1 Myiotriccus ornatus | reverse complement strand
CCCCTTCCCCTTCCCCTTCCCCTTCCCCTTCCCCGTCCCCTTCCCCATCCCCTTTCCTTTCTTCCTCCCTCCCTCCTTTCCTCCCTCCCTTCCTTCCTCCCTCTCTTTCTCTCTTTCAACACGACTGCCTTCCAGGTGCACCCTCTGCACTTCATCCAGCAGAGACATGAACATGAGTAGCGGTAGATGGCCTGATCCACTGAGACAGATGGTCTCTTCAGGTATCTCTCATCCCTCCCCCACCCTCTGTCTGCCATCAGTTTCCTGGTGTATCCGAGGGTGATTGCATCCACAGCCATAGCGCGCACAATTTGGTAGTGCTCTTTTCCATCCTGGCAAACCTGATAGCCCCCTTCATGTCCAGCATAGAGCCAGCAGTGGACAGGACTGATGCAGGGCTTTGTTCCCTGCCCATTGCACCTCCAGGTGCAGCCACAGATTGCAACCAGTGTCCACGTGGCTGAAGGTCAGGGAGAGGCCAGTTTTCCCTTCACATATCCGATGATAGCACAGGGTTTGGCAGCAGCAACCTTGGGCGGGGAGCTTAGGAAAGGCGGGGCGCGGTGTGCCTTCCTACATCCTCACAGGGTACTGCACCTGGAAATGGGAATCGAGGCCATCGCAGGAAGTCTTTCCCCTGTGATTTCATATGTCTCAGCAACATGTGAAGGACAGTGTTTGTCACTGTAGGAGCTGACAGTGAAGCTGGGCATTAATGGAGGTCAGGGAAAGGAAGGGAGGTGATAGTTATCTGACCTGATCCCAATCTGGAAATAGAATCATCTGATTTATTCCTCTTTGCAATCTGCCCAAGTGGGATTGGCCTAATGCAAAGCACTTGCAGGGCTGTGAGTCTCCTTTAGTTTCAAGTGCTTAATAAGAAAATGAGCTAAAAATATAAAAAAAAGGATATTTTCAGGTACATGTCTGAATTGATATGGCTAGATCAGTGACCTATATCACACACACTGTTGTGCCCTATGGCAGAAAGCTGCTGGCAGCTGTTCACTGTCTTCCTACAGACTTTGGCTTTGACTTGATCTACTATTTTGCTCAGTGCTGTATTTTTACTCTACCATGAAGATGTTGCAGACCAAATCTTTATTACTCTGAAGTGTGTCACTGCATCCTGGGGGCCTTACAAGAAGAGTTGTATGATGCTATGGAGAACCCTATGGACTTTGGAGCATCCAAAAAGGCTTTGAAACGTGGGCTTCATGCAAAAAAGAATGTAATGTGCTCCATTAGGACTATGGACCTTGAAGGTCCTCCTGTGAACACAGCCTGGGTTTTCAAGGCAGAAGCTTTTCTACCAAACCATGACAGTGATTTGGACAGGTTATTCTGCCTTTGATCCCACAGATGTTTCTTTCACCCTTGGTATATTTCAAGCATTTTGACTCCAAGCTGGAAGCATTGGTGTTTGATGTATGGTAGCCAAACAGCCACAGCCTTCACATACTTCTGTGCAAGGAATACCAATGGTAGTAGGATGATCTACAGCCCTTTTGCAGCACCTATGCAAGCATAAAAGAACTTTCCCTTTGATTTCAGAGCACCGTGAAGCTGCAGTTCATGTGCTTCTCTGGCTATAGGCATTGTGACAACCCACATGACACTGCCAGGGAGTGGCAGGACAGAAACCTGAGTGTCAAGGGCAGATTTAATGGGGGACAACTTTGTTATCTCCTTTCTCCATGAAAGCTGGTGTGGGTGGATGAGACACTGTCATAAAAAGCCTTCTACATTTAGACGAGGGCTGTGGCAGCCCTGAAACTATAGGATAGAATTTCTACAGAGGGAAGTTGAACTCAGGGGTATGAACCTTGATCCATTAGGGTCACAGGCGGGAGCCCCCACATCTGGAACAGCCTGGATACATTTCTTTTCTTTGCAATACAAGCACGTTCCTTCTGGAGAACTGGTAACCCAAACACCAGTGTTTAGAGAGGTTCAGACATGAAGACCTGACCCCAGGCCATCCTGCTGAGCCCCAGACAGAGAGTGGGCACCACCAGCCAGAAAATTCCCGTCCCTGCCTCCTGCCCTTGGGCGCCTTTCACTGTGGAGACCGCCCTGCTCACAAAGCTTATTCTTACATGTTGGGGTTTGGACTTGCTAACAAAGAGGCTGTGTGTGCTTCTTATTATGTTTTCTTATTTGTTTTCTGAGATGAGTGTTTGGAGCTCAGGCCAATGCTAAAGGTCTGGGCTGACCTCTCTTCCCCATCAGGGTCTGTCTTCTTGTGCGATCCCTGTCTGCTGAGGCACCAGGCAGGGCTTCTCACCAGCTGAGAAACAACTCTGTGGGATCATTGTTAGGCTCCAGGACCCCTCCGCAGAACTGGGGAAGGGACAGCATTCACAGCGAAATAGTATACGAGGCAATAAATTTTTGTGTGTGTGGAAGATGCCAAATTAAATCTGAGGCATTTGGAAAACCACAAGAATACTCCAAGGCCATGAACATTATTCCAGCTATATAACAAGAAAAACAGAAGATTCAACAGACCATAAAATGAAGGGGAAAATCATGTTTTCTTGCCTCAGGAGGGTTTGAAAATTCAGTGCTGCTGCTGTTGCTGCTGTTACCACCACCACCACCACCACCACCGCCATTAAGGATTTTTCATTGATGTCAGTTCGGGGGCAAAGCTTAGGTGAACGATGGCTCAAGGGCATTTAACCCTCCAAGTGCTTCACAAGCATTAATTAATAGAGCTGGGCAAATAATTTGCAGCAGATTATTCAGTGAATTCAGTGCCTGTCTCTGCTTGCAGAGAGCTAGTTTGTGCCCTGGTTTTGCTCTGCTGAGCAGAAAAATAATTCTCCTTTCCTCAGAAGCACTCAGCGCACATGTTTTTTTGGGTTTGGTGAGGAGGCCAGACCCCTCCACCCAGGTATTTTCGCTGTACAGGTGAGTAAAGTGAGGGCAAAGATGTTGTCATGCTCTCCTTATTTCTAGGGTCAAGCTAGAAGCTGCAGAAAAATGACAGTGCTGTTGGCCTCAGTGGGGACCAGACTACTCAAAGGGGTGTCCCCTATCCAGCTTCTCCTGGGGTTGTGCTTGTCACTGGCTGCTGCCTGTGCCTTCAGGCATCAAACCATCTCTACACTAGACCGCCCTGACTGAAATGAGTTCTCCTGGTGACAGCACTGTGCCGCTACAAGCCGGTCTGCCGAGATGTCTTGCCAGCAATCTTCTGCCTGCCAGGGGCCATCCTGTCTCCAAGTGAAAAATATTGTGCCATACCAAAGCAAATATAATGAACACAACTAGCTAATAAATAAGCACATAAGAGTGTGCTTAAAATTGTATATTTTTTATGATTTTTAACAAGAAATCCTACGGAAATAATAAATATACACAGAGTTGTTTTCTGCAGATATTTCCATGCACAAATGTGTTTGTGAATATGTTTGTATGTGCCTACAGATGTGAGTGTGCATGCCCCTTGGAAGTTTGTGAAGCTGTACTGGAACAAAACTTAGCAGAGAGAGATAAAGTGAACAAAGGTGACTATGAAAATAAATTTCATCTGCATTTCAGGTCAACAGTGAACAGCCCAAGAGACACCCATTAGGTAAAGCCCATAAGGGATTTGATGGAGAGAAAAGCTCAGCTCCCAGCAGACTTCAGAGAAGCCATGGGAGGAAGTGGGAGGCAGGCTTTATCCTAATCCTGAGCACCAGGAAAGCTTTGTTTGCAGCTGATATATTCCTAGTCACCAGTTTTAAACAAGTGTGATACATATACCTGCAGGAAAACCTTTTCACGACGAAAGCAGGCAAGCATGGATGCTGTGCACTCTCCACCCATAGAGGATTTCAAAACTCAGCTAGAAGAGGCCCTGAGGGCTTGGTCCAGTCTTGAAGTAAATCCTCCTTGGCCCTGGGCGTTGCAGTAGAGACCTCCAAAAGTCTCTTCCCACCTAAATCACTTTGTGATCCTATGAAACCAGGCTTCATTCGTAACTGTGTCCATGTAGCTGCATACTTAGCTCAGTGAGAAAGGCATCTAACTAGTGTTTCATGGTGAAAAGCGTCAGGCATGGCCACAGCAGAAGTCTAATATCACTGCCAAGCAAGGAAAATCACATAGATGAATTTACTGGTAACTGACAAAATCATCCATAACACCAGAAGTAGTTGTTCTGGGGGAATTTAATTTATTAGAAGTTTCTTGGGAAAGGATGTGGAGCACCCTAAGAGTTTTTGGAAGTCATCAGTGGTCATTTCTTATCAGAAAGTGATGATAAACAGAATAGGGAACCTATTCTAAATTTAGTGAATGAAGATTCTTTGAAGTATTGGCTGCATTAAACTGAGGGTCACTTCAAGTTTGTGAGCACCTGAACAAGACAGATGGGATATCAAATAACTGGAGAAAGGTTTTTCTGATAATAAAAGCAGAAAGAAAAAAAGAGGATATAGACCAGTTATCTTATCTTCAACTTCTTAAAGAGCATTGGAAGAAATAAATAAACAAACTTCTAAAAACTTAGGAGATAACAAGGTTCACGGAAGTCTACAAGAACTTGCCAAGAAAAAGCCTTCTAGAACTTAAATACTTTTTTTCTCAGCTATTGACAAGAAAATTTAAAAAAGGGAGAGAGTCCAGTAAGAATTCACATCATCCCGCCTGGCACGAGCATAGAAAGCAACTTGTGTACCGCCACACAGGCGGCCAGCACACCCACAGGTCTAGAGTCACTGCCACTTCAACACCAACCTAAAGCTCTTTGACCCCAAAAAATTCTGCTGCCAGACAAGCTCAGGACCCCACATCCTCTTCTGTTCTTGAATTTGGCCCCAACCTGTAGGAAATTAAAAATAAGTCACATTCTGCAGTGTCTGCCCTTCTCCTTGTCTTCCAAAGGAAACCAGTGTGTGTCACAGCAAAGGTAATTTCTCCATAGTGCCATGGCACTGTTCCTCCATCCAACCTGGAAGAATCCAAGTGGGAGAAATTCAAGTACCCAAAAAATGCTTTTTTTAATCCCAAAAATTCTAGTTGTTTGTCAGTCTCCTTATTACTTATCCTGAAATATCCTGTATAAATTAAAGGGTCTAATATGAATAAAAAAATATATCTTGTATAATTTGCCACTGAGCTTGATCAGTGGTAGGATGTAAATGCCAAGAAAAGGAAAAACTAGCCATGTTAAATCAGACCTCTGGAAGGAAAAGCTGAGTTGAATGGTATATGGATTTAATCATCAAAGGTAACAACAACATCTGCAACATTTACTGTGCAAAATTACCTTCACACTGAAAAATCAGTACCAATGTATATTAAGTAGGTGTGCAATACTGTTGGAAAACATGACTTGGTGATATTTACAAAGGACTATAGCACAAACTGTAGTGAGTAGATTGCATCTACCTTGGTTAAAAAAAAAAAAAAAAGCTGGCTTGTATACTTCCAATATAGTGTGCAAAGTCCTCTAGGGAATTGAGTATGGCTGCCAAGGCCTCAGAGAAAATTGTAATGCAGAGCTGAGAATGAACAATAAAGTCAGCTTTATTACAGATTGCAGGACAAAGCCTCTGTCCTCAAGGACTGTAAATAAGCTGGAGGCAGAGTGATTTTGTGGGACAGGGGAAGGGATCTGGGCAGGCACTAGGGATGGGAGATAGGTGACATGAAGTCATAAGAGTGGTCAGGGAAACAGTGGTGCTCCAGCGTCCCCTCCCCAACAATTGTCTGCAGAGCCCATTAACCCAGAAAGGCCTCATCTGACTACATTCAGGTTTGGGTTCCATCTTGGATCCTTGAAGTTTTCTAGGGCTTGAATATAAAACTTCTATACTTGATTTCAGACACATATGTCTGTTCATATCCCGGCACTTGTGAGTGAAATACTTAATATACTTCTGGAAAAGAGTCCTCTTTCTTGTCTTATTCCTTATCATAGACAGACAATTTGTCATTGACACCTCCCTTTACCTATGAAAATGAGGTTGCTTCACACTTTGCCATCTCTCTTGATCTTCGCATGCTTCTTCAATGAAGAGTAGAATTCTGAGCCCGTATGAAGTGTCTCTGCTTCAGTGGTGACACAGTGCTGATGACTCCCAGTTAGAATGCAGTCCCGAAAGCCTACTGGATTTTGTTGCACTTTGGAGGTATTTTACCATTTGTACTGGCTGAAAGTGAGTCAGCTTCTGCAAGCATCTCATAAACGAGCAAGCATGTTTGGAACTGCCTTTCTTCTAACACGGAACAAGGAGTTTCATAAAAATGAGATAAACATGAAGCTTTCTCTATTTTACCTCTGAGTTCTTAAGCTGGAATTACTAGAGATCTCCTTGCCTATCTCCATGCTATAAATCTGGAAAAAAACCTTAGGAAAATATTGGAAGGCATGGAAATGAAATTGAACAGTGGAAATATTTAGTACAAATCCAGAAATCAAAATCATTGTATTTTTACTTTATTGGATAGTCCTCCCAAGTGATACTCTTATTAACCTCCAGTTGGTTAGACCAAGACTGGTATGGAAATATAATGGTACCTGAGCCAAAGGAACAGACTGGATGATAAGTTTTTGTTTTTCTAACATCTATGATAATAGTGTGGGGGCAAGAAATCTAAATCTTAACTGTCACATTAAAGTCTTTGGTTTCACATGTAACCATAAGGATCCAGGAATATAGTTTATTACAGGTATTTATTATAACAAAGACATCTGAAAAAAGAGACAAACAAATTTTCATAAGGGATTGCTGGAGGGTCAGTTTGAGTCTCAGTAAGGGCAAATTGACTCCCTCACTATTTAGAATGGCAGAGATAAACAGGAACATCTTATTCTAGCAAACATTCCTAAGAGCACTGAATCGGTAGGACTGATGGCTAGGACTTTCTCTTTTTACTGCCTTCAGGAACTAGTGAGGACACTTGCATACGTAGAGTCAAGCGTGTGGATTTCCTCACTGATAACACGGGCATCCTGCTGCGTAAGCGCTGCCGGATCAGGGCGCTGGGCGACTCCTCCCATTGGCAACTCTCAGAATTAATGAGTTCTTTCCGGAGAGCCATAGTCTGTCAGCAGCTCACACTGATTACAATAACAACAAAAATAATACTACAATTATGATAATAATAACAACATAGTAATAATATCATCACCTTATTCCATTGCTTCTGCCTGAAGTCAGCGACTACAGTCTTTGTAATAGAGTTGTCACAAGAAAGTGAGTACAGATGTCACCTCTGTGAGCTGTGGTGCTGCTGTGGTGCAGACCATACCCTTCCTGCTTCAGATGCACTGACAGGCTGAGGGCAGTGTGCTTGCCTAGGACTGCTGCAGAGAGGGAGGAAAAGCATTGCTGAGGCAGCTTGCAGAGCTGGACGTGTAACCAGGTCACTTTACTTTTGGCAGCTTATAAAAGTGAGAGAGGAAGTCTGCTGTGTACACTGATGTTGAGGTGGAGGGAGAAACAGGGGTGGGGAGAGGACAGCGGAAATGTGCACACACACACACATACAAATAGGGAAAAAAGGAAGAGCTCTAATAGTGAAGTGCATAATACCTCTTCGTATTAAAGAAGGATGAAGTCATTTCAAATTTAGGTCAGACAGCAAGCACCTGTCAGCAATGTTGAATTGTGTATTATTCTATGCAGCTTTGCAGCCATTGTATCGTCTTGCCTTTCTATATGTACTTGCATCTTGAAGTCTGAATACTGAGGATCAAAAACTCATGGAACATGATGGCAACAAATTCACACCAATGTCTGTAGGAAGCAGGGTGGGGCCCCCACACTGGGAAGAAATTACCTGAAGACTGAACTTGAAGCCTCAGGGGCTGGGGAAGGTGACAGGTGTTGGTAAGTGTGGCATATGTGCATGGGGAAGCGGTCAGCCTGGCTAGAGGTGACATTTGGCTGCATCAGCTGTTTTAACTCAGTGGAGGACATGTAACTCTTGCCATACTGGAGCACAGCCATGTCCACCGCAGCCAGCATCCTGCCACTGACCGGAGTGAGTGCCGGATGCTTCAGAGGAAGGTGACGCCCTTCCCTCTCACCTCAGATGATGAACACAGATGATGATTGCACAGTCCTCCACAGAGCTCAGTGGGGCTGGACAGTGACTTCAGCCCACGATGAGCTTCCAGCCTGGAACGTGGTGATTAATGGATGTTGTAGTGTTTGTTCTGGTCAGCACAACTGGAAAATGCCTTTTCAGTGTATGAATATTTAACTTTTCCTGGATCTCATCACACTCATTGTCTCACAAGGCAAACAGAACACATGCTGTCTTTGCCCCCTGACCAAGTCAGGGTCTCAACAAGGATGTAGGATGTCAGAGTTACCACAGTGCTTAACAGAGCACATTTGATGGGCCACTGCATCAACCCAAAGGCACATAGGTTCCCCCCAAAGTGCTGCACCTGGTGTGCCTGTCTGTGGTGTGAGCAGCAGAGGAGGTTGGCTGTGTTGGAAACCTGGAACTTTGGCTCATCCAGCCTGAGGTCCAGGCAGTTCTATCCTCTCTGCTCAAGTTTTTCACACTTTGGTTGAGGGGCAAACAAAGGGGAACACAAGAAGTGAAAGATCAGTATTATTTAAGGAATAAAAAGAATTGCCTTATAGGCTCTGTCCTACAGTGGCATGTAGCTTTCTCCTGTTTCTGCTTTGGCATCTTGTGCTGTTGTCTTAACATATATATAGAAAATAATAAACTGAGCAATATAGTTTCCAGTGCAATTGTTATCGTCTTGCCTCTTTTAAAAGAGTAAGAAATCAATATGCAGCATCTTTTCTGATTACCTGCTTTCAAATTACAGTTATTTGCCTTTCCTCTGAGGAGTAACAACATGAAATGTGAGTACTTGGCAACCAGGGCTGCACCCAGAACAGTTTATCATTTACTCGCAACAGGTTACACATTGTAAAATGATGGAACCAAGCCCCACGTTAACATTTAACCAGATCTTAACTCCACCCTGGCAGCACTTCAAAATCACCTCTTGAACAGACCTGCAGGTGCATTGCATTTCTGACCAGCTCTGGTATTTCCACTGTAGTGCACGAATATCCAGGAGGAGAAGGGGATACATTCACCTATGCAAGGTACAGGATTAAGTGCTTAAAAAATATATCAATAACACAATTTCAAAAGAGCACTTCTGAAACTAAATATTAATTTCAACACTAAAAATGAAACAATATTCCTGACGAGAAGAATCCTGCTAAATTTCAAAGAAGTTTCATGCTAATATACTATGCAATAGAAGCTTCTGTTGCAGGAATACTGCCCTGCTCACAAACAGCACCAACACAGCTGGTCAGCACCCACCCATGATCAGCACCAATCCAACCTGACCGGGACTTCTGCTTTGGTCCAGTATCAAGCATACAGTGGCTGCTACCTCTTTGGATTACAGCCAGCAGCGGAAAGCAAAAAGCTTATGTGAGAGGCTGTTCCCGGGGTATTTTCAAAGTCCTGACTTGAAACAGGATGTAGAAGATCACAAGGTGATCTTGTGTAAGAGGTCTTTGACTCATGATTTCTGGTGCAGTGTCACAGATTTAGGGATGTTTGAATAATTCAGTAATGTTAGGGTCACCACACCTGGGTGGTCATCCTTTGAGAATATGAATCTCTCTTTATTCACTCACTACTTGCTACACTGATATACTTTCCCTTAAAGTATTTGTTGCGACAAGGGCTGTGTTCATTGGAGAAAACTCTGGTCTTTCAAGGGAACTCTTTCAGGCTAGATCCCACTCTAATCACATTCACTCCATGAGTAAGTATTTTCTGGGTCAGTTCCTTATTGTCTTTTACTTTTTGGTGTTCTGAAAATTTATTCTTTAGGCTTCTTGCTTCATTCTCCCTGTGCATTTAGACATCTGTATGATTCCACTAACCCTGAATACCCCCTGCCCATCAACAGGACAGCAAACAGTTCTCTCTCTGTTCTTTTAGCTGATATCAGAATATCAGATATGAGTGTGGGCTTTGGCTAAAATTAATGTTCTTTTTATCAGGGGAGAAGCAAAATAGGGTTTTCTTTACCTATTACTAAGCTAAATGGAGGCTGGCGAAGTTAATATGATAACTATAGCACTGGATCTGGGCTGTCTGGGACCAGCTGCATCTGCTCTTCCATTTGTAAGATTCATGCAACTCACTCTGCTGCTGCTTCTCAGGAATTTTGTGGGGAGAAAAAGATTTATTAAGAATAAGTGTGTTCAGAGTTGAAAGAAAATATTTTTTTTTTTCAGACTGCAGAAGCACAAAGAGTCACAAGATCCAAATTTGGTTTATAGAAGAAAATCCACAAAGATACAATTTTGAAAACTTTGGCTCAACTTGAGATGAACTTTTTTGGAGTGTAATAGTCTTCAACCGTTTGCCCTCAGCCTGGATTTGAAGAAAACTACATTGAGCATAGGAGCTGCCTATGCCAAAACACAGTGCAAAGATGTGATTGCAAAAAATGGCAGCTTGTAAACCATGCAAAGCACAGAGGGAAGCCCTGGCAGGGACTAGAATGGCAGGGTGGACACCTTGGCTTTCTTGCTTCCTGGGATTTCCCAACATAGAAAGCAGAAGCAACCCGACCAAGTGCAATTTGTCACAACAGGATGAGTGAGGGGGTGAGCAACTTTCCCTCTTTCACATGAGTGACAGATGTACATATACATAAGTATTTCCTACCATGGGGGCTCGTGGGACGTTGCCAAAGGGGGCAAAGAGGAGGAGGAGAGCTGCAGCCCTGTGGTGGCAGCCTGCTGAGGGCACAGATTTTAACAGGTGCTTCAGAAACCAGTTCCACTTTAAACAACTGCTCTGCCTGCTGCACGAAGCACAGCCCTGAAAGTGGCCACCTTTTATGCCTGAGACATGCAAATAGCTCGGCAGCTTCAGGAAAATGGGATGCAGTGAGCGAGTTAATACTGAATATGTCCAAGAGGTAAGCACTCTGCAGAGATGCAGCTCTTCTCCCTCATCCCTGCGCAGGGGCTGGGGGCAGACAGCAGCCCAGCAGAGCGGCAGCTCTCTCTCCCAGTGTGATACCTCTTTATTGGTGCCAGCTGAGTCCTGAAATCTCTGCTTTGGAATGATGAAACACATGCTCATATATTGAGATGGGACAGCTCTAGGGCACAGCCACACTTGGCTCTGTTTATTTCATTACATTTAATTTATTCTTTGGTGTTCACCCTACCAGAAATATAATAATAATCAGACAGATAGATTAAACAAACAAGAATCTCAGCCTAAAGATTCAAAAAAAGTAAGGTCAAACGAGCACAAAACCTCTTAATTAATTTTCCTTTCTGTCTTCTATTTAATTAAATTAAAAATAATCTGGGTCCAGAAGTAGAGGATTTTTCCAAATCTTTTGGAAAAGACATGCATTTCCAGATTAATTAGAATGAAATTTGTGGAGTCTCGTGTGGGGACTCATGTTTTTGTGGCTTGCAGCCTGTTTTTGTGGTTACAAGGATATGTCAATATCTTGGTTCTGCAAGTGCCTATATGGACAAAATTTCTGAAGCTCCCAAAGTTTGTCTATTGCTGTGAGTTTGTTTTAGTTTAAAAATTGTAGTACAAACCCCCAAAACCCAACAAAATGAAACAATGAAAACAGAAGTGACTAAGCCACTCCTCCAAGAAGAGTGCAGGAGCCCTGGCATGTCCAGGCATGCCAAGCTGCTGTTGGACTGTGACCCCCATTCCCATCAAATGAGTTCATTTAGCAAGTC
>JAYRBT010000114.1:41271646-41364042 GCA_036023395.1 Myiotriccus ornatus | reverse complement strand
CCTGGCATGTCCAGGCATGCCAAGCTGCTGTTGGACTGTGACCCCCATTCCCATCAAATGAGTTCATTTAGCAAGTCTCCATCCTTTCAGGAGCATATATTAAATGCAAATTTATTTTGATCACTATCACTGCAAAACCAGACCTGCCTGCCAACAAATAGCAGCATTGTCCTAAAAAATTCCCTTGCTCCTGGGGCCTCCTGAACACAAAATCAGAAATCAGTGATCAGAAGAGGGGCAGAACAATGGCATGTTTTCTCAGCATCATGAACCTGTGTCATCCATGCCATCACAGTCACCTGGACATCCCAGCTTTTCCTTTCTGCCAGTACTGATGTTCTTCAGGAAGGTGGCAGTCGGAGCATAATGTGATAAGACAGGATCATTGGCAATGTAAGGTCTTCTTGTCCCCATCGTCCGCTGCTTAAATCTTGTTGTTATAACTGTTATAATTAATTCAAAGAAAGACCTTAACTGCTCAAAGCTGTACTCACATTTTCCATCAGTGAAATGCTTCAGGCCAGTGAAAGGCATTTCTAGGAAAGCAATACCCCAGGATATCTCTAGGCAATAAATTATCCTTTCCCCACTCCCCCTCCCCACTCATTTCATTTAAAAGTGAAGGGTGCTGAGTTTTATTAGGCCCCCTCTTGTCATCACAGCCTGTGATTTGCAGTCCCAGGGCTAGACTTCTCTTCCCTTTTTTCTCCCAAGCACCATGAGATCGCGTTACATTAGACAGCAAGGTCTGCCAGGTCACAGCCCCGGTCACTGTCACCCACTTCCCATTTCCTGGAAAATCTGTACGTGGGTACATTTTCCCTTCATCCATGTGACTAAAAAAAAAAAAAAGGAAAAAAAAAGGAAAAAAGAAAGAAAACAAGGCCAGAAGGTTTTCCTGTGCAAAGGCTGGTAAACAAACACGCTTGCTATGTTTATGTGTGTATTGATGTACACGGCTCTACCGATGAGACAGATGGAAAGAAAACCTGAAAGAGAAAGGAGGGAAAGTGGTTAAATCTGGGTATCTGGAAAACACATTTCCCACTCTTGTACCACTTGTCACTTCCTTTCAAGCAAGCCATCACCCTGACAGAAATGTACTGCTGTTCAGCAGCGTTCCCCACACTGCCTGGGCGCACAGTGAGTTGGTCCAGCTGCCTCTCCAGGATTTGTCAATTATTAAGCTCAAAGCAAAGTTAAACAAACAGTGACTGAAGCATCAGGGACAGCAAGGAAGCAGAATCCATGCTTTCCAAAAACATGTATGATGTGAGACCCACAGGGACGCAGGAGGATGCTCAGAGAGTAACATTTATGTCCATGTCCTTGCAAGTACATGAGTGAATATTGTATTTATTTAAACTGTCAGATGGCACATACGCCCAAATCTTAGACCTGTGCATATCAGCACAGCTGGGCAGACAAAGCGCCAGGAGTCACTCTGGCCTGCATGCCTGTCCATGGGGGAGCGCTGTGTGGTATCAGCACAGTGATGAGCTAGCATCTCCACCTCCTTCCCTGAGCAAACACCTGTGGCTGTGAAAACATGGGCAAATGACAAAAAAGACCTTAAGAATGGCTAGGAGAATCCAAAATCTTAGACATTTTTGCTCCCAAGTGATTTAACCAGAAAGTTATAAATTACAATCACTGCAGGGGAATCATCAAGGGTATCACTGCAGTTTCAGTTCTGGAAAACAAAGACAGTTCCCCTCAGGGAAGTGGAAGAATCAAATAATTTTCTTTTTCTTCTGTGTTTCTTGCATTAAACCTCCATAAGCTGCCTGTCTTCTGTGCTAACATAGCCCACAGCCAGAGCTGAAATAGAGAGCTGACTTTATCAGATTCTGCAGGTTACCTCATTCTCCTTTATAGAATCAGTAACAGGAAGGAATTTTCTTTCTCTGTGTAGGAAGTGAACCTAAAATTGCTTTTCCTCAGGTTTCTGGTTTAGCTGAAAGGTATTTTCCAGTAAGAAACACCAACTGTTAGCTGTAATAGAATGGGGCCCCTTTCTCTGGAAGGGCAACGGACATGACTGTACTAGCATCTGGAGTGAAGGGATGGGAGGCACAGAAATTTTTCTCTTATGGATTGTTAGCAGCACAAAAAAGGGATGCAGTGAAAGTTGAACCATGTGTTTACCCAGTGTCTGAGGCAAAACCAAAATGGTGTAGACCTTCAATATGGCAATGTTGTGGGTTTGAATGTTTGGCATTTACATTTGAAATCATACCATATTCCATACTTTTCTTGAAGGTTCATCTTACCTAAAAGTCTCTCTCCTGAATCAATATTAACAAGTAGGTATACCTGACTTCCTTTTGAAGGTAAGCTTCCAAGCCTTAAGACCAAAAAGAAATTTGAATACATGAATCTTGAAAGTTCTTTAGTAAAGGAGGTGTAGACAAGTGTACTGTGCATGAGGACGGCCATGAGAAATCAGCCTTGAGATATTCAGATGGGACAAGGAATGAGATAAAGCAAAAGAAAGGAAGTTGCCTGAAGGGGAAAATATGTGGAGCTTCAAGGAGAAAGACAAGAGAAAGTTGACCTTACCCTATGGTGCCAGTGAGAGTCTGGGAGATTCACATGGGGAGTGATATGTCTGAGGAGAAGGAAAAGATGGTGCTGGTAAGTACTTCCAGTGCAGACAGAAGAAAGTGGCAAAGCAAAAGTTAAAAGATGTCTGAGCAAGGGACATTGCAGTAAGCACAGGAAGGAAAGCAAATACAGTGTTGGAAAGGAAGAAAATACCTGATAGTTTCCAGTAGCAAGCCAGGGTGATGAAAAGGGAGAAGACAATGGAGATGCAAAAGGAGGTTGCTGGGAAGTTAACATCAGTGATAGAGGCAAATAAAGCATTGCAGAGGAGTGCCTGTCATTCTGACTCTGCACAGCCAGACAGAAGGGCAAAGGAACAGACAGAAATGTTGAATACAATACAAATGGAGAAACTCTGATAGGGAAGTAAGTTGGTCAATATAGGGTTACTTCTGCAGGGGAAAAAAATAAAAATTGATGTAAGTATTCTCACCTGGGACTCAGTTGAGAGTGACTGATTGGCACAGTGCAAGTTCACAGAGTGAGGAAACTGCAGCTTTTCTTATATGGGTGTGAAAAGGGAGGTAATAGGGCATCTGACCCCTGTCTGGAAGAACAGGGCCTCTGTCAGCAAGGCAGTCACATTTACAAGGAGTCTCAGATAACAAAACACAGCACGGCAGGTGAAAAACAGCACAGGAAAAAAGCAAAGATGGCCCAACTGGACACTAAGTAAGGGCAGTAACACTTCAGATTGTATGTCACTGTTAAGAAAGAGCAGAACTTTATACAGCTTGCTTGATGATCCTTGTGGGTCCCTTCCAACTCAGAATAGTCTGTGATATATCTGTGATAGCTTACAGCTTTTAAACCTGTCTACCCATGGTGAGCCACTTGCATGTGTCTGACCAAGTATCATACAGTATCTTGACAGGAGACAGCCTGGACCCTCTCTGATTAAGAGCCACCAGCTACAGCACATTCCCGATTAGGGCAGATGCGGGAGAAGGAGGCAGTGCTTCTTTTCAACAGGCTTGTCCTCACCAGCCCTGCAGTGCCAGCAGGAAGATTTCTGGCCTGCTTTATCGTTTGGGTTTCTTTCACTCTTCCCATTTCTCCCTTCTCTCGTGTCTCAGCTCCTTCTCCTCCTACCTGAACTCGACCTCGCAGGACCGCTGATGAGCAGTGGCAAAGGCTGCCCAGTGGTGAAAAGATGCTTGATCCAACAGGTCAGGGCAGAGCAGCAGTCTCAAAGATCATATTGCAGGTGGGTTACTCTTCATCCATGACGGCCTTCTTGTTAGTTATGCCCAACTAGCTCATGCAGCACATGGGAGAAGCCTTTGTGCAGGCTGCAAATAAGCGTGAACGTATGGGGAGGTAAGTGGTGAAGATCTGCCTCCTGGTGTGGCTGACCTGCAGTATTCAACAGGCTTAAAGTTTGTTTGGAGGTGTCTTTGTGAGCTACCACCATCATGTAAGTAATAGGGAGACACCTCAGGGGAAAGCAGTGCCTGTTGGCACCCTGGGGCACCACTGCTGTGACACTGGCACAGCTGGTGACTTTGCCACGCTCTTCTCCGTGGCACCAAGAAGCCAGCTGGCAATAGGACTTAGAGCTCTCAGCGAGTTTTGCCTGGCTGTTTCAGAGGAGGATTTATTCCAGGGTTTTGTTGCCTTTTCTGAAGCAGTTTTTCTACTCTAAGTGTATGAAGTATTTGAAGTGAGTCTGATTTCCCTGGCAGTCCCAAGGGGAATGAAGGAAAGCCTCAAGGAAAGGCAGAAAATTGAAGATTTAATGACATAGATGCTCTGCTTGGCCCCCTGCTCTCTGGTAAGATTAAAAGCTTGACCTGCTTCCTATGTATATCACTGGTGGATTTTTTTGTTTTATTTGAACAGAGCAATGCTGGCCCTGTAAGACCTGTGACTCTGTTTCTTTTGCTGGGAAATGCACTGTAGGGTGCAAGGATTCACAAGTCGGGCCTTTTTGTGGGTCAAAGGGCAAAGAAATGTGGAGTTCAGAGTGGCCCATGAAACATTAAAATCTGATTGAAAAAAGTGTACAGCTGTGCATGTCTCCTCTTCCGCACAAGCAAACACTTCAGAGTCTCCAGAGAGTAGGGCATGGGAAAAGAGTTCACACTCCTAAACTACCAGAAGACATATTTCTAAACAAATTTCCCCCAACAACCTGCCAGGCTGGAGTGCCATGGACATTTGAGGGTACCTGGGTACCTGTTTTCTTTCTTGTAATGAATTTTTAAAGTGCTAACTCTCCTTTCATGCTTTCCACTGCCTCATAAAAGGCAAAGATATTGTCAGGAAGAACTATATCAAAATGTTCAGATAAGCATTTGTGTTTAGGTTTCCTAGTCTAGAATTCATATAAAACACCAGTAAAACTTAAGTTGGTAAAATTTCTGGCCTGAAAACACACAACTTTCTGACAGAGCACTCTCAGACCTACTGTGTTTCTTTTGGACTGGTTGTGGACATCCTCCTGTCTCGTGCCAAGGTCCACTGTTGTGGCTTTAACTCTTGTATTGGAAATACAGTGTTTTCACTCACATTCTGTCAAGTAAGTGAGGTCTAAATTGCTCCACACATAATTGCCTCTAAAGTGAAAACACATCTATAAAATTATAAGAGATCAAACTTTATACAAGTTTTTAAATGCATGAGTATTTAAAAGGCTTTCATAAAGGCTTCTAAAAATTCTGCCTTGAAGATTATTGCTCCTCCTAAAATTAAATTTTAATTTCTCACAGCAAACAGGGCAAAATTTTACCACAAGGATGGAGTTTTATTTGGTACAGACATTCACCCCAGATAAAACTGGGTTCATAAAGTTCTGAAATATGTAATGAACCTGACCCAAGTTTACCATTTATATCATTATCAGATATTAGAAAACTTAAACCTATCTTCAGTTTGAAAGGTAGCTCAAGGTTGAACTTTTAAGCTTTCGAGGAAGCAACAGTCAGCAAAGTTGATGGTATTACATAGAAACTGAGCCCCATGCTCATGAATCAAAACATGCTGGGCCATTCATCTCTAAATTTAGAGTGAACTTTAAGCACTTCTTTGGAGCGCCGCAAAGATCACAAATAGGTTTAAAGTTACACACGTTAGTTGTTGGAACTTGGATCAACTAAGCATGCCAGTATATGAAATCCACCCAGGAGGATCTCTGTGAACAATTCAGCATCCCCTATCTGTCCACTATGGTGGCATTTTAAAAGTTCAGCTATAGAGATGAGTATAAATATCTATGAAAGAATTAGATTTTTTTCCTATTTCCATTTAGGTTGAATCTAGTAAGGGCTTGTGTTTCACCTAGAGAAGCCTACAGAGAACTTTTTCATCTTTTCCACTCGAAAACATTCTTCTGGTACTGGAGATAGAACAGCTCTAGGCTCTCATAAGGTCTCTTTGTTACCTGATCCAACCAGACACAGGTGAGTCTTCACCAAATACCTGTGGCATTAAGGGTTGTTTAAAAAGTGGCTGATCTGCCCAGCTCTTTGCTCTCTGTAGTTGTGCACAAGTGACTGGAGTCAAGATATAAATGAGAATGTGGTACTGGGTGACTGAGTTGTGTTTGCAGCTGCGAGAGAAGGGGAGGGCAGAGCTGTTCACACACATGAACAGCATGTTTAGGCAAAAGTTAAAGTGGAACTGTAAAAGTAGTTTAGCTCCATGCAGGCTTTAAGGGTAAGATGTCATTTAGAGCTGTCAAGCAGCAAGCAGAAAGGTCTTTTGTCCCTAATGTCTAAAGCTAGGAAAATGGGACATTTTTCCCATCAGTGCTGTAATAATCCACTGTGCAAGGCAGGTTAAATTTTCTCTTTCATCGCATACCAGTCACTCCAAGTGTTGTTAATGTCTGAAATAAAGACTGAGCATCTCCCCAGCTAGTGTGATGCTCTGGACCTCTCTTTTCTCTTTGAGTTTCCATCCCCCTGGACCTGTCATCACATTAAATATGTATTAGTTAAGTTGGCCTGTGGGAGAAGCAGTGACTGTGTCACGTACTAATGGCCATATTTTTAGGCGGGTTACCTACCAGGATTGTACCTTGGCCACTGGCATATTGCCTGAGAGCACAACCGTAACGAGCAGATTTGCACCTGCCTCTGTAAAATTTTATTACTAATTTGCTATTTTTATTTACCCTCCCTAATGCCCCTCTTGTACTACAGGGTGCTCTAAGGCTCCAGGGAAGCCCACTGACCTCGTTTTATGACTCCAGAGTGTGCATGTACCAATCTCCCCACTACAAAAAAAAGTCTGGGAAATAACATCTTGGGTTTTATTCCTCCTTAAAAGGATGCTGATATGCCTCACTGTCATTTTTGTATTAACCTGGCAACAGAACCCAGACTTGGATAAAGAGATCTTTTCCTCTTTTGTGACTGTTCTTATCAGAGGTTATTTATGCCATATAAATCTGGGGAAAACAAAAATATTTGTTCAAGACGAAAACCAAACAGACAAAGGAACAGGTAGACTAGTCAGAAACCAAGTGTTTTGAAGCATCCATGCAGTGGTGGAAGCACAGGTCCCAGGAAGCTCCACCCTGTGATTTTGGAATAGGACATGTCTGATTTTGTTTCATTACAGTAATGCTTCCTACTGCTGTGCTTCATGGACACAGTCAAATGAGAGGAAGATACAGGTTCAGCTTCTTTTTTCCTCACAAGACTTGGAGGATCTTGTCCCATTTGTCTGATGACTGCTACTTTTGCCAAAGTTCTGGAGAGAAAGCTTGTATCTCCCTGAACAACAAGTTTTTCTTAGGCTTTGGCTAGAATTTGAGTAGATGTATGCTATCTACAAACCAGTGCAGTTTACAGAAATACCTGTTAGTTTCAAGAGGTCCAACCAATAAACACAAATTACAACATAGAACCCAAGAGATATCTGATTGATAACCCACTGAGAACTAATTTTACTGCTAGTCCTGTGAAAGAACAATACTTTCACACTGTGGACTAACATCACCTTGCTATGAAGTTTCTTCAAAGCAATGAGTTCTCAAGCTTGTTCCATTGCTTTCTCAAATTTATTTCAGGTTCTATCTTCAATTCTGAGTTCCTCTAAACCTTTCTTTGATCAGCTCTCAGATTTCTGTGAAAGTGTTTGATATTGGAAGGGTTTGCTTTAGTAAGAGCGTAAGAAGCTGAAGCAGCAGAGTCCACATCCTGGCTTTGCTCAAGCATGGGCAAAGCCACCCATCAGTGTGCCAGTGGCTCTGGGGCCTGCTGGCCTTCTGGTGAGGATATGGGCATGAGGATAGGGAAAGATGGAAGTGTAGATAGGTCTAGGGCAGAGCAATACATTCAGAAGGTAATAAAGTGCTTAGGCATCTTCATAATTCTGCCATGCCAGGGGTGTTAAGAAGGCCATGTGGAGTCAGGGTACTTACCTCTGTCCACTCTCTTGGGAACTAAGGGCCAATTCATAGCCATCTAACTCCAAGGAGCACTTCTTCACCTTCTGAGTCCCAGCATCTGCCGCAAGGTTTCCGGTGGGTGAGATATTCTCCTGCACAAGCAGTTCAGCATAGATTTTGGAGTCTCTTGGAAGTCAGCAGAAATGGAGCAAGTAACCTCAGCCAAAAGCTTGGCCTTCTGTTCTTAATAAACTATAACCAATGAGTTCAGCAAAAGTGTTTATATGTTGTCTTTTTCTGTGATTAATTTCTGTTACAAGTCAACATTCAAGTCAAGGCAACAAAAGGCTGGAAACAACACTCAGGTATGAAGAGGACCTTGGGAGGTAGGATTATGAGGAGGGACATGGGGGCCAGAGAAGAGAGGAAGATTTTTTGAAGAAGAAATGTTGGATAGATGGAAGTCTATGCCATGAAGAGTTGGTTTCGATCTCAAAACACAGAAGACAAAGTAAATAAAAAGTTAGACCTTTGCAAAATTGTACAGTTATGTCAAATAAGGTCAGTTACTTACTTCTTACTTCAGTTTCAGAGGACTTGCCATCACAAAATCTTCTAACAAAATACATGTAATTTTTGTTGCATTCTCTGAAATTTGAGAAGACATTTGAAAGATAACCTAAAAACTTTGCAATAAATTAAGGAATTTTTTACATTTTTGCCTGTGTAACTGGAGAAGCCAGGACTGATAGACTAAGATCAGTGTTCATCAACCATTCACAAGGAAATCTAAAGCAGTAAATAAATGTGTAATTTCCAAGAGTTCCCAATAACATGCTAGTTTAATGCAAAATATAAAAGCAGATTGAAGAAGCTGAAGCCACAGTATTTCAACAAGGAAAGGGCACATACATTCTGATCTTATCCATTAAAAATAGATAAAAAAGAAGAAAGAATTAGGGAAAGATATTGACAGGAAGGAAGCTAAGAAGACAAGAGTAGAGCTAGGACATAGCACCCTTATATTATTTATAGAGGGGAAGACTTGTGAATCCGAAAGAAGGAGTGCAGTGGGCTATTGCAGACAAAACTAAATGGAGATCAATTCTTTCCCAAAGAATTGCCAGTCAAATGCCAACTACTGAAAATGATGAAAACGAAAATGATTAATGGGACAAGAAATATGGACATTTCCTGTTTCTTGGTGTAGAGCACTACAAAATCAAAGCAAAACTAAACTGTACACTCCCAAGCATATTCAGAGTATTTAATGGTTTTATCTGGATAAAACAGGCCCCGAAAAAAAAGGGAAAAAACAATCTTAAACATAACCAATCACCACACCTCCTAATTAGTAACGACCTGTCAAAATATTTTGACTCCTTTTCTGGTTTTCTTCCTTTTCTAGTATCAAATGGGATAGAGCAAGATCACTGGAGGAGTCTGGGGGTCTGAGTCCTTGACTGGTCATTTCCTATCCCTGCCTCCAGCTTTCTCTGATGCTGGAGAATTTATATGTCCTTTTTGATTCTGGTTAGTATAAATGGAGAGAAAAATAACATTTACTTACCTCAGAAAGGTGTCAGGACCTATAACTCTAGTGAGGTGTGGGTGCTTCGGAACAGACAGTGTGGATATAATGAAATATAATAGAAAACAATTAGAGAAACATTTTCTGGTGTTGGTGCTGATGCTTAGCATTTCAAGATATTAGTTAAACAGAAATTTATTTAGATATTGAAGTCAATGGACAATTGAAGTTCTCATCACATTGTATAAGAGACCATTTACTTACATCCCTCACCAGAGATGGTGTCTGTTTCAAAATTATGACCTTGGCTGCGAGCCAAATTTTGTTATACCTACTTTCTTCTAGCACAGGGAGATTCTATGGTTAGCTCTAACTGTGATTATCTATGACTGTTAGTCTGTAACTTGGTGTCCTAACAAAAAAATTAACTTTACAAGAGAGCTGAAGGAATCAGCTATTTTTGCTTGGCAAAACAATGGCTGAGAGGGGATGTGACTGCTGAGTGCAAATACATCAAGGAGCAGTAAACCTGAGGGAGGTGAAAAAAGCTATTTAAGCTAAAAAGTAACTTTGGCACATGAACAAACAAATGCTAACAGGCCATGAATAAAATTTGCAAAAGTAGAAGCAGGTTGCCAATGATTCAAACAATGAGGAAGGACCTTTCCAAGAGAAGAAATGCAAGCATGGTACTTAAGTATTTCAAAGGAGTTTAACTAGCTCTGAAAGGGAATAAGGAGATTCAGCTTGTTGCTGTGGCTAAGGAGAAAGACCTGGGATGACTTCTGTGTCAGGTTGCTATTTGGGTGAATAACCTCTTTCTCCTGCCTCCTTACAACCTATTTTACACCAGCAAAGACTGCAAGTCCAGTAGCAGAGCACAAAGCGAGAGGGTGGCATAGCATGACTCAGTCAGGTCTCTTCCTTCGAAGTACAGGAAGCTGAGAATTTAGTCAATGCTACAGTGTGAACCCTCATCCAGATTCCCCTTGCGATGCTGGAGAATTGGAGTAATGTCTAGCATCAAATCAGAAGGTAGCCATTCATTTCTATTAGTTAATACTCTCTTATTTTCTATATTTAGAAGATATTTAAAGAAAAATGCCCTGCATTTCACATGCAAAACATAAAGGCAAGATCATCTAAGAACACTTTGTCCTCACGAAGCCAAACACTGAGAAAGACATGATCATTCCAACATGTAAATAACTAATCTTCAGTTAAACTAGTGTTGATTATTAAACTGAACTCCTGTCTGCAAACCTTACAAGGGTCTGGGTCTGTAGGACCTCTGATCTTTTGACTGGCACACTGATATAGCTTTCCATCTCTGAAGAATACTTCCCTTTAACAAATTCCATAATATTGCTGAAGTGTTTGTTCTATTTCCTGGCTTGGCTTTTATTTTGTCCCTGTAAAAGCCCTTTAATCACATGTACTCTTTTGTTACATATAAAGAAGATAGCAACAATTTCTACTGTGTCAAGTGAAATCGCACCAGGTAAAAATGAAGGACCTTCTAAAAAGTAGAGTTTGGAGTTTTGATATTTAATGTGACACATCAGTTATTCCACTCTTTCCAAAATTATGGATCTGCCTGCTTGTACTGAAAAAATAATCAGATCTGAAATGTGAAGATCAAACTGAATATACAAAGCTATTTTCCAACTTTTTTCCAAAACTGGTAGATAGACTGCTAAGTCTCAAATATCTCATAACACCACCATTTGCTTTACCACTAAACTTCTAGCTGGAGAGTTCATTCATTTTCTCAGCAAGAGGACCCACAGACCACGTTCCCCATCACTTGAGGATTCTACCATGAGAATGTTACCTGCAACTTACATGTTATATTGTCTTTTTTTTCCTTTTTTTTTTTTTTTTCTGTTTTCCTGTCCCTCATCTGACTGACAAGCCAGTTTTGTGTCAAATAATACTAGGCTTGAGACTTCATTCCTCAAAGGAGCAACACTCCTACCACATTCAGACAAAATCTTGTGGAATAGTCACCAAACACATTGCTCGGTATTAGTGCCCAGCCACTTGCCTCAGGAAACAAGCAGCAAAGATCCCAGTCTCACCATCATCACAAGAAAGATCTTTTTACTGTCCTGTGAGCAGGTGTTGACTAACCTCATTTCCTGGGCAAAGTGTGCAGACAGCCTTTATGTCTTGGGAAGTGATCCATGCACAATTCCCTTACTTCTCAGGGCCATTATCATCAACTCTTCCTCTTTGCTGATCCTTTGGAAAGGTGATAATTTTTCCCAGGCTGTTCATTATTGTGAACAAGAGGAGGAGGGTCAGGAACAGCAGCCGTAGTTTGACAAATAACCCTTAGCAACAGATTAAACAAATGGTAAAAATTAGCTGTGCTACAAACTCCCTTAACTCCCTCTCTGTTCACTTCTGCACAAGTGCCTTCCTTCCCACCTGCATCTATATAATAAACTGAAAGAGATCTTCTCAGGGTCCTTAATTAGCAGGAACACATTAATGGAGAGGAAAGATGACCAAAGCACACACAATTAGTCACTGAATATAATTGTAAATCAGGACAGATTTGGTGACTAATTGATTCACAAGTCCAGCATTGCCCAGGTACCAATAGGAATGCCATCATGGGAGTGTTCTCCCTCCAGTAATCACTTTCACACCAAAAACTGTCACAATGACTTGTATCAACAAAAACAACCAGTGTGTGCAGATGAGTCAATTGTTAACTTACCCCACTCAATAGATCCTCACAATCCCTGGAAAAAAAAAGGTACAGAACTCATGCAGACCTTCCAGCTCCCATATGCAGCTGAGAAAGTAGCTAGGGTAACAGTCTGATGAGTCAGTTTAGGAGTGCACTGGCCAAATTCCTCTTAATTCTGTCAGATATTTTTGAAGGACCATGTCTTTTAGCAATATATTCATACCTGGAGCTTGAACACAAAAATAGTGTCTCTGCATAGATTAGTAAAGGCTGAGAAAACACACTTCTCTCCTTATCCTACACAATCATTCTTATGAGCTGATCTGGGAGTTTTCGAGACACCCTTGCCTTCCTGCTCAGCCTGTCCCATCATGTCTCCTCACACAACCATCCAGCTGGTAGTGAAACCCAGCATTGGGTTCACCTTATATCCTTTGCATCATCATGCTGACCTCTCATCTTTTTCTAAGCTTCACCTGAAAAGGGCCAATTTGTCTCTTGCTGTTGCTTTATGTTAGTCTCCTAGTGCATTTAATGGTGGTATTTGCATGGAAGTAGTCAATGGGGTCAAGCTATCTTCAATTGCCTTTTCAGTTTTGATGAAGGTCACCAAGTTCCGCCCCATTGTTAAATAGGTGCATCTTTTAACCTCACTAGAGACTGACCTGTTTCTTTCAGCAATTCCCTTGTTTGAAAGCAAATCCCTTGAACTAAAACTCTCCTCCTCGTTCTGCGGGGGAGATTTTGACTCTGATGAGTCACTTTTCCAATATGCAAGGGTCTTCTCCTGGGGCAATCATTGATCTTGACATAGGGTGTGATGCAAAATGTGGCCCAGGGAGAAGTGCTTGACCTATGTGAGACATTAGGTTATACCTGTGTCTCATTTCTGAATGACCATGACGAAGACCACTTAACCATGCTTTAACCTGTCTCTCGTTGTTGTAGTAAATCCCAACCAGTTCTCCCACATCACAAAGCATATCAAACATGGAACAACTGAAGCTACAGAGTTGCTCTTCTTACTATACTTCTGTGTCTGTTAGTTTTTGCCAATAAAAGGTCACTGCATCATCAGATAAAATTACCTGATTTTCTAAATGGAATAATTGTCTGTCTTTATTTCCTAATTTTACTTCACAGTGATGGAGATTAGTCTGAATCAGTCTCAGCACTTCACAGGAAAACTTTCATTTTAAATCATCTGCATGAGGTACCGATTTGGAGAATGAAGGTGAAAGAGTTTATCTTGTGATCAGTCAAGCACACAGAAGAAAATTCACATTCAAAAAAGACGGTACAGAGCCTCAGCAGTGTCCATTTTTCTGTGTTTAGTGTTTGTCAAACTGTTACATTTTCAGTGAAATGTTTGGAAGATCCCTTTGGGCCAAAGCTGCGTCATTGTCTCCCAGTGTAATCTCCTTTTGCCATACCATTACTGGTATGGATCTTTCAATAATAAACACTGATGCCTAGTCAGTGTGTTGCAAAGGATTCCTTCTGATAAGTCTGGAAATTTTATTCATAAACCTTTGAATTGCATCAGGTTACTGAAATCAGTCTCCATCCATAAAATGACATCTGAAATGCCTGGCTGCCAGCCACTGAATCTTTGCATGGAATGTCCTCCTTTTCCAGTTTTACTTTGATCTACAAGTAACATGTCAACGTGTAACTTGTATTGCAGAGGAAATCTACAGAAGGCCAGATTGTGTCATCAAGTCAGATGATATCAGTAGTTTCAGCATGTGAATGTCATCAGCCATAGCCTATGTAGAAGCTGGACACACAAGCACATGCAAGTGCATGGGTGTGCACACATACACACTGTAAGGAACAGTGGATATGTCTAGAATTCTAGAAAAATCTTCTGCATTTTGCCTTAAAAATCCCTAAGTGTGGATACCCAAGAGTAGGTTTACCCTGGGCACCCCTATAATGTTTCTTTTCTCAGCATGGAGCCCAGATGGTAACCAGAGAAGTCTGAGGAGTTTGGGGTGCAAACAATGAGCCAGGACAATGCCTGACCTCCCATTACAGGGCAGCCCCTGACACCAGCGCACCTCTAGAAACACGACCAGCCTGACACACACTGTCCTGAGAGCCACTTGTCCCCTGTCCTTCACTGCCAAGTCAAGGAAAGAGGAGATCTCAGGAATATTTCCTTTCAGCTCAAGGAACTAGAGCTGCAGAGAGCACACACAGTCATCTTGTAAATAACTACCTATTGCAAGTTACACCTCATTTGGAAAATGAAATGACTGAGTCTTTTAAAAATGATGCAGCTTTGACTCCTGACAAAAGCACAAGGGGAACATTTTGCAGTGAAGAGTGAAGATCTGCTAGTCTGCTAGGTGAAATCCCCTAAAGACTGGCTTGTTGGACTATGTCTGTGTAGCCCAGCTCACTTATTTATCCAAAGTCATACAGTAGGATTTCAATAGACCACAACCCCATTACCCTTCTGAATAAAGGCTTGATTTCTCATTTAAGAGACAGAAAATAATTCATTTCAATGAGAAGTTGTTCAAGGAATACTGCTGCTTACACATACAGGTGATTAAATCATCAGTTTTGTTTGCCATTAGTAATGTAAATAACAGTATGGGTCTGAGTCACCACTAACCCAACACTGTTTCAGGAAAACTGTAGTCAAACTTGTCTGAGTGCTTACCTCTGTGTAATGTTGGTGTATTGCCTCAGGGCATTCAGACCTACTGAAGGCTGTTGGGCTCATCACAGTGACCCTGTCTGAGGCATTACAGCCTACACAGCCCGCAAACAGTTCAAAGGAGGCTGCCTTCCTCTGGCATGGCCTTCTGCCTGCTGACATCAAGAGTATAACTCTGATTTGGCATAATGGGCCAACTGGTCAGCTGTGTAAATCATTTTACCTGCCTTTGGTTGTACTGACTAACTCCAGTGATGGGGTATCCACCATCTCTCTGGGCAAGCTGCTCCAATGTTTCACCATCCACTGTGCAAAAAATGTCTTCCTTATATCTAATCTAAATCTAACCTCCTTTAGTTTGAAATCATTACATCACGTTCCATTGCAACAGGCTCTGCTAAAAATCTTGTCCCCGTCTTTCTTATTGGGATGTTCAGCAGGAGTACAGAAGTGACTCTGATGTGCTGTGTTCAGGCTCTGGGCCCTGTGATCCCCTAAGATGGACAGCATTCATGTCCACATTTGTTTGATGTAATTGTGAGCGAGGCAAGTACTTTTAGTGTGAAGTTTTGGACTGTCAACAAGTTGCAGGTAGCCGAGTAAGTTTGCTATAGTTGTGGTCAGAGATTTCTGTTGCTCTTCTGAGGTCAAGTCTACCCTTCGTAAAGTGCTCCAGGGAAAGGAATTGCCTCAAAAAGGGCCAAATTTCCAAAGAAGTAAGGAACCAAGAACTGAGTCATCACCCACTGCAAAGTCAAGTAACATCACTCCAAAGTTTTATCAGGAAAAACACTTAGAATAATAGAATCATTTAAGATCGAAAAGGCCCTTAAGTCCAACACACACTGCCTTCTTTTTCACTTCTAAGGATGAAGCTGACACAAACACATTTATTTCATTGAATTAGAATAGATTGTGATCTTCTCTAATTGTGCAAGCCAAGAATCTCTCAAGACTATAACCTAGTAAGATTTCCAAAACATTGCTCTAAAGTTTGAAAATTTCAGAATAGCGTTTTTTTCCTGGCATTTTGGGGCTCTTTCTTCAAGTCAAAAACAGAAGCACAGAGGGCTCAAAATTAGAGGGAGAATTCCAGCAAAGTGGGAGTCAAATAGGAATTTTTTAAAAGTATGGTATGAGTTTGCCGATGAAATGGGCAGAATTAGCTTGTTTTTCACAGAACCCTGCCCTAACTGGGTCCCTTTCCAAGCTGGTCCATATCCCACCAGTGAGGATGGTGTGGAGAGTTCAGTCCTGCCTCTTTAAAGAGATCCTGTAGAGGCAATCTCATTCTGCGTGGAGAGACCAGCTGTTAAGAGCTCTGTGACATCTGAGCTTCAGAGAGTTAACTCACAGCTCACCTCTGAATTTGACCCTGTGAACTAACACAGCAGCTTCTTTCAAACCCTTCTAGTATCTCTTTGATCAAAATGTTTTAAAACAAGATATCAGAATGAAAGTATGGTTAAAAACTAAGTGGTTTGCAGGGAGTTTTGTCTACCACTGCAAAACAAGAAACTCTAAGTAAATATTTACAGTCTGCTCATTAGTTTAGACACAAACCTACTAGACCTATTTACAATCTGCTCCTTAGGAGTTTAGATACATACACTCAAGAATAAGTCACTCTTCCTATTCTAATTATGCAATGGGTTCAAGAGAAGAGTTTTCTTCTCTGATTTTTGCTGTGGGTAAGGTGTATTTAACCACGGGAGTAACTTGGTCAGAGATGCAGAGTTCCCACCAAGGAGGTCCCACCTCATTAGCATCCTAGGCAGTGTTATGTATACAGTCTGAATCCTTCAAAATAAGTGTCTGGCTGTGGCTGAAATCCACACACTCTATAAGTTGCCTTGATCCCCTTTTCATGGGATTACCTCTCAAAGGTGGCTGGATTGAGAGTGGTTTGACAGCAGAAGAAACCAGTCGGAGCTCTTCCACATGGGCACCTGCTGCCTAAGGCTCTGCTTTCAATGCCACCTGTGTATGCACCAAATGCTCTCAGCTGCCCACTCTGCAGGCTACATAATATCTTCTAAGAAACCAACCAAGTGAAACAGAAGCCACGGGTAGGTTCTGCCTGCCTGTGCCCCAGAAAGCAGTACTGGATATCACAGCTTGTACATTGCTCCTGCACATGCATTCACATTAACCACGGCCAATTTTGCATGTGTTCACCAGGTGTGTCAGGCAAAAGCCTTTGGGAAATAAAGCTCTATATCATAGAAAAGGGTCTGAAATACAGCTATGAAAAACTTGTCTTTTTAGTTTTCCTTGCAGCATCATTTATATTCATTTTTCACAAAGCAAAAAGCTTCTGGGGGAGTCACACTGTTACAGGAACAGGACAAAGAAGAGTGAGATTGAAATGCAGCCCAAGCAGATGCATGTTGCCCTTCATGCATGATGCTGTTTTCCCTTCTTCCCCAGTTCCCTTTTTCTTTGATTTAGCTGGCAGGTAGTTTTCTTAGCATAGCTGGAAAGTTAAGAGATTGTGGTCTGAAGCAGGATAATTTTGGGTAGCCATGAGTTAAGAATTAGTCAATATTAGCTAAAGTAAACACTGCTATTAGCTTTACCTTTCCAAAATGTGATTATAAAACAATAATGTAAGTCACCAATTCCTGGCCTATCTCCAGTATTCTGAAGCTTTGTTATGATTTACTGGATACAACAATGTCAGGCAAATCTATTATCTTTCAGATGGTTGTTTATCTCAAGCCTGGTCTCCAGACCTGGCTTTTTTTTCAAGGCATGCAGCTTTATCTTGAATTCACAGAGACTGACCTGTCTGACTCCTGCTAGAATACACTATGGTTACTTTCCAAACTATACAGAAATATATACATAAAAAGGGGAAAAAAAAAAAAAGTATATGGCAGTGCCAGAATTTTAGTTACATTTTGTGTTCAGGCAAGTTTTCAGTTTATTTTACTTTTAAGCTCTCTGGTGGAATGAAACCAGTGGTATACAATAACATGCTTGCACCAAACCAGTGTCAGATATATTGAGTGACAACATTATAGACTTTGATTCCACTGACATAAACTCCAGAGTGGATCTCCCTCTCCTCTTGTTACTTATTAAAACTTCCCCTTTTGCTTTTTGTTTTGTTGTGTTGTTTTTTTGTTTTGTTTCATTTTAATCTGGTATTTGAACCTATTGCATCCAATTAAATGACACATCAGTAAGATTAGCTTCAGGCCCCAGTATATTAAAGGTGGGGTAACTGCAGTGTGCAATTACTTTACACAAGGTGGGCAATTAACAGTGTATGGATCAAGGCCTCATTTAGATTGGTGTTCAGATGTCTAACTGAGAAGGACTTCTTGCTAGGTCTGAAAATGTTTTTTTGGAGGCTATCTGGCTTCCAATCTTCCTATCAGGTCTGGCTACTCAGCTATTGTGATTTCTCCTTCCTACTGCAGTGCCCAATGAACCCTTTCTGTCCATCACACTTTGTTATTTCATGAAGCAGTTTAGCACAGGGTTGTCTGTTCAGTGATAAAAAACATCTTCCCACAGACTGCATCATGGGAGCACAACATTTTGGAAGAATATTGCATAGAAAAAGTATGTTTTGGATTCTGTGTTATAATTGCTTAGATATAAGCATTTTCATATTTAAAAAAAAAAAAGATGATATTAAGTAGGAAAGCACTTAAAAGTCCTGGGTTCGTGCTATTCTCAGCATATGTAGAGGATTTTTTGTTACTTGTTAAGTATTGATTTATTCTGCCAAAGGATTGCCACTGTTTCCTGCAGCATGGAGGAACCTTTTCTGCTTTCAGAACCAAAATGAGAACATCAGAGGGCAATAACCCATCCATTTTGCAGCACCTCAGCAAACCTCTTCTCAGTCTAAATCTGGGGCTCTGTCTTTTCATCTCCTTTGATGCCCCCAGTAGCATACATACAGGAAAAAAATAGCTGCTGAAAAACTGAGATTATATTTTTATTTCATGACAACATATTGGGAACTGCTGACATGTCTGGCCATTACAACAAAATTATCTCAGTCTTGGCAGTGTATATGTGGAGCAGGATGTTGAAAGAGAACATCTACTTTGGGTTTATATTTACCAGACTTAAACTGAGAGAAGAACTGTCCCAGAGAATGTCTCGTGCTGTCCCTGTGTTACATTCACACACAGAAGAACCACGCTGAGTATGAACCTCGAATATGTATGACAATTTCTTCTTCTTAGGTTCACAGTTGATTTCTTCTCAGGCAGCAAAAGTAAACACGATTTTTGTTAGTTTATAACTTCCTCTCTAAGAGAGATGTCAAACCATCCACAGTAATTTGTAGAAACAGAGGGTGTCCCAGAGAATCTATGGATGACCCATCCTTGGAAATGTTGAAGGCCAGGTTGGATGGGGCTCTGAGCAACTTGGTCTAGTAAAAGGTATCCCTGTCCACAGCAGGGGGCTTGGAACTAGGTGATCTTAGAACAAAACCACTCTATGATTTTCTCATTCTATGATTCACCGCAGTGAGAGGCATAACCCTGGAGCTGACAATAGGCATATCTGCTGCAGGTGTGGTTCTTCTCAAGAACACCGGTCCTTCCCCAGCTCCTTCACTGGGGCTTCCCTTAGCCCTGAGGTGGCCAGTGAAAAAGACAATAGTCCACCTGAAGCCACTTACGCAGTCATTTGTCCTACCATCTGTATTAAGCCAGAAATGTTATGGAAAATGTCAATACCATTACTTACTTTGCTCACCGAGCAACTCTGGCTTAGAAGATGCAAGTCAATAAACATCCCAGACTGAGGCTGAAGGCAGTTTCAGCCTGGTCAGGAACCCCAGAGGCACTTCATCAAGTGCACCCACCAACAGACACTGATGGTTGGTGCTGTGGACCTAACTATTACTCTCTATACAGACTTACAGAATTATAGACTGCCTTGAGTTGGAAAGAACCTTGAAGATCATCTCATTCCCACCCCCCTGCCTTGGGAAGGGACACCTTCCCCTAAGCCTGAACATATTCCACCAAAACCGACAGTAGCTTCAAGATGAACTGTTACAATGGTGAGTGGGAAGAAATCATAAAGAGATAGACATAAAGACATTTCCACTGCTGCAGTCTTTCTTCAGTCCCTGAGTCCTGGTACTAGAACTAGTGTCATGCGTGTATTGGATGGTTTCTGGAGAACACCACCAAGCATTGCCTCTAGAAACGGAAAGGAGTCATAAATGATGTTTTGATAGAGCATGCTTTAAAATACTACTAGTGGATTCTAAATTTGCGGGAAAAAGAAAATACTTGCCTGGCAATTAGGTTGGAGTTAAAAGTTCCCCTCTGTTGTCATTACAAAGATAATGTTCTCTAGTTTTCAGTGAAGCCTCTGTTACCAACCCAGCAGCTTCTTGGCTTTCCTGTGAGTGGCACATGGCTGCCCTTGAACTCCTGTCTGACTACCCAAGGTTGGGTACCATGCTGCCATGTGCCTTTGTGAGACAGTTGACTCAGTTTTGCAACCGTGTCTAGCTGTGATGCTGCACACCTGATCACAAGCCTTGGGGTCATTCCTACTTCTGCTCCTTGAGGGGCTTTAGAATCTGACTAGTTTACCCACAGAAAAGTACCCCTAGCTGAACTGCATTTACTGCACCTTGGTCTGTTTTTCTTTGTTTTTCTTTAAATTGTGATTCTCTAAACCAGTCAAAATGATCTGGGAACGGCTGCAAACACCAACATTTTTTAATTATATGCACACATAATAGTGAACAAAGATTTGTCAGTGATCCTCCTGTTGGCACATCTTTGCTCAAAAGGAACGTCTGTCTTTTAACCATACCCCTCTAAGCCTTTCTTTTATGAGGCATCCCGTTATGCAAGACCTTGGCTGCGATCCAAACCATATTGGGCCCCTTTTAAGCATCCCTTTTACAACCTATCCTTTACAGTAACACACCAGTCCCTTGTTTTCCAACAACAACTTTCTGTACAGAAAGCTTTTAGCCCCAAAGAAGCGTTTAGACCCAGTGGTTGTGTGATTTTAACAGCTCTTATTAATCAGCAGCATTAATCTATAAAGGCATTATTCCAAAAACTAGCAGCTTTTCAGAATTTGCTGAGAAGATTACAAGAAGACCAACACATAGAAAATCACTCGGATTTAATTAGTGTTGTATTTTTGGGGGGTTGTAATGTTCAGTGCTGTTAAGATACTGTCTCTCAGTCATCACTTCAGCTGACCTAGAGGACACTGTGTATATATTACGCATCTACTGGTCCCCAGAGAAATTCTCCTGAACTAATCACTGAGCCCATTATGGGTTTATTTCACAATGACTTAAGAACTGAGAATGAGGAGATCTCGATATCCTGTTACACACCCTCCTTGAGCTGCCAGCTGGTTAACAAGCCACTACCTGGGAAATAATTTATATATCTGTAGGTCTCCATGAGGAAGGCAAAGAGAATGAATTCTTGAATGAAATAAAAAAAAAAAAAAAAAAGAGGTTATTACTTAGGATATGGAAGAAACCAGAAAAAAACAGAAGGCACCATCCAAGGCTCAAATCTCTTGCTCTAGACTGAAATGTAAAATTAAGCAGCCTGGTTAAGACACATTTCTATTCTGTAAACAGAATACCACCTGTTCATTACAGAATGGCCTACCTCTAAATAACGTGAATGAGTTTTACACCCTTAATACTTTGATTTTTCAGGTCTTCAATTTATTTTTCAAGTATAATGAGTAATAGGTACATATAGAAGCTTTTTTAGGGAAATTACAGCTGATTTCTTGCAAATTATGACCCAAACAAAGGCCTGGAGGAATGGGTATTTTGGCAGGAGTGTAAAATATTACTGGATTTTTTCATTATTATTATGTATAAAGCTCAGAATAGAATATTTTATACCTGGGCAAGTAAATTTTCAGGCTAATTTGAAAGCTGAATTAGAGTACCTAGAACAGAAATCACTTTCTGAACCATCCTAGCCACAGTCCCTAGGAGAAATTTAAAGGTGTCTGTGTTAAAAGACTGGGAAACAAACTATAATGGCTTGCTAGCAGCAAATGTGTTACAGTGACAAGCACAATGTCACTACCATGTTCTCAATCCCATGACACAAAAGAAGTAAAATACTTTGCTCTGACTTTTTTTAGAGTTATGCTGGTATAATTTAGAGATGACAGGTTTGATGGAAAAGGAGAGTCAGAATTAAATATGACATTCCTGCCTCGTACATGGACACCTATAGAAGTAGGTTATGAATCACACTGATGCATACACGCCTTTCAGTGAATCTCAGAATCACAGAATAGGTAAGGTTGGAAGGCACCACAGTGGGTCATCTGGTCCAACCTCCCTACTCATCTGAGAGCACATTGCACAGGATTACATCTAGACGGTTCTTGAATACCTCCGGTGGGCGAGACTCCACAACCTCTCTGGGCAACCTGTTCCAGTAAGAGGTTACCCACACAGTAAAGAAGTTCATATTCAGGTAGAACTTTCTGTGCATCAGTTCCTGTCCATTGCCTCTTGTCCTATTAGTTGGCACCTCCAAGAAGAACCTGGCTCCATCCTCTTGGTACCCTTCATTTAGATACTTACCCACATTAATGACGACCCCTTTCAGTTGTCTCTTCTTGAGGCTGAACAGGCCTGACTCTCTCAGCCTCTTCTCTGTAGAATCACAAAAGGTAAGGGGCTGATGTGTATGTCTCAAACATGGATAGTCAGATGGATGTGGAGCCAACCAGGGACTGTTGGTAGTAATAGACAAGAATAATTGGTAAATAGCCAAGGACTGTTGGTATTAACATGCTGTGAGAAAGAACATTTCTACGTACTCTGACAACCTCTCTATATTAATTCCAAGTGGTCTGAATCTGCTTCTACCTCCTGTGTATTTCCTACTTGAGTAATGACTTTGCTGTGCCTTTAGTGTTGTCCAGAGCAGAACATCTCTTAAGTTTGCTTTTCCTCACCAACCCTAGGCCTTGGTCTCTCCACACACTGGGCCAAGGGCAGCTGAAGGCTTTGACAAGGACAAGGTGAAGAAGAACCTCCACTATCTTTAAAATGCACATCTCACTGGTAAATGTAGTTGGGATCATTGATCTTGCTTTAGGATAGCCTCAGAAGAGTGAGACCCACTCTGGGTAATGAGAAAAATGAGGCATTGCTTTTACATGTATTGTGCAACCTTAGGACCTGTTGCATACCTCCCCAGACTCTTTTCATCCTGACCAACAATGGGAAATTTCATTAATTTGTGAGGTTAGCCTGGTCTGGCTAATGTATTCTGGGACAGCTTAAGTTAAATTATTAAATATATTTTTGGAAGAGAGTGGGAATAGAAACAGGGAAAGGGCTTTTTCCTTATTAATTCTTCACCTGGAGCTACCACTGTGCAAACATGATTGGAAAAAAAACAAGAATAAATGAATACATGATTTCAGCAGGGCCTTAATTCATTTGCTGTCAGGTATTATTTTAAGCCGCAACTAAAACAATGGGCTGTTGGGCACCATTGGTGCAGCCGAAAGCCTGGTGCACATGACTTTTCCACTGGAATGCTTTCAAGGTCTTTTTCCTCTTCCTATCCTAGCTGTGAAACCTTTATGCAAACGGTCTTAGTCACAATTAGATTACATCAAAGACTGTTTGTCTTGGTTTCAAGCCTGCTTGGGCTAAAACCAAGATAAATTGCAAATTGGCTAAACCCACCAACAAACACCCACTTTTTCTGGTTATTACAGATGAGGAATGTACAGTGTCTTTAGGTCTTATATTTCCACCGCCCTATCCTGTCCTTAGTCAGCAATTTGTTAGGTAATTGGAAAACAAAGTTCAATAGACAGTCTCAGGGTGGGTGGGGATTTTTTGTTTCCCCTTTTGGCTTTTGTGCGTCACAGAGTACTTACAAAGGAATGAACTCACAACCTGACCTGTGTAAAAGCAGCAACATGTGAACCACAAAGAAAGGAGGCAAGCCTCCGCTCCTAATCCTCAAAGTAAAACTTAATATGACAAATGGCAAGGTAAGGCAACACTTTTCTATCTCCTGCTCTCCCTCCACAGTCACATCAAGGAAAATAAAGAGGTGTCCTCCTCTGTTGCTAATGTAATTGCCACCCTGAAAATTGCCTATAGGCTAAAAAATGTAGGCAGGGATCATTTCAGCAGCCACTTAAACAGAGATGCCTCTGGAGGGACACACCAGGACATGGCACAGCAAAGCTGTGGGAGGGGAGTTAAACACCTTTCAACTGGCCAAGTGGGGATGTGAAGAACAGCTTTACTTTACCACTGTTTTTCACAGGCCTTGCCATGAGATACTTAGTGAAGGAGGGAGCTGTGGCTGACTCTGCCCCCCATACACATGGAAGGCATAGAAATGGCTTGTTTACACCAACAGTGACTTTTCATTTCATGGAAAAGAAAGGTCACTGTAGTGTGAATGAAGATTTTGTTTCTGCCAGCTGAGGGGGCCATGAAGTCTCACTGTCTCAGTGCTACACTGCTCAACCCCTTGCCAATTCTGCTGCTTAAATTTTAATCAGTGTAGCTCAGTAGAATTCATGGATTTATTCTGGCCTGATACCATTATTTTTTAATAGGAAAAAAAAAAAAAAAGAAAACCATTTGAGAGTACAAAAATACTCCTGGCTCGGTTTTCACCATGAGGAATATTTACTCCTTGGCATTTGCATTGGCCAATCAGCCCAAAATATGTTTTATCAGAAAACAATTCCATGAAAGTACATTTTCAGGAACATTTTTTCCAGATTATTTCCCTTAAGTATTCTTCCTGGGGCTGAAGGTGGCTGCCATGGCTCCTAAGGCCATGCTAAAATCTCTGTCATTTAACCACATGTTGGCATATAGGCTGTGCAGAAAATTTTAACAGCTGAAACTTCAGGATGTTGGACCTCAGGTTCAGCTGTGTGCTGCCACATGCAGACGATTAATGTACTCCTCTGGAATGCAGAACAACCATAGCTGTCACTTAGTCCAAACTGGATGAAAAAAGTGTTGTTGATGGTCGGCTTCCCAGGTACCTGCAACTGTCTCCTTCCTCGCCTTTCCTTTCCAAACGTTCTTCACCTCAGTTCCACATCCTTCACTGCAGAAGTTCCCCTGGGTTTTGATTTTTCAGACACTGACATTCTTTTAATAGTAACAAGATTATTCTAAGAATAATGCAATCCTTTACAGTCAGAGAAGAGATATCAAGACCAGTCCCTTAGCTGGGGTGGAAATTACAGTTTTAAACATGAAGTAAAGACACCCAGCTTTTAGCAGATAAATGTGTTACATTTTCATTATGCATGAATGGCAAGTGATATGCTAAAGATCACTCTGGACATTTCATGGTGCATTTTTTTCTAAAAGATTGTGGTTTACAAGGTGAAGTGATGCTGAGTTCAGAGAAGTAGAAGATAGCTCACACTGTTGTTCCCAGGAGTAAGTCTTCCAATAACCATGCTGATATTGGCATATGGCATGAATTTGTCTGGTACAGTAACAAAAACTTCAAATTGATGTTTTTGTCTTCATAGTCACTGAAGCTGTCACCAGAGACCAATTAAAAATGCAGTATGTCAAAAAAAATCCCCCAAACCACCTTTTTAAGAAATCCATGAAATATAACTCTATCAGATTGATTAGACACATGAATCATTTACCGTGAGCATTGGAATACTCTGTATTGTCCCATTCAGTTCTACTGTTCAACATGCAGCACAATGTGCCCTGGTGTCTTGGCCACCTCCAGCTTTGCAGAGGACGCAGTGGCAAACAAAACCTAACAGAAGAGGGCAGCTAGTGCCCAAATCTCAACCAGAAAACAGTGATTGGGTGGGCTCGGTGTACTGAGATCGGGAGACTGTCCCTCAGGTGTGAAAACACAAGTGTGGTCTAGGATATAATGAGCACATCTACTTGACGTGATACAAAAGTGAAGTGCAAGCTGATAGGTTTCAGTTCCAGTGCATTATGTTTTGATGGAAGAAAAGATTTTCACATTAATTCAGTGCTTTCTGCAGATTTTGAAGGCCCTCATGATTTACTAGCCACATATGCATTTTCTCCAAAAGCTTGAAATACTAGAAAAATTAAAGTATCACTCTAAAAAATAAAGCTAATATTTAAGAAAACAATTGTTGCTATTATTAAGTGTTCTGTTTCTAAGGAGGTTGGCAAATGTTTCTTTCTTGCTGCTCTGAGAATGAAATAGAAATTTAGATTTTCAAGAAGTACGGGTGGTTTGGGTTGAGTTGTGTCTGTGTGTTAAATCAGTGTCTGATTTCAAGACTGATTTTCAGAAATGCTGAGAAATGCAGCTCTGAAAACAAACCATCTAATGCTGCGCAAAAATCTCAGTGAGAGTTCAGATCCAAACATAGTTACCAATTTCAGGAGTGATTAAGTCAGTGGTCTGTTTTTTATCCGTTACAATTATCGTGATGACTTATGAGGTTAGGATCTGGTTCCAGATTTCCCGAAAGCATTGACAGTTCTGATCTGACATGTCCTAAGGTCAAGTGCCCATTTAAATTACTTACTTGACTGAAAAGCGTGGATTAAAATAACATGCTAGCTTTTAAAGAAAAAGGCATTGGCAAGCTACTGCAGCCTACATACGTGTGCAATTGCCAACCAGCAAAATGTTTTCAGACTCACAGTCAAGGCAATCTGAAGGGTTTCTTATGATCATTCAGTAAGAAATTTTAGAGAGCTCTCCAGGGTGAACAGTTTTCACATTAATTTCTGCACTGGACACATAGCTTCTGTCACACAAATGTTTCCTGATACCAGTGTGTCATTAAGTGATTTTATGGCCTAAACATAAGGGACCTCGTGGACAAGGGGTTTATGCTTCTCTTCTGTGCTCTGCCCACACTTACCTTCTACATGCCATATAGCAGGGTTTGCCTTCCCACTCTGTGTCTGCAGCTCACAGCAGTCTCACTCTGATCATACACATATTTAGGGTGAAAGACAAACAAATGGATGTCTGGTATCAACTAACGTTATCAGATGCTAATAAATGGAGCTGTTGATCTCATCCTACACAGCAGCTTGAGTCAGGTGACATACAGCATTCCCCTTTCTGTAACAGTACAGCTAACCTGGTTAAGGCTCGTCGTGGTTGGGTCTCCTGCACATAGCAAGGTCGTCTGGTCAGGGAGTTTCTGGATGTTACTCTTGCCTGGAAATACCTTGGTGGGGGTGAAACAAACTCTCCTTGCCCTCTCTTGAGGACGTAATCCAAAGCTCACTGCATGTCAAGATTTCTTCTGAGATTTACATCAGACAACGGTTAAATTACATATATAAACCACAAGTTCTTTGGAGTATTTTTGTGATAGACTCCTAACTCCTAACACAGGATGTCCCTGTGTTCTTTGTCTTACTGAGAATATACTCAGTAAGACAAAGAAAAAAACCCAGATCTAGAGAATATAGGACACATCATATCAGAGGCAAAACCATAAGCCAGAAAATAATTATTTTCAAAAAGTTGAAGCAAAAAAATTTCTGAGACATCATACTTTTAGTGTACATAATTTCTTCCTCCTCATGACACAGACCTATAAACCAACTAGATCTTCCAAGGAAGAAATGTTGTGGATTAAAACCTGAGGGAAGAATTTTTAGTAGACTTGAAAATTAAGTTCAGTATACACAACTACATTCAAATTTAAGCACGGAGCACAGTCAGTGAGCTACTGGGATGGTCCAGAACAATGAGCAGTGATTCAGTCCTTGGTTGAGGACATTGTGGGAGAACTCTGCATTATTTGTTTTTGTAAACATTAGCCTTTCCAACATTCAGCCAATAGCATTTGCTGTCAGAAGTAGAATGAACTCTACTTGGGAACATTTGCAGGAGTCCCAGGTCCTCTATATCCTGTAAGTGTGACCTGCATGATGTTGCATATTGCAACCCAAGTGCAACTCAAGAAGAAGGGAATGATCAAAGAACTTTCCCTCCCACCTCTGTATTACATCCAGCATCTAGAGCTGTACGAGCAGCAAAAGAGGCAGCTATTGTTAATACTACACCAAGTGGTTCGACTAGAAAGGGGGTGGTGATGGGGAAATGCCGGTCAGCGGTGGCTGTAGGAAGGCATCCAAGATTGAATTCCTGGCAGACTTTGGGTGTTTTTATAATTGTCTTGCAGGTTGCCAGGAGTTTTGTTTTTAATTCCTTTTTTTTTTTTTTTTTTTTTAAGGCACATTCCTTGGAGGGATTTTTTGTTCCTCTCCCTCACTTCCCTGCACACTCATGCATCACTGCACAAATTTTCTGCCTTGCTTGGTGGTGTAATGGGGAGGGACGGTGTGGGGGGCAGACAAGTTGCTGCTCATGACCCGACAGTGTGGCAGCCAGTGTGTCTGGTGGGGAGCAGAGGGAAGGTTCTCAACAGAGCCATTGCTGAAGTTGGTTTTCATTAATTTAATTGTTAATGTTCTGTGGAGAGAGGGAGGAAGCAGGCCACAGACTAACACAGTGGGGTTAATGGAAAAAAGAAGTGATAAAATATAACCTTACAGCCTGCTGTGCAGCAAGTCTCTGAGAGATTAGAAAATTATCAAGCGAGAGAACAATTAAACTGATTTGTTTAACTCTGCAGAGAGTAAAACCAGAAGAGTCAATGGAAGGCAAAATATTGCTTTCTGGATTTGTCTCTAAAAAACATTTCATTCCCTAATGCTTTTTCTCTGTCTCCCTTAGCAATCTCAAAGAACTGGCAAGGGGGCTTGTGGCAAGCTTACCCTGGATGGGTGCATGCTGGTGCTGTTGGGCTTGCTGCAAGCCTGTGGCAGTGTTTGCCCTGTCACTGCTGCTCAGTCCTGAAGAGGATCCATGGAGAGAGAGAGGCAGTTAATCCCTGGTGTTTTAAGTGGCTGCACAGATGCTCACCACAGGCCTGGCAGGTGCCAGCCATGTCCTGCAGGTGAGGGCAGGGAGGAGGCAGAGAGTCCCTGCCCCACACTAGTGTGTGTGGGCAGAGCTGGGTGGGTATCCTCCACTGAGCAGCCCTGTTACTGACCCACGGGGGCTGTGGGGACATGGGCAGTGTAAGGCAGATGGATGGCCAGCAGGTGCTGAGGATGGCTGTCCTGGCTCCAGCCCTGGAAGGGTTTCTTCGCTTCTCCCCTGTCTTCATGGGTCTCCACAGTCACATTCCCCAGGCCTCGCTCTCATGGCTTTGTTGGAGCAGCAACATCCCAATTGCTTGTGAAAACATTAGTTTCTCCAGTTTAATGGGGATTTGAGAATAATCTCACTCAGAGAGCAATGCCTCCTCTTGGAGATCCGTGATGATCCAGGATGAACCCTGGCTTACTTTAACCCAGCTCCCATGCATGCCAAAAAATCTCCTAAATCAAGACTACCAGTGCATTTAGCTAAGACAGTCATCCTGTCTTTGGTAATAAACTAAAACATCACTCACAGCCTGTTTACTTTGTAGTGTGGCTATAACCTAAACCCCTAAATGCTGCCAGCATGTTCCTGCCTTGCCATAATTAGTGGGGTGAAGTCACTGCAACCACACAGCAGCTCTGCGGCGTGACTCTTCTCCCCGGGGCACCACGTGTGTGGTGCTAAACCACTGCAGCTGTCTGCAGGGAAGATGTGCCATTCATTTCAAGCTTCCAACTTATTTCTGTGGTCATGGTTCACACGGATACTCAGGCCATAGCAGTGGAGGAAAGTACCTATCTGGGGGGACAGGTGGGACAGATGGGGTCACCTTCAGCCTTTCATGGATGAAAGCGAATCCCACCTAACCAAGAGCTTCCCTCAGTAGCCCTCTATTTCTGCAGGGTGCATGCCTGTGCTTTGTTGTGTTTTGGGACATGCTGTGTTTTTTAGTTGCAGTCTATTGTTCTAAAGCTGCAAGTAGGTTAAGAAAATACTGGGTGAAGCTTTTTTTCCTTTTTGCAATAATAATGTAACGTGGGAGGAAGCAAGGGAAGAAACACAGGAGAAGAGATGAAGTAAGGAGACAGTTAAAATAAATAAAGAGGGGAAGGGGGAAGTTAATGAACTTACTCTCTCTAATAAACAGTTTCCTTCTCTCCCCCCATGAATGCTTTTGTTTCACCAGTCTGTGCCAGTTTCCCAGCACTCACTGCCCCCACTTCCAGGGAGTGAGGTCCATCTACCACATACCACTTGAGCTTTCCCCCTGCCTCAGCAATGCCAGAGGCAGAGAAGCTACCTTGAAGGAGGGAGTGGGGAAGCTGGTCTTTGCAACCCAGACAAACCCCAGTTTCTTTTTTCAGTGTGCCAATAGGGATGGCAATTAATGCCGAGGGGGGTGGTGGCTTTAATGATGTGGACACCTGTTCCCCTAGAAATGGCCTCGGCTCTCTTTGGCACGAGTCACTGCTGAGGCTCCTCAGCCACAAATTGCTTTTCCATAAAGGCAAAGCAGCTTTGTTTATAAACTGCTGTAGATAGGCTGGAGTTTTCATGATGAGAGCACAGAAGCAACAGTCATTACAGCCGTATAAATGAATTTATTTATTCAGCAAGAGCACATCTGCCAGGCTGTCGTGAGGTAATCTGCTGCCGCTACAGCCCGCAATAAATGGCTGCTGGAGACAAATGAGATGGGAAAGCAACTCGCCTGTGGGGAAGGGAGAGCTCCACCAGGGGCACTGGCACCTCATGGTGGCAAGGGTCTTCCCGGGGAACACCCAAGGAGCCAAGGTGGCAGACCTGGCCCCAACCTTCATTTGGGCAGGCACAGCATGCTTGAAAGAGGAAGGTGCTGGGAGTGCAGACATAGCAGCTCTGCCCCAAAATGAGCAACCTGGAGGGTAAGGCTGTCCCTGCTTATTTTGCTGGATGCTAAAACAAGAAGTAAGAATAAATCTGGGCTGGAAACAGAGGCTGGATTCAAGACTAAGATTTCAGATCCAGCCTGGAAAAATGCTATCCTTCAGGGGCAGTTTGGATTCATAGCTTTGACTCGATTCACCAAAAACATTGGAACAGTTTCTTGAATCTGTTTTAGTTTCTTGACTCTGATTTTGGGGTGGGGGTGAGCGCAAAAGAGGTGTTAATCCAAGGGTTTGGTTTGGCCTCTTGCTCAGCTGGAAACAAATACCCTGCCTGTGGCACAGCTCCTGCGGGCAAGTTGCAGGAGATTAGTTGGCTGTCATCTGTTTGACCCAATGAGGCCTGAAGAATTTGCTTGCAATGCCACTAAACTGGTCAAATGCTGAAGCATGAAGGACAGATGGAAATAACTGTAAAATGCTGCAGCCTGGCATGTCACCAAGACTTCACAGCTTTCATACAGACTGCCAGCAGTGGCAGAAAAAGGCATTAACAGGAAAAGTGAAAACCTAGAAGGCCTCTACTACAGGAGGCAATGCTCAGAGAGGTTGTGAGTGTTCTGCATAGAAGGGTCTGTAATATTCTGAATGGCTGGACAAACATGGCAAAATAAGAGGATGTCATATGCAAAGCCCAGATGGAATTCCCCCATCCTTTCCCTTCCACTTCCAGGGTAAGGTAGAAGTGACTGGCAGTCCCAGCTGATACTGCTGCTGCTTGTCTAGTCCCATCCAATGGTCCTGACAGATGTTTTAATCTACTGTTTGAAGAATGACTTCTGCACAGCTCTGCTGCTCAAACATCTGTTTCTGTTTAGATAGACAGAGGCATTTCAAACTGCACTGGCCATGCCACACACTGGGAATTGTTTAAAAGGCAACCCAAGTTGCTTACATTACTCAGTTACAGCATGAGGAGGATTTACTGCAGCAAACCTTGACATATTTTTAAGCCCTGTAAAATAGATCATTCACGAAAAGGAACTGTTTTGCTTCCTAAATACATCCTTTAAAAAAGGGTGTATTTACAGTTGTAAACCCATCAAATCATTGCTAAAAAGCCAGGACTTTTCTACTTGCATCCCTGTTCCCATGTCAAGGGAAGAAATGCTTGTTTAATCATTATTTCACTGTCGTTGGCTTTCCCAGCTTTTGTAGTTGAGCATGTGTGTTTTTGCTGTACCACTTCTTGCCTTGCTGCTGTCAACACCCTCTGATTATTCCTACTCCAAACAACCCATGACACACTGCATGTCAGAAGATTTCTATGCTGAACTTCCCAGTTTCTCATCAGAAAGAAGCAAGAACCAGCTACATTTCAGACAATGGTGAGAGCTCAGTATCACTAAGCCAGTAAAATTTAAGTTACTTATTTCGTTCTTAGGTTCTGTGTACCTATCGTCCTACCCTTGAAATTATAGAAGATGCTATCACCTCTCTTCTTTTCCACTAACTTGCCTAGTTGCTCAAGCCTCAAAACACAAAGCAGATGGAAAGATTTTCAGCTGGTCAAAAATCGCTGTATATCACATGTGAGGAATGTCCTGATTGCTGACCATCAAGTGAGAGCTCCATCATCCAGTCCTTTGCCTGCATTCTTGTGACAGGTGGAGCACTTCATTAATGCATTTGGCTGATTTTCAATGGTGAAATATTCCCCCGGGGTTCTGGTTTTAAAAATAGCAGAAATCGGAGCTTTGTCTACAAAGTGATAGAAGGAGCACACTGTGAGCTTTTGCCTCCTTTGTCCTACTGGGAATTACTGCAACAAAACCACATGTTGAAGGATCATGATGCTTGTTTCCTTTAGCATCCTTCCCCCTTGCCTGTGACTTTTCAGATCTGCAAGCCGAGGAGCTGAGGTAGGAGTTTCCCTGGTTAGCTTTTCTTTTCCAGTTGCAGGTTTCATTGACAAGCACCTCTCAAAATCAAACGTACACCAACAATTTTGTCCTTATACACTGTTTTTAGTCTCCATGAACAAAAGAATAGGTTAAAAGGAAGCCCTTATATAAACATGAACATGCTGGTTCATGGCTGTTTGCATCTCTGTGCATGAATGGTACTTCTGTGCTTTGTAATACTCAAGGGATTTATTTTTCTTTATGGGTTTGGTTATAAGACACAGCTTCATCAAAGTCCTTAACTATTTGTCCAACTCTAAGCCTGTAAATAATCCCAAGCTGGATGAGCAGCTCACCTTCTTTAAATTAGACCTTCTCGAATATGCTCCTCATTTGCATCCCAAAGTAATTAGCCTGGAAACACCAAACAGCCACTTGCATTGAGCTGAACTTTTCTTTCAAAGAAGTGCCAAAAACAATTGAAAGAGATTAATGATATTTCCTGAGATCCACCTGTTGCTCAGTTTCCCTTCAATTAAGCGACAAAGGGGAGGTGCAGGAACCGTTTCTTGTTATAAACACAAATTAGTATCCGGACAAATGAAGCTGGGAAGAGAAAGGCAAAGGCAAGGAGAAACAATGAGAGAAAAGCAGCCTCAGCTTTATCATGGGCTGACCATGTGTAGGGGCGCTCAGGAAGAGGCACATTCCGATGCCGCGCAAAAGCTGGAAGAACAATGCGGTCCTTCCTCAATAAGGCATTTGAACAGGCTAAATGATCCCTCTGGACATTATATGGAAGTGAAATACATCAAAATAAGAAAGGAGGAAGAAACACATTTTTGCCTTGATGAGGCACGGCCCACGATTTGCTGAGACATGACAATGGACTTCTAGTGAAAACACCAAGCAGCAGACGAAGGTTTTTCAGGAGGTAATTGCCAGCCTGTGCTCTGCCACTGTGTGAATGTGCCTTGGGGGCACCAAGCTTTTGAACAGCTGTTTCTTCTCATGCTGCACTCCTGACTGCTTCCACATCCTTGCCCTCCATCCTGCAGTTCCTTGACAGTGCTCCCTTCTCCATTCTAAGTGTCTTTGACACCTATGATCACAACATGGGTTTAAGGTGCTACAACCCCACTGCGGCACTATCATTTTAATGCATGTAGGCAGAAAGCAGAAGAGAAGATGATTAATTCATTAGTCTTCAGGAACAACCCAGCACCTGAGAGCACCTGCACAGTGTCCTGTCCTCAAAGTCAACCCTTCTATGGAGTCACTGCTGCACTAAGCAGTGGCTCTTCTCACCACACGTCTGTCCTCATGCCATGAGTACCTCAGTGCTTGTCAGGCAATTTCCTGCTTGGGCAACTGAGGAACCGGATATTTACTGATAGCTGCCAGTGGGAGTTAAATGCCCTATTCCAGCAAGGACATGCCCAAGGGTTGCCCTACCAGCTCCCTCTGTCCTGCCTGTGACCAAGGATGATGGTTATGGAGGTGGTCCTCAGCCATGTCTCTGGTGAGCCAGAATGAGTTGCCTCTGGTTCAGTGGCCCTTGCTTTGCCTTGGGTAAGTTGTCCAGCTCTGGGCTTAGACCTAGTACAGAAAGGGATCCCTTGCTGTCTTCCCTGTTGTAATATAGGATGTCCCAAGGTCCCCCTGAGCAAGAGCCAGGAGTCAGGAGGGATTTTTGCAGGCATCTAGGATACTGGGGAAGAAGAAAAAAATCCTTCAGCAGGCCATCATGTACCTCCTCCTTTGCTGAACAACACCTGGGCTTTGCAGAAGGCTTGGCACTGTAGTTTTGACCCACTGCTGTTTTCCTCAAGCTCCCTGATAGCACTTTCGCATTACTGCCAGCAGCCTCACTGAGGAGCATTGTGAATACATCCTGAGCAGCAGGAGACCTGTGTCTACAGAGGATGCAGGTTTCTCTGCAGTCCTCCATGGGTACCACATGCAGCATTCTCTCATTCTCAACCCTGCACATCCTCATCTAGTCTGGAAGGAAATCCAGGTCTACACTTCCTCCTGTGCTGTGTCCTGAAAAGCACATTAGTCCCACACTGTCAACACAGCCTGGATAAGCCATCCCAACACTTTTCCAAAGATGTTATTTAGGACATATTTCAAAGTCATATGTCTTCCAGAACAGGGTGACATATAGACACTGCTACGGCAACTCACCAGAGACTGGCGGAAAGACCAGTTATGACCTTTGTCTGGGAAGCATGACAACACTTTTTAGTGGTCTTCTCAAGAAGCTCATTTATTCCTGAGTGGTTTGTAAATTCAGATAACCCTTGTAGAGTCCAAAATATCCCTTCCTTCAGTCCAGAGATCTCATTGTCCCAACACTGGGAGACACAACAGCCAGGTACTTTCCCAACAGATCAGGTAAGAGCAAGTAAATGACTCTTCAGAGGATGCTATTCTGCTTTCAATTAAGTTAATTTGTGATGAGATTACACTGGCGCCTATGCTTGTAAAGCATTCAGCCTTATTTAGCAGATGCCTTTCCTGGTCATGTCCATTTAGGCAACTAGATCCTTGCTTTGACATGAAAAAATTGCTGTCTGGGTGAATGTTCAATAAGAAGGAAAAAGAAAAACTCAACCCTGTCTTGTAAAGAGCTAAGGATCATGCGGGCCAGTCTAATTTGAGTATATTAATACAGAGCTCAGCTGGGATGGGTGTAGTGGTGACAGGGACCTGGTAATGAGGCATCACTGTGGTGACCGTGAGCTGGGATAAAGTCACATGGAACGATACCTGTTAAGGACCATAGCTCTGGCATTGCATTGCCCAGGAAGAAAGTCTTCCATATGTGTAATTTTTGTATATTTACATCCTTTTGCATCTTCAGACTGCACAAACACTGTTCATACCCCTCTCAGGGCCTGTTGGCATTGTGTTTTCACAAGTCTGCACAGTATGGGCCAGCTCCTACTCTGACCTTGGAGCAATTCGTGAAGTTCTTTCTTCAGAAGCAAAGCTTAATTTAAAACTGTGGTTTCTTGATTAAATGCTCTTCAAGGCAATTCCCTGTTTTACATGAAGGTGGAACACCACAGAACTATTGCTACAGAAAAAAGATACATCATTTTAGCATGGGATTAGGAACTAACTGTTGATAAGTCACAGTGCAAAAGCTTCACTTTTTTCTTTTTTTTTAATGTTGTACAGAGCATGGCAGTGAACCATGAGCACTGGGTTGGGTTTGTCTGAGGGCCTGGTACATGTTGTCCAGAGTAAAGATTTTCATGTAGAGGTAACCTATGTTTTCAGCAAGATATCTTGCTGACCTTTGCTTGGGAAGCAATGCACATGTTTTGCCTAGATATATACATACGTGTTTATTCAGTGGTGTTATAGAAGATATTTATTCCATCAGATTTCTGGGAGCAGAAGAGAGGAGCTATCTGCTAGGGGAGACCTCAAGAGGTCTATGAAATGTACAGTCCTTTGTAGGTTGCAGCAGGAATCTCTTTGCTGTTCACACAGTTTTAAACTGCATATGTTCTCGCAAAAGCCAAAAAGGTGTGTATGTCTGGGACTAGGGAAATGGGAACCTTCCAACCTTCCCATCTTACCTTGGCTCAGTTTGAGATTATTTCTACCCAAGTAAAAGCAACAGCTGATTATATATAAAAAGATAAATGCTACATTACAGTACTGTGTTTATTAAATCACTGCATTTGTAGGGGAGTTCCTTGGCATTGTTTGTCTGTGATATAAATATTTTAAGTCTCTGTCGGTAAGTGAGGCTGGTGTGTGTATATTACATAGTGTACTCTCTTATCCGGTTAAAAAAAGCAACAGATGCAAATTGTCCAAACAAACATTTTGTTTCTCACCACAGCTGGCCTGATTGTCATCATTCCTTCCAGCCTTAGGCTCCTTCTCTGCTCTGGGTCAAACACGTTACTTTTACAGGTGTGGACTGAACTGGTGAGGGACAATCTGAGCCGTGGATTTCCTCCTTTACCCACTGATCAGATACTCTCCCATAAATTCATCCCACAGCTCCACCAGAAAGTCAAGGCTTTATCCATCTGTAGCTCTCCACTATAGCCCATTATTCTTTTACAGTCCACAGTCCATACAGAGAAGAGTTTATTTCCTCCCTTTTTGCAGCAACCACTTACATAACTGCATTTATGTTATTGCATCTCCTCTTAGTCCTGTATTTATTCTAAACAACCCTAGTTCTTTCAGTCCTCCTTCATAGGTTATGTTTTTAATCTCTCTTATTGCTGCTCCTGGACTGATTCCAGTTGGTCCACATCCCTCTTGAAGTGTGGTTCCCCAGCCTGGACACAGGACTCCAGCTGAGACCTTCAGGCACAGAGGAGTTACTTTTTTGCCTCATTATGTTCACCACTCCCATTATACTTCATATTTCACATTGCAAAACCACAGCAAAATTATCAACTACCAAAGGAAAAGCAGGCTTTCTCTACGTCAGAAATGACCATTTCCTTACAGAAAGCCAAAAGAAGATCACACCAGTTGGATCTGAACTAAATTGTCATGCTCTGCTATGGCTTACTTTAAGGTTCTGAGTACTTCACAACTCTTTGCAAGCCACTTTCTGATGAAACTGGGATTTGAACTTGGTAGTTCTGTCTTACCCTGCTCTACGGGCACCAGGTAGCATTTCTGAATCTGTTCTCAGTTTGGATAGAGACACCAATGACAAAGCTGAGAAGTAAAATCAAGGCTACCAAAATGACTGGCAAGTTCAGCAGAGAGGAGGGAAAGGGCTGTGGGCAGTGGATGGTGCGGTCATAGCAGCTGCCAGGACATCCAATTTCTGAAATGGGCCAGAAAGAAATGGACTTGAGAAGAGGTGAATTTCACTTGGCATCAAAACAAATACCTAAAAAAGGGATATTTCTGGTCCTGCCAATCACTGCACAAAAATCATCCCAGGAAATAAATATGGTAGAGTTACAGAAACCCCCTACCAGAGGCTGACGTAGAGTCCAGCAGCACTGATGGATCCTTGTGCTTCCACAGCCCAACTGTGTTCAGTTCCATGGAAGAGATTTCATGTTATCAATAGAGGAAAAATTATTGGTTCTGGATGAATTTAAGGGTCTGAATGAAATGCATGTATCTACCATCAAGGAAAGTGGGATGGAACCACGTTTTTAATGGAACAGTAAAGATGAGTGAAAACAGATGATTGGCATGTCACACTGAAAAAAAAAATATTAGAGCATGCTGTGTGTGAAAGACAAGGCTAACATGGGGGCTGTGAGGAGTGCCCCTGCCGAGTAGCAGTGGGTCTGGGGTGCTGGAACCCACAACTGGCTCAATTCTTTCTCTCAGAATCAGCTCCCACAGCATCCTGCAGCACTGCTGCACTGACAGTACATATGGACAATACATATTTTAAAGTTGTTATTTGTTTTACAAATTAAAAGGCACCTGGAATAATTCGGTACAAAGATGAGGAAGTGAGTATTATTTAAAATTAAAAAAGGCAACTGCTTCTCTAGCTACTGAAAACATACATTCTCCTTTATAATCCAAGCAAATTGAGAATGTCCCTCATCAAATTTAGAACTGTAATTGCAACATTTTTCACCATCTTCTGTTATTAAATAGCAAGTTATTTTGGTTAAAAAAAACAGATAATATACTTATGTGAATTTCTGCTGCAAGGGTGATTGAAAAAGCTATTCAGCAGTGGGTCTTACAGCTGGAAGCACAGATGGATTCAAGGGTTATCAAAGGAGTGGCCCAAGATCACATTACTTCATTCACTATGATTTTTATAAAATAATCTTGATGCACAGGTGACACTCTGAGGTATTGGGATAGACCTCCATGCTGCTTCCACATTAAAAATCTAAATTGGATAACCAGGTGCAAGATAATGGAGTGGTTCATACAAGACACAAGCAAGAGCTGAAACTTCATTACCCTCATTACACAAATAACAGGGCCTATAGGAGACAGGTTTTACCTAACTAATCAACTTTTAAATATCAAAGTTTAGGTAGCCAACTAGGTACTTTTTAAGCAACCATTCAGATTTAACCAACAAGGGTGAAAGTGTTAATGAAAACTAATAATTTCCTCATGTTATGATGTCATTTTGACTGCAAAAAGTCACTACAGCACATACTGAGGGGTTTAACTCTGTTTCCTTTTCCATGTTACCAACTCATCGTACTTTACAACTAGCAGGAGACCCTGCTTTGTTTCTTTGGCTGAGTTATAGTCTGCAAAATCCAGCTGGGATATAGATGCTCAAACTCTTCTTCCTGCCTCATGAGGACATTATAGCTGTACTTGTAATGTGCCCTTAAAGTTTTCTGAGTAACAGTTTCCAAAGTAAATGTACTACTGGCATCTCCAGCCAGCCTTGACTCCTTGAAGGCAGCAATGTGGAGGAGTGGTGACAGGTACCCTGTGCGTACAGCAGTGCCTGCTGAACTCCAGGGGCCGGTATCCTAGAAACAAAGAATTAAAAAAAAGCCAAAACAAACCATAAAATTTTATCAAAAGCAGAATGCTAAACTAGCCACCCGTTTCCGAAGTATTTTCTAGCAGATGCACTCTTCAGTAGATTAGAAGAAAGTAAAGCTAAAAATCAACTTGAAAATAAATATTTTCTTGGAAGGGGTAAATAAGATAATCCATCACCTTACACTTCCTTTTGAGAGTGACAAAAACACCAGTGATTAATAACCAGATCACATGACAGCATCTCTACAGTAGGACTTACCATATGTGTAATAACATGTCATTTTCAGCCCCTGAGGTAACCTGATGGCTATTGGTATTCATACTTTTGGCAGTGACTGTGCTTCCTCTGAATTTTTGCCATTAAGAAAGATAGGAAAAAAATCAGAATGTGACATTAAAAATATAGAGGTATATTAGAAACTGATATGATAATGTTTTAATCATGCTCATTATCCCAACTGTTAAAAGCACTTTGGATACAGTGTCTGTTTTCAGCATTTGCTCAATGGTGGCTTGCTGGGCTAAGCTTTTTAAACCCTTCCTGCAGGAGGCAACACGACTTCATTGGTGAGAAGTGAGTGACTGCTCTGGGGAAAACCTCTATGAAATGTGCACCTATGTTCTATAGCTTCTCTTTTTGTGGGTTGCCCCAGAACTGAATAATGCACAGTGTTAATGCACAAACTTAATGCATCACCAGAGCTGTGCTATATTAGTTACCTAAATGGTGTTGAGGCCCATTCCCTGATCCTGAGGCCGGCTAATGCAGTGTAGCAAAGTTCACCCAGCTAAACTCTTGAATTGCCAAAAACTGCCAGTTGCATCTGAACTGATGGCAGGGAATGGCCCGTGTCTCCCACTGAACTCAGGGCTATGCCTGTCCTTCCTGGCTGGACTGGGTCAATACCTGCTAGGAGATGTGCTAAGTATGTACCCTGAGTTGTTTAATTTAGTGCTATAGATGCAGCCAACAAATCCTAAACCCTAATGTAATTACTGTTGTGACTCAGCAGCACTGGGGGAATGCAAGGATGGATAGCCCAGCAGGAAATGCAGCAGTAGTCCTCAGGAAGGCACTGGTGTGAGGCACTGTGCTATCAGTTCTTCCCTGTGGGAACGGCTGTGGAAGTAGATGCTGTTAACTGAAATGCTAGCAAGGGAGAAAGGAAAAGGGGGAGACAAGAAAGAGAGTGGGGAAGAGTGTGCAGCCTGTGAGGATGAGGATGAGAGGGGACAGCAGAGGACATAAAAAGGGGACAGCAGATGGGACAGCAGAGGGCATCAAGACAGATCATTCCATGATGCTGGATAGCGGTAGGAAAGTGGAACTAAGTCAGAGAGGAAAAGTAATAAATACACAGCAAAAGTCCAGGACACTTCAGGGTTTCCGTTAATTCTAATGACCCTCTGCAAATGTTCTACTCACTTTGACTCTTTTTGTATGATCCAGTAAGAAGTACATAACTGGATCCATTTTAACAGGCTGCAGCTACTTTTTCATAAGGTTTTCAGGTCAGGCAGCCATTGTACCAAGTCCCATGGAAAGATATGATCTGAGACCTGAAGAAAGGACGGGATGTAAGGCAGCGCCGGGAAGCCAGATCCATGTGTGGCAATATAGCTGCACTCTTGTTTAACAAATAATTTTTCTAAGGAAAGTTAGTTTAGTCTTAGGGTGACCGACTTCTCCAGTGTTGTTTCTCAGTCCTGACATTTCCCACTGATATTGCTGATAAAACTTTTCTTTACTTAATAGAAATTACAATGTTTAACAAACACGCTGAATTTTGTTTATTTACTCCTGTTCTTCAGCTGATTTTATCCCCAACTTCCACAACTTACATTTGGATGTCCAGCAGGAATTCTTGTACTCTCTTCTTGGCTCCTGATATGACTCATGTGGAAAGTGCTGTAAAAGATAGCCCAGCCCATGCCCCTGCCTATGGCACAGGGATAGAGGGTTTGCTCTCAGCCTCACCTTGAGCAGGATTTGGCATGGTGTAACACTGTGGGCATTTGCCAGAGAACTAGAGGAGGGGCATTCCCCCATGTGCGGCTTGGCAGGGAGGTGAGGGCAGCTCCTCTCAGCTCAGTCCTCCGATGTTTCACTTAAGCTCTCTAGGGAAGGGACGGTGCTGGACAGGAAAGCTCCACTCTTCAACAAGAACTCTAGCAGACAATACAATTACTCTGTTTTTTATTTACATTCTCTATATATTTTGCATACATTGCAGTATTACCTAACATAACCTTAAATATGTGCCAATGCTGATTGTGGAATATTTACATAGTTTTTCACTTTGTTAGCCAGCCACAGTTTCTGAACTCATTTGAACACCTCCTTTACCTGTGTCATTCTGTAGGATTCTTCAGGCTTTTAGCTGAAAAAGAAAGACAAAGTAAAGGTAGGATATGATCAGGCTTTCACACAGAGCTGCAACTGTTAGAAATGTAAATAATCTGCTTCTAGTCCCCTTCCTCTGAGCAGTATTGGAGTTATTCAGGCAGGTTGTGTATGCTGGAAAATTATTTTAGACTAAGTATCATTCTAATTTGGGTGTCACTGAGCTGCCTACCCGGGGAACATTAAATACCATGCAGAATTGCATGGTGCCTCCTTGAAGGGAAGTGAGTGCCATGTGCAACCACTGCTTTTTTGTTCCCAAAAGAAAAGAAAATTTCAGCATTAGAGGTATTCAGTGTAGGAAGCAGTGCACGTCCTACCGGGCATTTTCCAGGAGTGGATTTTGTTTTCAGAGGGTGGCTTATTAACACAAGCAGAAAGCAGCCCAACAAATTTTGCATTCACATAAATAGACATGGGATTGTAACAGATGGGGTCTGTTTAGGTTTAGCTTTTTTTAACAGCATGAAGAAGGGTTCTCAACTAAACTGCACTGGATGATCCATCAGCAAGAGGGTTCAGTCAAAAGGACTGAAAGGGGAAAAAAGTCCCATTCATTTACATCTACAGCCATCCAAGTTAAAGCCTCTCTCGCCTGACAGCAGCAAGTGGCAAACTTAGGGAACCAATGGGTCATGGGAAAGGTCCCATTAGATCAGTGGGAGCACACACTAAACAAATACAGTCACATGGATGCACACATTTAAATACTGCCCAAGGGAATATGTGGACATATGTTCAGTGTGGCAGCCTCTAGGCCTCAAGAAAGCTATGTTTAAAAAAAAAAAAAAAAAAAAAAAGAATTCCATCAATCAGTCCCTGGGTCCTGTGAAGTATGAAGATGAAAACTGCAAAGGAAACATGTGCTCAACTCTCTCCACCAGCTGCCCCATTAAGCAGCACTGCTCTGCAATACTGCCCTGGAGACCCTGCAACTTCAATTCCAGTCTCCCTTTAAGCCCAGATGAGAGAGAGAGAGAGACACAGAGAGAGAGAGAAAAAAGAAAGAATTATAAAGATAGACTAGCACCATTTAGCTTTTTCTGTGACCCTTCCTTTTTGCCAGTGATAATGAAATTTACTTTTTATGTTGGTCTCTGTCCTTTTGAAGGAGCTGACTGAGGCTTATATGGTAATAGAAATGCTATTAGCACAGCAAAGCAGGGAAAAAAGAAAAGACAGACACAAACTCAAACATGATAATCTGACTGTGCCAACTCAGTTGGTGCCAGCCGGGGCTTTGTGATGCCATCTGCAGCGATACTGTCACTGGGGCATTTCCCTGCTTAGGAAAATAAGATCAAATCAAAGTAAAAGAAATGGCTCTTCATCCCACAGCACTTGCAGATGATAATTTAACAACTGAGTGTTCTCCCTTCCTTCACACCACCCAGGCACATTGCCCCAGTGTGTGCACAAAGCCTCCTCCAGGATCTGCCCAGAGGCAGGCAGGTTGGGGTGGCCACGTGCAGGGGGAGGGATGAAGGGGTGGCTGTGCCCGGCAGTGGAGGGACAGGGTGGCAGGACCCACAGCTATGTGCTGGCCTCGGCTGTGGGGTGCAGACCTTGCTTGTTCCCATGATGAGCTGTCAGAGTGGCTTGGTTTGGAATATCCCGAAACAGCTGGACCATCCATTTCTGTACCCTTCCTGGTGCCTTTAGGAAAGCCATAGAAAGGAGCTGGGACATATCAGCATCAACTTTTAGCAGTAGTTTCAAGAGCAGCCCAGAGGCCTTGTTCTTAGCTAGACTTGCTATCCAAACTGGGCACAGGATTTGGTTTCTTAGCTTCTGCCAGGAAGTGACACTACCACTGCAGCAGCATTTGCAGGAGGAAGACTGAGAATGCAGGATGTACCCAGAGAGCAAAAGATTAATTCAAAGGCCGTTCTCTTGCTTAACAGATCACCCACTCCCAGGGGCCTGAGGGTATCTTAAAAGGAGCACCCTGCTCTCTTTCCAGATCAGCCTTCCTGGTGGCTATGTAATATTTCTTTCAAGAGTCATTCTCCACATGAGAACAGGGATTAGGTATGGGCAAAGCTGGCTCTTGGGACAGTGCAGTGTCAGAAGCAGTAAAGTAACCAAAGACCTGCTGCTCCATTTGTACCTGCCAGAGCCTGCTGGCCCTGAGGTCACCGAGAAAAAGCAGGATACCTGCTCAGGCAGCGCTGCAGGGAAATTTCCTTTTCATGGCATGTAGTAAGAGAAAACCCTGACCTTATGTGGATATCCTGCAGCCCTTCAGCCCCCTTAGGAAGCTGTGGGGAGCTGCGTTGTAGGGGTTTTCCAACAAGCTCAGCCCCCAGTGTACAGTGATGCCATGGACCCGGACAAAATTGTTCTTAGCCCCCATGGGATATTTTATCCCTGACAGAATCTTTTCTGGACTATGGAACCATTGGGTACAATGGCCAGATTTCTAGCTTTTACTAGGTAGGAGCTTGTAAGGGCTATGGGAGGTGGGAGAGCATTCCAAATGACAGAAAAAGTCCTAGACCTTGGTGATTGATGCAGGATTTCCCCCTCCATGTGTTCAGTGCTCCATGCCAAAGAGACCTCCACAAGCCTCTTCCTGGAAGTGGTGGCTGATGTTGCTTAAAGGGTGGGGAAGAGAGTTGTTTGGTGAGCAAGGTTTGGGCATGTTAGACTGTCACTCAGCTTTATACTGATGTCTCAAAAGATTTCATCCCATCCTTCCCCCAAACCGGCCCCAGGTACTCATGGCAGGGAATCTCCAGAAGTGCAGCCACTCCAGAGGCCCCATGCAGAACAGACAAGGAGGAAGACAGCTCCAGTCCCTGCTACATCACTGGGTATCCACTTGGTCCCTTTGGGAGAATGGAAAACCCCAGCCTAAGATTTCCCACTAATTGACATTTTCCTTCTGAAATACAAGACTTTATATATTGAGAAGAATATTGAGCTGTATATTGAAGAATATTGAGCTGTATATTTCAGCTTAGATCCATTGGATGTAAGCTGAAATATACAGCTCACCTCCACTGCAGACTTGCAAAAAATTTAAAAGAAATTAATAATTTTAAATCTATCTATCTATCTATCTATCCATCTATCTCAATATATGCTTAGAAAACTGTTCACAGATAATTATCACTCCCATTATGGATACAAGAGTGCTCCCCCCTCCCTCTCTCCCCATGCACAGAGCCCATCACACACAACAAAGAGGGAGGCAGAAGCCTGCATTTTATGTCCCTTTCGACCGACAACATGGATCTGTTCCAATCTAGCAGGTAATTAAGTGATGAGGCATCCCTTTAATCCACATTTTATGTTCACAATCAGGTCTTTGGGGTATTGATATAATTAAATCATGTGATCCCCTATAATGAAATCCTTAATTAGGGAAAATATAATTAAACTGGATTTCTTAAAAACTGAATGTCACAGTGCCTAAGTGTGTTTTTCTTTTAAACATGCACAGCAATCAGGCTAAATCTCCTGCTGATGCTTTACTCTGTTTAAAACAGCACTATCTATATTTATAAGCTTAAACAGCACAAAAGGATTTGAAATTAATTTTTAAATATAGCTTTTTAAATTAGCTCTTAATGCAAGATTACCAGATTCCATAAATTTTACTTTGCATAACAGGAAAAAAACTATACAAGCTGAGACCTGTGTTTGGCAAATCTCATGCTCATAATGTTTAAGATTTCAATCATGGAATAGTGAAAATGAGACATATTTTTGGCTTCTTTGTTTGCTTTTTAGCATTAAACCATTTCTTTTTAAAAGTTGCCGTGCAGAGATGTGCTGGAGACCCTGAGAAGCTATTCCTTCCCTGGTACCTAACCTCTCACTGGAACATTGTTTATCAAGTTTTTAGGTGGGGGCAGAGGAGGAGGAGACGGAGCAGAGGACCTGGCCCACCTCTGACTCCTGTCTGTCTGCCCCTGTATGCTGCTACTTGAGTTTCAGTTTCCTGGGGGTAGAGGTGGCCTTTTTGTTCTCTCTTGGTTCAGCCCTTGCCACAGCACCACCCTTCTTTGTATTTAGGCATTGTGTTTCCCCAGGTGGTGGAATCAGTGGCACCCAGGCAGGATGAGGGGCAACAGCCCCCACAACAGTTTTGGTGGGTGCACACCTGATAGGCAGCAGATCTGCACTAGCAGGTGTGGAGACCCGAGGACAAGGTTTCCAGGGTAAGTTTGTGCATAGATGGCATGAGAGTATAGAAACACCCCTTCACACTACCTGGCACATTCATCTACTGTGCTTCCCTGAGAGTACAGCAGGAAGAGGTCCTGTTTTCTTCCCTTTATGCTAATAGATGGCAGCTTGGTGATAAAAAATCTTTGAATGTTGAAGACCCTCAGTTGACAAGCATCAGCATCTCCTAGCTGCTCCGGACTGCAGGATTGGCTCAGGGACAGTGATGCCAGGGAGGGTTTTGGGTACCAGCTCAGCAACAGGCAAACAAAAAGGCTGGCTGTGCTCTTCACGCCCTGCCCTGGATACACTCAGGCCTTTACTGCCAGTTCCTTCTGTGGGGGCTCTGGGCTGGTATGACACTCAACTGGCTCCCTTTCAGCTGAGCAATATGTCTTGTGCTGGTTTAGGCAGAAATGAAGAAGGAATGGAGGAATGGAGAAGGCAGCTTGCCTGAAACTGCTGGAAAACACTCTTTCAAATAAGAAACATAATTTAATGTATGGTTGTGCAGAAAGCAAAGAAAATTTTCTCTGTTTCTTTTGCAGCAAAATCAGCAGTAGCACCTTTGGTAATGAATGACATTAAAAAAAATCTATTCTGTTTTACTTTGATAGCCAGTAAAATGCTCTCTCTTTTAAAATAATTTAACTGCAAATGCTTTGCCACTTTAAGGCAGCATTTGCCTAGCTGTTTGGGTGCAAGTCAATCTGTGAGAGGATAAACACCACATCTTAGACTTGCCATTGACATTTCCTGAGGAACTGAGTTAGAAACTTCTCATTGATGATAGGTTTTCAGTGTCCACATTAATCGGGAATCCTGAAGACAAGCATATAAAATGTTTGTGTTATGTGCTTCTGACCAGTCTCTGGAGGGCAGTGGTGAATCCAAAACTGGTGGTTGGTTGAACCCAAAACTGGCGGTTGATGCTGACACTCCAAGAAACACTTCGTATTTTAAGATTCATTTTGTAGGAAAACATTAGCAGTTATGAAAATTGCAAACTTTGTAGGCCATGTGATTTTACCAGTAATTACTTCCTCACTGAAACTAGCAACATCCACGAAATTGGCATTTCATCAGTCTCTCTTCAGCCACAGATGGGATATTTGTTTTTCCACTGACCTTCTCCAAAACCCCTGCACTCTACACTACCTGCTGTGTGTCTGGCCACTACTAATGTTTCTTAAGGAGCCTATGCTAAGGGGTGGTATTGAAGCACACTCCTAACACCTTTACATTTTACATTACAGGGTAAATGTAATGTAAATTGTAATGTAATTGTAATGTAAATGTTTTACATGAGTCAGGTTTCCCAGCTGTCCGTCTGAGCCTCAACTTCTCTTTGACAAAGCAAGTATATAAAGGAGCCAACTTAAGGTGTGTTCACATTTGTGTTTCCATTCTGCAGTGCAATTCTGAAGTGAATTTTGTGGTGTTCCTCATTTATCGCACTTTACCAGAGAGCAGTCCCAGAGATCCCAAACTGGAATTCTTCTTTGCAAAAATAAGCCAAAACACATGCCACAAGAGCCCAACCTAATTTGCTCTGGCCGTAAGTGGACATTCAGCCCATGGGATTAGATGAGGGCTAGGGTCAAGAGAAACTTAAAAATGCACCCAGAGAGCCAACTGCATCCCAGGCTGCATCCAGAGGTGTGACCAGTAGGGGAGGTGATTCTCCTTTCTACTCCATTCTTGTGAGACCCCACCTTGAGTACTGAGTCTAGCTCTGGGTTCTCCAGCATAGGAAGAACATGGAACTGCTAGAGTGAGTCCAGAGGAGGGCCACAAAGATGATCAGAGGTCTGGAGCACATCTTCTCTGAAAACAGGCTGAGAGATTTTTTCAGCCTAAGATAAGGCACCTGGGAGACCCTATAGCAGCCTTCCAGTGCCTGAAGGGGGTCTACAAGAAGGCTGCAGGGGTAGTTTTTACAAGGGCATGTAGTGACAGAACAAGTGGTAATGGCTTTAAACTGAAAGAGAACAGCTTTAGATTAGATATTAGGAAGAAATTCTTTACTGTGAGGGTGCTGAGACACCGGCACAGGTTGCCCAGAGAAGTTGTGGATGCGCCATCCCTGAAAATGTTGAAGACCAGGTTGGATGTGGCTTTGAGCAACCTGGTCTCCTGGAAGGTATTGCTGTCTATGGCAGGGGATTTGGAACTAGGTGGTCTTCAAGGTCCCCTTCAACCCAAGCCAGTTTATAATTCCGTGATTCTGTGTATAGTGGTTGGTTCCCAGCATGAGCTAGCTGTGTCTGTTGCTGAACTTGACGAGATGCCTCCAGGTTTCCTGAGCAGGCTGAAATTGCAGCCAGTGCTTTCTCTTAGCCCTGAAACACTGAGCCATTGCTGCTGCACGAGTGACTGGATGAGACAGGGCTGGCGCTGAAACTTCTGCAGTAATCACAGACGTGATACAAGGGTGCCCATGACCTGGGGGGGAGCTGCACTTGTGGGATCTCGGCAATATGTTCCTAGAAAGCTTGAATGAGGAGGCAGACGTGCAAGTCCAACATCACGGCATAATCTCTTTCCTGGAAATTGCAGTACTTGCCGCAAAACCACTGGCAGTTGTGGTTTAATCTCTGGATTACAAGAAAAAAAACCCTCTGTTGTGGTTATGTCCGCCTTTTACCACATTGTGTCAATGTCTGTGTTTCAGAATGAGGGATAAAAGTGGCTTCTCTGCACATGTAGATGCAGCTACCAGTGTGGAAACAGACCGGTGATGCCAGCTCTACCTTGTCCCTGGCTCAGAATGGGGGCAAACAGCACACAGCAACACAACAAGGAGAAAGCCAAACATTAAGAGGCCAGCACAACCCGCTACGCGTACGGCCTTCAGGTTCCCAGACATGAGCTTGGGTCAGGGAGGAGCAGGGGGACTAGCACCCTGCTTCAGTGCTACAGGGCAGCTGAGACTTCCCACACCTTACAGCTCCTGCCATGCTGAATGTCAGCAAGAGCTGGCAACCACAGCCACATGCAGCCCACACAGCCCTTCCCATGTGGCAGTCCTGGTTTCCCACTAAAACCAGAACTGCAGTGGGTCATTGCTGATGGTGTCATTGTAAATCAGGATGCAAAATGCAGCAATTAAGAGGAGGTGAAAGCCAGCCTGTTTGGCTCATGCAAACCATGTCAGCTCCTCCCATAATGGTCTTGACATGTTGTCTGCTGGAAACAGGAAGGAAAATTATTCAAGTGCACAGACTGGATAAGCAGTACATTGCTGAAAACACGTGGTGTTTTCAGCACACCTCAAACTGAGCAAGCAGCACCATGTCACCTTTGAGAATTTTCCCCCAGAAAGTGAAAAAACGCAACTTTGACCAGACAACACTTCTATTCTATGATGAAGATTGAAAGTATTTATTTCAAATTCTTCTGGGATCTCAGCTGGGGTAGTGAGTCTGGTTTTGGGCTCTGATACTAGAAGGCAGGCCAAAAATAGAGTTGAGGCACCACGAAAGGCTACAAGGAGAGATTGGCAGGAATGAGTCTGCCTTCCCAGGAAGGAGGGAGACTAGAAAGGGCTACAAGGAGAATATCCCATTATAGAGATGGATGGTATTTTAATGAGTAGGATCAGCCATTCCTCATCTCCTCCGGTGTTGTGACATGAAGTAATGAAGGAGATAAAAGTAATGAAGAGAGAAAATAGAACAATTAAAAAGGTATAATACACTTGTTTGGTGCAGTCATCGGTTACATCATTGGAACAGGGTAGTTTGTGAGACTGAAATCCCCTGCAGTAATGTTTAAGCACAGGGTCAGGAAAACCCACAGTCTCAGAGGACCAGAAGTGGAACCCTGCCAGGGGTCCCAGAGGTCCTTCCAGCCAACATTTCAACAGTATCGATGAAAAATAGCAGTAACTCAACAACATTTACAACTTTTTTGTTGCCATGGAAAATGGTGTTGAGACAGCCATCTTAGATAGATCATGTATACCATCATGTTAAATTAAACTACTTTCATGCATACACAGTTATTTGTCTATCTTACTGTAATTGTTTGTGTTTAGCAAGAGGCAATTTGAAGGCTGTTTATCTTCAGCCCTGATTTGCAGTCTGAAAAGAAGCAAAAAGGAAGACTTCCCATGGCTTTATACTAGCTTAGAAATTGAACATGAAAGATAGTAAGTTAAGTAAATGATTCAGCATGTTTCTCTACCCCATAAATAGCATTTCTAACTGATATGACCAAAGAGAAATTGCTTCTCTTTTCATTCTGCTTTCCTCGGAAAACAAACAAAAGTTTGTCACAATATTATGGAAAAGTGTTTTCATACAGCAACACTGTTCACCACGGTTTCAATAAAGTGCTGTACCTGCAGATGAAAATAGTGTCTACTAGTTTTTTGGGGTTTTTTGGAGGGGGAGTTGGGTGGGGCTTTTTGGGGTGTTCTTGGTTTGATTTTTTGTTGTTTTTTTTTTGTTTTGCTTTGTTTTGGTTTTTTTTTTTCAACTAACATCTCTATTCACAATTTTTGTTCTGTTGACTGCTTTGTGATTTCTTGCATTTCTGAGGGGGATTTTAAGCATCTTCACTTTTCAGATGCTTTCTGTGATTCTATGAAATCAACTTTATTTTCCTCACTGTTGTATACATGCTGTGCTGATTTCAGGTTAATGAAACACCACGTCAGAGCTAACCTTGGACCATGTGAGTGTTTCACAACAGCAGCATCCTCCATAAGGAGATCAAAATGGAGCCTCTTGTTGTTTGCACATTTGAAGATTGTACAGAAATGAGCAATCCTTTTTTTCCCCAGTCTGTATTTTCTGCCTTTAGCCCCATGACATGAAAAGTGCATGAAATGCCCAACAATCTGAAATGAATGTGACTACTAATGTTAGCTTTTATGATACTGAATTGTTGCTGATGTGCTTGTTTTTCCCAGAGAGCATATATCTCTCAGACTACTGTTTAACAGCAGGCCCCAAACTGATGTTTCCATTGAATCAACACTTCAGAGATTTGAGCGCAGTTTCTACACTTAACGAATTTTGTGCAAAAACTTTAACAGCTAAGGCACTCCCAATGCCAAGCATCCTGTCCTATCCTCAAGCTTCTTCAGCAACTAGAGAGTAATGGAAACTTTGCAAACTTTCAACTTTTTGTTTGATAACTGTCATATGCTTCAGGAAGATGTATTGTCAATAGTTGCCATTTCAGGAGAAATGTTTAACAAGAATGCGTGTTTGTTTAGCAAAACTAATGAAGACTTGAAAATTGAGCCTTTTCATAACACACATCACACATGGAGCCCCACAAGACCTCACACACCAGATTTGCTTCCCTACACGTATGTCTTAAGCACAGTGCTCTCAAGTTTTATGAAGTTTTTTCTCAGGGCTTAATTTGATGCAACTAGCAGCTATTTTTTTAACTATCCAGAAATTGCTTGCTTTATAATTTGCTTCACTGCTACAATGTTTGTGGCTTGAAATCTTAATATCCACACTGTTTCTTTTCTTCAAATATTTGCTTCCAACTCTTTACACTCTGCATGATGCTCTTTAGTGGCTTCTCCACACGTTCCATTCTCACAAACCAGCTTTGTATTTAATTAAATGTACATCTTTTTTGCATCTAAACATCAGGATTTTATTGACAAGTTTGTTTTGGCAGAGAGGGACCATGGTAGAGGAAACCTAATTACGAATTACTTCTTAAGCTAGGAAAAAAGGCCATCACAGTCCACCAGTGAGGCTTCCAGCATGGAGGAATGGAAGGGAAGAGGATTGCTTCAATTGAAAAGACAGAAAAGCTTTATACTGGATAGCATTTATACTGACCGGTCTCTCTCCTGGAGCACCCATAGTAATAGACTGCATTTCATTACAGTACACTCAACTCATGTTGCCAACAGCTCTTTCTTCTAATCAGTGAAGAAACATCAAGAACTAAAGAGCTAAACAGAGAATATTGTAGGGGTTCACCTTCACTGGCTCTGGAGAAGGGAGAACATGTTATTTGAAAGTTTTGGGAAATATGTCCCTTTCTATTCTCCCATTTTCTAACCACTCCCTCTTTACCACTGTGTTTCTTTTGTCTTATACAATTTTCCATGCCAGGGAAGAAGCACCAGTTAAATTGGTGGGCTCACATCTATCCCTGACAAGAGAGCTGATGCAGCATATCCCCAAATTTTAAGCATCACTTTTTTTTCCAAGATCCCTGCAAATTACTCACTTCTATTCCTTAGCAACCTTGCAAGTTCTGATCCCAAAACCTCTGCTCTCCCTAAGCCTTTGCTACCCTGCATGGTCCTCCAGCATGCAGACCTCTTACCTTATTACTAGAGCCAGAGCAGAGTTCTGCTGATTACATGAAGATAATGTAACAGATGAAAACACGCACATCTTTCTTTTTGCTCCAGCATTGCCCTCCCCAGCACAGAACCTTTTTCACTCCCCAAAACAGGGGAATGATTATCACTTCACTAGGAAGCACACCTGCAGCGCCTTTACTTCCACCCACCACACTGTAAATAACCATTAACTCTCTATGGTATGTTACCAGGGTAGCATCCTCTGCTTCAAAACAACTGAGATTTCTTCTTGCTGATTTTTAGCTGTTAATTGAGAAGTAGCTTAGTCTGAGACTCACACTGTAATAAATACATTGTAACTCGAATTCACACCTGAGTAACACTGGAATTTCATGCTGATGTCCATTTGGCACTATGAGCTGTTTTGCATGTTGTGTGTATCTAGAACACAACCCATCTTAGAGCCATGTTGCTGGAAAGGAAGGAGTGATGCCATGTGGAGGACAAAGATGCAGGCACCTTTAGGTAGAGCAATGTGAAATTTCTTTCCCTTTGAACTATTTTCCTAAGAGACAGCACTATTTTAAATTCACAGGCAATTGGAAGGGACAGCAGTCCTGTATGATTAATCTCACAGGCAAAAAAATAATTACGATATTCTCTCAGTACTGCTAAGAACATGTAAGTAGAGTTGTCTCTGATCTTTATTTTGTTTTATGGTTTCTTTTTTTTCCTAGTATAGCCTCTGAGAGGCGGCAGCCAAGGGAATTCATAACCGTAAAACCTGTGCCAGATCACATCACAGCTGACATCGTACCTCCAGCAGCGGCCTCCCGCTAGATGCTCCGGGCAAAGACAACAACAGAAAGTGCCAAACCAAACCTTGCTCCCGGTGGGCAGTCCCTCATCCTTTAGCTGCAAAAATACCAGGATCACAAAGAAATCAAGGGCACCACTATATAAAACTGTATGAAGACTCAGCTGATTGAGATTCTTAACAAAACTCCTGGTGTCTTTCATGAAGCAGACTTAAGCTAAGCTCCCAGTTAACTGAAGTGAGCTTCTCCTGCCTCTCAAGGAATTCATGGAGCACACATGAATTCCCCTTTCCCAGCTACCTGTGGGAGAAATTTCTTTTAGACCTTCTAGCAATTGATCTGTGCCCTAAGGCAAGTTTGGCTTATTGTGCAGATGAACATAGGATCTTCTTCTTTTATTAGGATCTACTTCCAAAAAATTAACTGTGTATTTGATTGTTTTGCAGTCAATGCAGAGAATTTTGCAGGTTAACCATCACTGTATTAATGAGACTCTTCTTGTTTTGGGGCCAATTTTTCTCCTCATTTATTTAACATGATGTTCTAATTGTATCAGAAATACTTGTAAAAGGAATTAATTAGCCTTCCCTCGATATTTATTAAGTATCCAATATTTATGTTTATGATAAACGAAACTGAAATAAGCTGAAGATTTTCAGGAGTTTTTCTTCTGTTAAATTTTTTTTCTGATCAAACTTCATATTCATAGGTTATAAACCCAACACCACTGTGATCATCCTCCCCGATCTTCCCTGTAACACAGAAAGTTGAAGTAAACCAAGTAAATATAGTAAAGTATCTTTTTTATTTTTTGGGGGGGGGGGGAAGAGATGAGATAATTATGTGATTTAAAAGTCTCCAGTGATAGAGAATCCATCACAAAGTAATTTCAGTGGTTCACTGTCCTCTGTTACAAATCCTTCCGTTAGCTTGCATCTGCCCAGTTTCAGTTTCTTGCTCTAGATTTGTTGTCTTCTGGCAGACTGAGGGCTGATTTCCTTTCCCAGGGTAGGTGCCTGGCCAGGGCAGGAGCCCTTGCTGTTACAATGGAGATAGACACTTCCTCATTTTCCCCTCAAAACTGTAGCTCTGCCCAGCTCCCTTCCTTAACTACCTCCCTTGCAAACTTTGGTCTCTGACAATCTTTGCACATAACATGGCTTTTATTTTTCTTCCAGATCACTGATAAAAGTGTTAAAAAACTTGGTTCAAGAAGACATCCATTGAGAGCCACTAGAAATATATTTTCTGCTTTCTATTAACTTTGCAGATGTATCAGTTGGTCCCTGTCCAATCCATTTAGTGTATTCATATCTTTCTAGCCTCTTCTTGCAAAACCAAGGCTTCCATACACAGCCCAAGTGCCTTAGCCACCCAAATACATAAATGCAATTAAAAGAATCACATTGCTTGGATAAAATCTACTTCTTTACTTCCTAATTTATTGGCAGAAACGATACAACTGCCTTCTAATTCCCCCTTAAGTAAATTTCAAATTAGCTACTGACTCAATATTATTTGTTTGTTGTCACAAGAAAGCAACCTGAAAATATTTAAAGGTCAAATGCAGGTAGGAAGCTGTGTAGAAGAACATCTCATTAAAAGCATCAGTTTATTGCATAGCATTGATCGCTGGTACCAGGATGATACAGCAGTGCTTCAGACTGTAACCACCCAATGCTCCAACATTTTAACATCAGCACAGACCTTTTAAACAGCTGTCAGCAAAATGAAAGTGCTCATGATTCTCTTTGTCTGTGTGAATAACATTGCCCAGCAATGCACCTAACAACTTGGAAAGCAAGGGTGGCTTCTCTTGGAAATTAGAGGAAAAATAAGCTTTGTCCAAAAAACACCCAGCACAGCCTTTCTCTCTCTTTTTTTTTTTTCTTTTCTTTTCTTTTAAGGGGAGGGGAAAGCTGGGAGAAGGCTCAAGCAGAGACAAAAGACAAGATTTGTCTTCAAATAGCAGCACTTAAATGCTAAGCCCCAGCCACGGCAGGTGTTTCAATCCCTGATGAGCAGGTGCAGCAAACTGGCTATTGGGTCTTGCAATGCCCTCCAGCCAGATTAGACCATTCATTCACGGAAAGAAAAGGAATGTGCAAAGCCACTAGGGATCTGGCCAAACACTGGGTGACTCTCAAGACCGCCAAGCTACAAAAGTGCCCAAGGCCAAAATAATGGGACCCTCCACTCTTGGTGCCTGCCTTGCATCCGTTGTTCTGTCTCCCTGGGAGAGGGATGGCTAGAGCCCAGCTGAGGGGCTGCCAGCTCCCATGAGCCAGCATCATGCATGACCTCATCATGCAGACCGTCCCTTGCCAGCAACACCGTCTCCTCCTGTCCTGAAGAGGGAAGCCTGGCAGGAGGGCAATGAAGAAGGCATGACTGGGATGCCCTCCTTTTCCCTTTGAGGATGAGGGACAGGAGATGGGAGGCCCAGAGGGCATCCCACATCCCCTGCCTCACTGGAGGGGTGTATGGGCAGAAAGAGGAGCTGCGCAGGAGGCACGGGTGTGTGCAGGGCTGCACACACAGCTCAGGCTCATCCTCCACAGCTTGCACATCTGGGTTCACCTGAAATTTTGCTGAGAGTTTCTCCTGGTTTGCTTCAAGCCTACAGTCGGTAGGCTTGAAAAAGCATCCTGCCAGTGACTGGGGCCCTGAAGGTACCCCCTGATGCACAGGCAGCCCAGCCAGGGTAGCACTGGGAGAAGGCCTTCCCGGCAGCACCCCCTCATCAGGCAGCTGGGTCCCGTACCCCACGTGGTTGTGTCTGTGTGGGACAGTGGTGATGGGGGAGACACATGTTTCTCATAAAACATTCTGCAAAATGCAAAACAGCTGAGTACCATCTGTGTGTGTGTGGGGGGGGGGGTGGTCATGCCGCCGGCAGCTGGCCACAGCCCACACAGCCCCACGGCACTCAGTGACGGGGCAGTGTGCCACATGTACTCCTGGGGGAACACAGTGCCCCCACGCAGGCTGGGGGGCTGCTAGGTGAGCATCACTCCATGTGGGGCAGGTTGCTCTTGGCCATATCCATGGACACACCTTTCACCCCGTCCCCTCCTCCTCAGCTGCTGGTCCCCACACAGCCTTCTGTTTCCCCATACCCCGCCAAACTGAGGCGACCGCAGATGTGCTTGAGGCAGACCCCAGAGTCCCGCACTTGTCATTTGTGGATGGAATATGTGGCTACCCAAAAGCCAGCGAAGAAGTCATATCTATTGTCAAAGGGCAGGCTTCTTTCACCTCCTGCTTATTAGCTTCACAGCTACCATTAAAACAGACACCTCATTAGCGGCTTGTAATGAATGCCAATAAAGCATGTGCTAATAAATAATAAATATATGTGGTTATTTGATACAGCAATTACAAGTGTAGCTGATGTTGTTGAATAAATCTGATCTGAAATATTATGGTTGGGCGGGATTGCACCAGCTAGTCATAGCTTGGTAACAAGGAGCCGGCAGTTTTAGCGGGCCTTCCTCCAGCATGGAGAGTTGTGCCTCCTTTCCTTCCATTCTTAGAGGCAACTCAGAGGGTGTGCTACACAGCACATTCTCTGATGCACGTTTGTGCAGAAAATATTTTACTGCCTGTAATCCCAACCATTCCAACATATACCTGTAGAAATCATTTCTGCAAAGAGTCAAGCTATACGGCCAGGATCTGGGAAAGCTCTTGGAAACACGATGAATTTTAAGCATCAATTGCTTCACTGGAATGGGAATAGAAGCTGGTACAGTCTAAGTGTTTGCAGAATAGAGTCTGAGAGTGCAGAAACACTTTGCGAAGCACAAATTAAGGTCCTGAATCTGTAGGTATGTGAAAATGCTGCTACTTGTTGTTCAGAAAAAGAACATGGGGAACTGGAGGAACTGAGGAACTAAAAAACCAAAAACGTAATGCATGTCATCTCAGGGCTGAGCATGGCAACTGGTGATAGGGAGGGGGCAGGCAGCAGCATGGCTGCTCCCTGCCTTGGGAGCCAGCCTGCTGATGTTGTCTATTCCCCTGCCTGTTTCTTGCCCTTATGTAGCTCCCAGAGGTTTTTAAAAATTCAACCTAAACTCCTACAGTGGAAAGTGCAAAGCGTTGTTGTGACTGTGATTACACAGGAAACTGAAACCCAGGAGACAATCTGTTATTCTGTAAAGGCACAGTCATGAGCCCGTTGCAAAGCAGTCACCGGCTGGGTGTCTGGCTGCCCTGATGTCACATTCAGGTCTGTTGGCTTCGCCAGGAACCAGAGCATCCTGCCAAGTCAGCACAGCTGGAGAGATGCTGAGCAGACCTAGGGCAGGGCAGGCTCAGAGGAGGCTTTGGACAGAGGCTTTTGGGTAGTGGGAGTAGGAGCCTGGGAGGACTACTACAAACCCACCTCTGGAGCAATCGGGACAGGCATCAGGGCAGGTACCTTCATGAAGGAGCATCTTACTCAGACACCATTCCATCTGAGTATCTGTATGGTGCAAAGACTGGCCATGGATGAGGCTCTGATGGGTGTGGAAGAGACACCCCATAGGCAGTCTTCAGTTTACCACGACTTTGCCTCTACCTTAACAGGTTCAGTTATACCTGTTCTGTCACCTGTGAGGTTACTGGTATAGAAAAGAGGGCTGAATTTATCCCAAATTTTCAAAATACTGTAAAAAAAGGCTATTTCTGTAATCTGCCCAACAACTCAGTGCTAGAAAACCCTTAAGAGAGCCTGAGCAACTGTAGTTTTGTGAAACTGGCTCGTCAAAGGAAAGGCTTAAAAAAATTAATCTTGGGCAAAATAACCTGCCTTATTTCCTCACATGCAGGGGCAGGAGAAAAAGAATACTGGTTATTCTTGCAGCTGCCCTCCCAGATCTACCCCCAGGTTTGGATGGCCCCCTGGAAGAGCGGGGTGGCATGGGGCAAGGGCAGTTCAGGTCAGCATGCATGGCACAGCAGTGATTTTACTCTGCAATCATAATAAGCATTAGGGGAGAGAGGAAATGGAAGATCAACAAGCTTTCATAGGGCAAACATACATCCCAGTCTGGCAGCAATGCATCACAGCCATTCTCCCTCAGGCTCTTTGGGTGGGCATGTTTACAGCACAGAGAACAGAGCACTAGCAAGGGCATGAGGAAAGCATCACAGCTGCGACAAAGAAAAGTTTGGTTAGACCTCCTGAGTTCCTCACAGCGTTCCTGATTTTGGGAGGCAGATGACACCTCCTATCTACAGCAGGTGACCCCTCGTACATACAGGATTTGGCAGTATGGTCCTTCCTGTGTCCTTTGCACACCAGCATCACCAAACGTACAGCCTTGATCTGTTGGCTCTTCTGCCTTGATATATGGTGTAATGCATTATCTCAAAAATCTTTTAGAATGAGCTGTTTTGTGTACCTTGAACTTCTGATGCAGTAATGAATAAAAGGTGCAAGGTGATATGTTTCCCTTGATTTTTCATCTTCTGTAGATATCTCACAGTTTACATTTTGGAGGCACCTTAGCATTTTTTTTTACTCTTTTCACCTACACAGCCCTTCATCTCTAAGAAATCATTGTTTGAAACTTCAAGAGATTTTGTAGCTCTCCTTGTCCAGCCAAGCTACGCTGGGAGAAGGAAGGGGAGGAGGAAGGGAGGGAAGAGGGCATAATCCTGTAGCATCAAGTCACTCTATCCCAGTCAGGACCACAAGGAGGATGAATGCTGTCTTGCGTATCTACAACATGCTGTCAGGCTGCAGGTCCAAGTGCACAATGCTATGGGTCATTTTGCACAGTCAAAAGATGGCTGCTGAGAGTGGGCTTGTACTCTTATGGGGCTGGCTTGCATACTCCCAGGCTGCTTCCTTGTAAGCATTTTTTTTACCTCCAAAGCACTGTGTCTAGAAAGTGAGACCAAAGAAACCTATGGCTTGAAAAATCCTGACACACTATCACTTTCACTGCCAGTGCTGCAAATGCCTCCTTTGATACGTTCCAGACGGATGCATTATTTGTGCTGTAATTTGGCATGGATTTTGCTCCCCTATTTGTATAGTGTGCCAGGTGTCTTGCTGTTCATAAACCCAACCCCACTGCTACTAAGAAGCCAGGAAAGCAAACAAGCAGTGGTGACATGCCAGTGGTACAAAACACTCTCATCTCCAAAGGCCAGCACTGACGGCAGGGGCGTAAGGCATGAGCTAATACCCGAATGGCAGCCAAGAGGTTTGAATGCGCCTTCTCATTTCCTCTGCTTTGGGAGGTTAAAGGTGGGCCTTTCATATTCCTTAAGTGTAGATTTGGTTTTGATGACTCAAAATAATCACACATGGTTGGACATTATATTTAGAGTAGACTGTGCCTCCTGGTAGCTCTCCCAGCACCGTGGAGCTCTCTACCCTTTTAAGGAGGAGCCGGGACTTATCAGCTACTTGATATTCATTTTGAATTGTATACTAATTTCAAAAGCTTCATCCTTTTTTCTCCATGTCTACTTGCTGCCGAGAGCCCATGCCTGCTTGCTTCCTTATCTTGCATGCCCCCCTCACTCGCATGCTGTCCCCAGCCTTTTTGGCAGCAAGCTCTGCAGGCACAGGACTTGTCCAAGTCCTCCTCCCAGCTCTCCCAGTAACCTTTGCAGGAAGAAGTGTCCCATTAAATGTGAGGTGTTAACTGCCCTCCTGCCTACATATTCCAAGATGTTTCCTGCTCATATTTCAGGAGCGGTCTGCAATGTTGCAACCCCCACTGGGGCCGTTCTGTCAGTCCAAGCATTTAATTAGCTAATTACAACCTGCTGACATGAATACACAGAATATGGTGTTCGAAGAGCAATTTTTTTTTCAATTCATTTATTATTAACCCCCAGTAAACATCTGATATGCTCTTCCCTGAGGGGACAGAGTGGTAATTGGTCCCTTGAACACTGAGTTCCCTTTCTAATCTGCCTGAGCTGAAACCGAGTGTCACCATCTGTCAGTGTTTGCATATACAGCCCACTGCGTGTTTCACGTGGTGAAAGGGGAGACAGAGAAAAAGGAAGCAGAAAAATCTCAGGGAAGGATTTTGAATGTAGTCAGGTCCCAGCTCCTCTGCCTGTCACTCACTGCTCGCACATCTGCACCCCTCCCGGCAGGCGGTGCGGAGGGCCCAGATGAAATGCCCTGCCCAGGGTGCTGCACTAATTGGGCTGGCTGTCGTTAGCCCTGCTTTCTTCCCTGCTTCATCAGGCATCTGTATCATGTTTGGGGTAGCAGTGGAAATTACTCTCCCCTCCAGCATTTTGACCAAAGGGCCACAAAGCAGCAATAGCTGGGCTACATTTTCAGAGGATTTTGTAAGGATGCCTTACAAACGTAAAATGGTGTGGGGCACCTGATCCCAGGTGAAGCACCACAGCTGGAGACTCTGGTGAGCACAAGATCTACCAAACAAGGCTTAGCTGATCCACTCAGTGCTTCTGGAAAGAAAGACACTGGTGTTTGAATCAAAACAGCTCCTACAGGCCCCCTCAGTGATGTTCCGTTTGGAGCTGTGGCAGTGTGAGTCAGGATGGAGAGAGAAAATCCCTGCCCAAAAGAGCCAGGAAGGGCACAGGCAGCAGCAGGGGAGTGGGAAGGGGGAACAAGGAGCAGGAGTGTCCTAGCAGGGCAGAGTGGCTGCTGCAGTGTGCCCAGCATCCACAGCCTGGCTTTGTCGTTCAGCTCATCTGCCTTGCTCCCATCATGCAGGGCTGCCTCCCCAGCAGTGTTAGAAAGGCTTAAACCAAACTCTTAAGTATTGACATAAAAAGCAAAAAAACCCAAACCAAAAAAAAACCAAACCAAACCAAACCAAAAAACAAACAAACAAACAAACAAACAAAACACAACCCCCCCCCAAACAAACTCAAAAAAACTTCCAGAAGACTTGTTTATGGTATTTTAAAGCATCTGGACATCAGTGGTATCCATGCTGCTCCATTACCTGCTTTCCATGAATGCAGCACTGATTTCCAAAATGTAGTACATGCTAGGAAACACCTAGAAAGAGCCAAATGCTAGACTTTGATTGTGCCAGGAGAGATAGTTCTGCTTAATATGATGACGAGTCTCTCCAGTGGGTACTTTGTCAGCAGTATTTTCACAATGGTACATGCCAGGGTCCCACAGTCAGACAGCAAAGGCATGGTGGAAACACAGAAAGAGGCAGGTGAATCTGAGGAGCAGTAAGGGATCTTCGGTTATAAGTAACAAAAACTAGCTTATGTTCTCATCAATTGTTTTCAAGATTTCAATTACAAAAACACATACCTGTCTTAGAACTTATAAAAATGTGATTTGCCCACATCTGCCTCCGGAGAAAAAGCAGCAGAATCCAGAGGAAACATAAAAATAAACAACAAAATAAATAAATGAGAAAAAGAAATAAAATTTTTGTCAAGGGGGGATGGGGGAACGCCGAGTACCTTGAGCTAATTGTTTTAAAGGCAGATGTCTGACTGTAGACAGCTTGTCTCTGTGCCATTCTGCACAGACGGAGAAAGCTGGTGGTTATCCAGAACTTGTCCTGTACAGGGTGAATCAAGCATGGGCAGGTATCATCACTGAGCCTGACTAAGACCCACGTGCTTAACCCTGGGAGCAGAAAAAAAATACAGTGCAAAGGCTGTGTGGTTTAGACAGAGACTAACTTCTGGCTAGACTTCTTCGGCTCCAAAAACTGACTTTATCAGTGCTCTGGCTTTGGCCCCACCACGGCTTTTTTGTATGCACACATAGCACTGAACCTACCACAAAGCCAGTTAACAGCATTCTCCACAGCAATGTATTAATTTCTAATTACTTATAATATAAAGCATATTAAAAAAGTTTCTGCTTTAGGAGATCTTGGGGAGTCCTTGTTCTTTAGAAAGCCTTGAGTTGCAGTTCAGGTACAAACTGGGGACATTTTGGCATCCTGAAAGATCATTCAAAGCTGCCAAGGGAAAAACCTGTGCTATGCGCAGATCTGAATTAGAAGGCCAGAAATGTTGGGTTTACCATGCGTAAAAGCAAAGTTCACTTCAGTCTTTAGATATGGGAACCAAGATCTTACTTTAGAGACATTTGGTTGTTGGATCTGCAAAAGAAAGGTTCCACTCTGATACAATTCTTTTTCATGCATGTGGTCCAGTACAGCAAAGATGTGTTCCTGTCTTCTTCCGGAAAATGTTTTCTCTCCAGGTCCCTGTGGGTGTGTGGAATGAGCCTCAGCAAGCAGGCTGACAGCAGCATCTCCCAAGACAAACCCTGTAAAACATCCTTTTTTGGTGGTGGGGCATCCCCTTGCACATAACTGCAGGTGCCTCATTTTGCCCACTGGCAGAGCCTAACGGGACACCATTCCATGGGAAGGGGGAAAGCCTTGTGTTTCTGCCTTGATGGGGGGTGGCATGACTGTGACAGCGGGTGAGGGCACAGGGCTGCTGGTGGCAATGCTCCAGAAAGCAGCTGCTTTTGGTAATTCACCTAAAGCTGCCCAGAGTGCAGAGGCATCCCTGACATGGCCCCATGGCCCTGCTGCTGATCTTTCCTATGTGCAGCTGCCCTGGTACCTCCACTGTCCCTCAGAGCAAGGCTCAGGCAGGCACCAGGCACTCCCAGCTCATATTTTTAAGCCTTTCTTCCATGGATTGGGGATTTCCATGCATGACCCCGGTCATTCCAAAGGAGCAGAGGACAGAGCCCTTGTCATGGGCCTTGGAGCATTTGTGTTAAGCGGGTTTTGGGTAGATGCCATGTGCAGATGGATACAGAACATTTCAGCTGTTCCCTTGTTGTTTGCTGCGACAAAAGGATGCAATAATTTCACTGAAACCTGCTGATAGTGTAGAAAATGTTCCTCTTCTCTTCTAGCAGCAGTGGCCTTTTTTGTTTTGTTTTGTTTAGATTTTTTTTCTTTTTTTTTTTCAATGCCGTATTATTCAAACAGGTTGGCTACTGACAACTGAGATCATGATGGCAAAGACAGTTTAAAAAAATATCATGAATTAATTATTTTCTCCCATGCCTGGCTGTATTGCTTATCAGACCTTCAATGGGAGCACTGGCCCAGCTCCCTTACCACGTGCACACTAATGGCTTGCTCCTCTATTATCCCTTTTGATCAGACACAGGTGGGCAACAAGGCCTCCTCCTTGTCTGTTGAAAAAGGTGCACACTGTTGTCAGGGTGATTATATCTAATTACATCCTAGTTAATTATCAGACCTGAATAATTATGGGAGAGCTACTCTCCTCCAGAGATAGATGCATCTTCCAGATGTCACACATCAGTCTCCACAGGGCAATTTCCCCAAACCTTTTGTTGGGATGTGCTGGCTGCAGGAAGGGGCTGTGGGGGAACCAAACAGTCCAGCAGTCTTCATGTGCCCTGCCTGACCTCACAGCTAACTGGGCTGGGTTGCTTTCTGTCACACTGGTAACAGAATCACGCATCCCTAGAGCCACGATCAGTGCCCAAATGGGGGCAGATGCATGAAGAAAAATGCCCTCTCCCGCTGCCATACAAATGCTGGCATGCTGTTGGGTTCACTACTGCCAGTGGCTTGGGCACAGCCACATCCCACCTCTGTCCCAGCTCCCTGCGGCACTGCCCAGCTGAGCCCAGCACAGGAGGTCCCAGGCCCTACTCAGAGTGGAAACCTTTCATTTCCATACATCCTAAGACAGGTCTAAAGACCCGTCAAGGCTTCTTGTCATCTGAAATATTGTGCTGGCTTGGCTATCAGAGCTGAAACACTTCTTGACTCTTCTGGTCCCATTTACTGGTCGATGGCTGATAGTTGGTACATACTTTCAGAGTATTATTTAGGCAAAACTTAAATAAGAAACGGATACCATATGCATTAATAACACCAATGCCTATCACCAGTTCAAAAAGCTTAAGGTTGGAAGAGCTGCCACTGCTTGAGCTTGCGAGGTTAACTGAAATGCAACCATTTCTCTTCAAAACACATCTGTCTTCAAATGTGTTGGAGAGCACCCCCCAGTGCAAATACCAGGGAGCCTGTTGTGCTGCAGGTATTCAGTACACAGCATTGCTCCCACTCTAGCAATATTTGCAAGATGCACTGGGTTTGCATAGCAAAGCTTGGGGCAGGGGGGTGGAGGGGTGTTCTTGTATAAGAAGCTGCCAGAAGCTTCCCCTATGTCTGACACTGCCAATTCCAGCTAGCTCCAAGAGGAATCCATTACTGGCCAAGGCGGAGCCCATCAGCAACAATGTTAGCGCCTCTGGGATAACACAGGTAAGAGGTGGGACGGGAAAACTGCACAAAAGCAACTGCAGCTGGAGCACAGAGGAGTGAGAATATGAGAGACAAATGGCTCTGTGCAAAAGGAGGGGAGGAGGTGCTCTGGCTGCTGGACCAGAGATTCCCCTGCACCCTTTGGTTAAGAACATGGTGAGGCAGGCTGTCCCCCTGCAGCCCCTAGAGGTCCATGGGGGAATAGATATCCACCTGGAGGACTCCACAGAGGAGCAGGTGGAAATTTGAAAGAGGATGTGACTCCATGGGGAGCCCACACTGGAGTAGGTTCCTGGCAGGACCTGTGGCCCCAAGGAGAGAAGAGCCTATAAGGGGGCAGGGGAAGAATATGAGGAGTCCTCCCCCTGAGGAGGAAGGTGCAGCAGCAGCAATGTATGGTGAACTGACTGCAGACCCCATTCCCCATCCCCACGTGCCACTGGAGTGGAGGAGGGTAGAGAGAAATTGGGAGTGAAGTTGAGGCTGGAATGATAAAAAGAGTGGTGGGGGGAGAGCTTTTAAGATTTCATTTTATTTCTCATTTTCCCAAGTCGAGTCTGTTTTGCCCATGACAGTAATTGGTGAGGGATTGCTCTCTGTCCTTTACCTCCACCCATGAGCCTTTCGTTATATTTTCTCTCCCCTGCCCAGCCTAGTAGGCAGGAGTGATAGAGTAGCTTCGGTGGGCACCTGGCACCAAGCCAGGGTCAACCCACCACACGAGCAATCCTTATGTGTGTGTCTTGATGGACTGGATCAGGTGGCAGCAGTCATCTCAAACCCCATGTTTTCATATTGCCTCCTCCACTGTCCTACACCTCACCCTGCAGCTTGTTCTGTAAAGTCTCCTCAGCCTGGCTCTACTCATTCTCTGAAAGATGTGAATATCTCTGACAACCTGAAAACATCAAATAATTTTTAATTTTTTTTTTAAATATTAATCTATTGGATTTGTGTAATGCATCACTGTTTCCACTTCAAAGGCTACTCCAGTGGGCACTATGGATGCAATAGATAAAGACAGATAATAAAGAAAATGCAGTACAAAAACCACCCTAGACATTTATCTAAAGAAATGCATGTTAAGCATGCACAAGTTTGTAATACTTTGTATTAAACACACTTGAATATTTAATTTCATGCCATAATCGCTTGGCTACGAAGAGACAACAGAGACTTCTCCCACAGGTGTTTTCATTCATCCTTAACCTAAAATGTTGCATACTCATTGTCACTTAATGAAAAGAAAAATAAAAGCATAAAATAAAATAAAATAAATGGCTATCAATTTCCAAGTTTTTTTAGTATAATTCTAATTTTTTTTTATAGTACAAATGGCAAGCCTTACTTTGAGCCTCAGAAGATACAGCTGCATTAACGTTTGAGTTTGAATCTGAGATGTGCTTTTGAATTGTTTCTCCCTGTGATACCCATACATATACCACACTTTGGATCATTTCTATCTAGTGCCTTTCCAGCGGATGAAAATAAACTACTGTAGGCCCACAAGGAGTACAAGTGACTAGCTGCTGCCACTGAATGTTTGGTCTGTGGGATCAGAGCAGGTCTAGTCCCATGTAAAAGCCGTGAAGGCATGGGTGGTGGGTTCCCAGCACCAGTCATTCACTCCACAAGCCCACTCCTATCACAACAAACCACTTGCTGGTACATGTTTAGCAACTGATGTCTGGTGGCACTAACTAAGGCCAATGATAAGTGTGCTAAACAATTTCTGTTCTTCATCAACTCTGAAATTACTATTTTTTCAATTCACTCTCTCCTCTCTCACTCCTGAATTGTAACACAGGTCAAATAGGGTATCTCTTTGCTAGCTATATATCACACTCTACCTTTTTGATATTTATACAGTATCACCACTTTTTCATCTTTTTTAAAAAGGTAAACTGTCCAGTCTTTTCAGTATTTTCTCAAGTGGGAAATTTCACACATCCTTTTCCATTCCTGTCACAGTGCTCTGAACTCTGTCTTGCTTTGGTGCAGACTTCTTGTGCAATTTGGGAGCATTGGGTGTACAGTCCTATGTATGTTATTCCAAATGCCAATGCATTATCAACTTACATTATTTTGTATTTTAAACATATTTTCTATCCTATTCCTTTTGCAGCCTAACATCTTGCCTGACCAATAAATTAGAGCTGGGGTCAGCATCCAAATGATCACTGAGATTCCCACTGTGACACTCAGCTGCCTTTCCCAAGCCACAGCAGGTAATTTAGAGCCCTGTAAAGCATATCAACACATCCATTTTTTCCTCCCCTTCAGTGCACATTCATCTAGTTTGATAAGGTGCCTCTGAAGTTTCTCACAGCCTTTTCAGACTTTGACTAATTTGGTATTCTTTGCAGATTTGGTGAGTGAACAACCACCTTTTTCCACATCTTTCCTGAATATCCCGAGCAATCCAGGTGGCCATATGGATCCTTAAACAACCTGAAAGGTAAATTTTTGCCATGATGAAACATATATACTTAAACCTTCTTTCTTTTTTTCCTACCTCAGAGTTAAATAAAACTCTTCCATGAGCAAACATTATATGTTTTGGTTTTTTTTTCTCTCCTCTCTCAGTACCCAGGGCTGTCTCACCCATATAGGTGCAAGAAGAAAAAACAAGAGTCCATTAAGGTCAGCAATAGGAAGAATCTTGCCCCAAAAGCACTCCAAAACACTGAGGATGGTTATGATTCCCTGTGGTATCCACTAACAATTCCGTGCCTCCTAGGAGTAATTTTCCTCTATTCTATTGTAATTAAGACAATACCATTTTCCTTTATTCTTCTGTCAGCCCATATTTGTCTGAGGTTTCAGGAGCACTGTGTGTCTGCCTCTATTTTTATTTCAGTTTTACTTTAAGGGAAGAACAGTGCACGATATGGCATTGCCCAAGACTGGCAGACTCAAATATTGCATGGAGGAGAGGAACAGGAAAGGTGCCAAGCATGAATTAAGTCTGCATTCTGGCAGAACAATGTCGCATCATACAGACATGTCCTGGAGCACACAGCACCCTAGTGATAATTTCACAGAATTAATTTTCCCAAAATGAAAAAAAAAAAAAAGGCAACAGCACAGAAAGGATGAGGCAAATTACCAACACTAATCAGTCTCTCTCTCTCTTCCCTTTCCCCTTGTATGATAATTATGATAATTAACAAGCTAACAAGCTTCTAGTAAAAACAGTTCCAGAATTTCAATGTATAATTAATATTTACATCCATAACAAGTTGTCATTTATGGGGCATGATGATTTTCTTTTTTCAAAGGAAATTGCGCTTTATACTCAGAAAAGAAAAAATCATTGAGAACATGCACTAAAAAGGCATTCTAATATCAGAAATCTTGTCCTTATTTGCTATTTATTTATACAGGGATATGCAAGTGTTTTAACATCTGGGTTTCTACAAATTGTAAGTGCATATATGTAAACAGATGCAGTTTCCTTCCTTTTTTTTCACAGAAGGGCACACCACCTCCATACTCAATATCACTTGTTTTTCAGGTGGGTCCTCGCACATTAACTTTGTGTCATCATTTAGTGATCTGTAAAACCAACTTCAGGAGGCCAGTCATTTGCAGAAATTATGGGTCCTTATTATGCAAAATACTGCTTGGTCCTATATGTTTTCTTCAAGAAAGCTGGATCTGTAGTTTTCCACCTTTCTCCTGTAGGAGAATACAGAGCAGGAAGGAAATTCTTCACTAAAACAGGCTCAAATTTCTCAGTGCTCATGCAGGGTGATAGCCATGCTCAGATATCACAGTGATGATGAATAAGAGTTGCACAGACAAACAACAGTCAACAGCCACTTCTCTTTGAGTATAAAAGCACTGCCCATGGACAGCTGGCTGCAACAAACACCTTAAAACTGCACCTTCTGCATTACAACTGAAAGATGCTATAACCTGAAAAGTAAGAAGGTTACTGTCTCAAGGGCAGGTATTGACTGAATTCCTTTTAACCCATCCGTATGTGATGGCTCTCGTCTCACCTTATGGTCAGTGACTGTCCTCAGACTCTCACAACACTGCGGCATTTCAAAGGAGTAACCAAAGGAGATGGGACAATGATTTACTTGGCATCAAAAAATAGGTTAAAGGGTGAAGCAAATCTCTACAGATATACAGAGAAGAGAAGCAATGGAGATACAGCCAAGAAAAATTCTGGGAAGATTTACTGTCCTTATTCATTAATATTCGATCCAATTACACATCTTCTTTGCCCAGTTGTTTTTCAGGTTTTGTCTTCCCCACAAGTGCAATAAGCAAAAGAAGACTGAGCGATGGGGTGAAGTGCTTGTTCCATCAGCCCAGCCCTAGGGGAAGGACGACGCTGCTGCAGGGTGGGAGCCAGCTCATTCTCCAGCTCCCTCCGGTGGAGACCACAGACCATGCTCCCAGGGTATCCGCTTGACTGAAGGGTTGGGAATAGGGCACAAGGGGAAGAAAAAGGGAGGGAATACACACCCTGGAAACTAGGGTGGCTTTGAGCCTCTTTAAGACGCAAGTGTTCCAGAAAAGGAAAGGCACTATAAATATCCACAGCCTAGAGAGAAACTCATAGAAGTAGCCAACTTCAGAAGGGAGTCAACACTTGATATTTAAGTTGGAACCCAAGGTAGATTTATATGAAAGTGAAGTTGGACCTAAATTCTGTCATTACTTCTTTGCTAGATTAGATTAAATATGTGTTCTAGATATAAAGTCAAGTCCACAGAACCTGAATTAATTAAAACACTTCATTAAACCAGTAGCTCACATCCCAGCTGTGGAGCATAAGCATTCATCTACACCAAGTCATCATTCCCTACAGTATTTCATGGAGAAAAAAAAGAAAGAGTCATGACCCTGTGCTTTTTCCAAACTAGTACACAGACAGATTCCCATAAATGTCGATAGCAAAGTCATCTTGTGTCTGTTTCCTAAGTGACTGGAAAACCTTGGGTGAATTTTCTACAAATGTATTACAACCTCCTTGGTTGTACACTTGCACAAAATTGATTAAACATGCACAAAAAGTCAGAACAGAAATAGGTCTAATGCGCAAACCTAGAAAATGCCTTCTAAACTCTGACTCCTGCAGTTATTTCAAGCCTGAAGGTGGGTACTTTGCCAAGATGAAAAATAGGAGAAGTATTGCACACAGGATGCTCAACAGCTGTTGGACCATACATTTGATTAATAAGGGCAGAATAATGACACAGGAGATTTAGATATCTTGCACAAAGCATTTCACCTGGTACCATATGGCATTTTATTAAGAAACTGGGACACTACAAGATAAAAGCTCTTAGATTAAATTTATTAAAAATTAACTGATATTTCTCAAAGTGCAATTTGAAATGGGAAATCTTTATCGTGGGCTTAAATGTCCAGTAAGTGGGTGTGACTTTTATATGTATAACGTAAATCTATTTTTATCAGTGGGAAAAAAGAGTTTTAGCATTACAGGTGGCACAAGATAATACCTCTATTTATCTACATGCAATGTAAGCATTATGGTAGAAGTTAGGCAGTTCAGATGGCCCTCTTAAGCTATAAAATATTGTGATAATAGAAAGAAATACTTCTTCTACTGTGGAAACCAAAGCATTTCTCTGCTGCAGAGTCAGTCACTAACTGTGCACTGATTCAAAAGAGGTAATATTTAGAGATTGCTTAGGTAAGGAAATAATTCAGTAACTCCACAGAGGCACAGCTACATAGAGGCAAATTAATAGCAGTAAAGCTACTGTCAGTAAGAAGAGGGATGCAAAACTGCATTAAGAGTGACTAAATATTAAGCTTCAGATGAAAAAGAGGAAATAGGAGGGACACATTTTTGCAGCAGTTTCAGTTCACTCACGGAATCATCTAGAGACAGATTGAAAAAGTCTACCTAGACATGATTCTGAATGGAAACTACCAACTGGAAAAAGAAGTTGAATAATTTTAGAGAGCTTCACCTCTTATCACCTATTCAGAAGGTTAAGAAATAAAAATAGGACAAATATGTGTGTGTGTGTGTGTTCTTATTATTTCTTCTGGTCTTTTTCTAACATTCTGCTAAGCAGTTTGTGACACTGTGTTAGAATCTGGCACAAAGCCTGTCTGTGCCTTTGTATTCTTGTACTGAGTCTGTCTGCAGTCCCAGAGTACACCTAAGGATGTAGCTTTGGAAAGGGCTGGATGTGCATCAGTGGGTGGCCCACAGCTCACAGTGCAAAGGCAAGATCCTTCCCTGAGGTTTCACACTGGGCTGTGAGAGATCCCATGATGAGAAAATTCTGATTAAAGGCACTTTTGGCTCACTTTAGACTGACACTGAATCTCAAATATAGAAACATTTCTCACAGGTGGGAAACACTGCTTCTTTCTCAGTGGTAAAGTAAAAATTTGGCATGGTCTTCATCATATCTTTCGAGGATGCCCCAGCAAAGCTTCACTGACTAGACTGCAAGCTTTATTCTTAGCACAGGCAACTCAGTTTTACCAGGGGAAACACCAGTGGCTGCTTTATTCACTTAGGGTCTTTTTGATAGCTTGGATTCAGGCCATGGCGACATGACTCAGATCTTAAAATCAAAAGCCATCACTATGCTGAGCATCCAGATTTTCAAAGGGCCCCTGTTTGATTGAATGTGTTTTAAATGAGAGTAGAAAAAGAAACAAATCTATTCACATAATAAAAGCCTCCACTTTGGGTGCACAATGCAAGACTTGGAGTACCAAGAAGCTGTTCTCATCTCTGAACATGGCTGCATTAGGAAGATAGTCCAGAGTGGCTACTCTGTGTTAACTTCCAGCTTGGACATACTCATTTTTCTACTGAATGCTGCCTACATTGAGCTGGTTCTAGAGGTAAGTAACAAGGAGTGACCAATACACTTTCTTTTGTGACAAACAAAGGCATCTGCATAAGGAGATGATTCAGAGCGTTGTTTTAAATTCACCCTCTCACACACACACTTACTTATTTTGGAACAGCCTCCCCCTGAGGACAGGTGTTAAGGCTACAGAAATGTAGATGCTATAGGAGATATGTTCACTGGGGAAAAACATCATGGTAGATGCACCAGTGATCATGGTAGATGCACCAGTGTCCTCTATTTTGCTCTTTTATTGATGTCATTTTATCACGTGTCCTCAGAAATAGAAGTATTGTTTCCATTAGTCCTCAGTACTTTTCCTTTTATGTCATTCTAGAACAACACTTGAGCATGAGGCAGTGTAAGCTCCCTGTGACAATCAGGGCAGGATGGTTTTCCAGACTGGAAGGAGGTGGGTGCACTTTAGCATGCCATTCTTCAGTTCCCAGACAGGCTACAGCGTGTAACTCAGAACTCCCAGCTTATGCCTGTGCAATCCATACCTCACAGGCTGAAGCAGAAGGTAGCTGGCGAAGGCTGGAAGATGCAGTAAAGTTTGCCCAGCCATGCCAAAATGTGAGTTGGGCAGGTGGTGTTAGCAGTGAAGAAGAGTGAATGGGCTTGATCTGCAGTCAATCTCAAATACTTCTGAATCAACTGGAGGCACTCTTGTGCCTGCTCTTGGACGGCAATACCTGTGACGGGCATGGGATGTGAATGCATCATCATGCAGCTCTCCTTCCAGATAGGATAATACAGTCTCCTTTGTGAACAATTCCCAGCACCTAGGGGGCACTAGGAAAAACCAATAGCTCTCAACAATCCTGTTCTTCGTAGCATTTCAAGGCAAGAACTCCCTGGAACTTCCCTTTTGTTCCCAGGAGAACTTGACTCAGCCCAGGACTACAAGCCATCCTTTATTCTCCACCAGTGCTACCCTAAACAGAGCTTTTAAATTAAGAGCCCCTCATTGCTAACACACATAAATCTAATAAGATTCCTTAATAATCAACATATGTTTTTCTTGTAAACATGGGGTCTGTATACAGCAAAAGAGGGAAAGATGAGGAGAAGAAGAAAGGAAGGGAAGCAAGCGAGCCCACACCCAACACCAGGAACCTTGACTATACCCATCACAAAACATCAGAAGTGGTACAGTTCTCCTCGTACTTATGAGAAAGTCAAGCTCTCTCTCCCTCACATACTCTTTTTTTCTGTCTCTTTTCTTAATCCTCTCAGAGACTTCTCTCTTTAGTCAGTCATCCTTGCTGTCTGGTTCTTTAACCTGGATAATCTTCTAGATTCTGGGGTGTCCTTTGTCAGGGGAATTCCTGGATGTACAGCCCATTTCACCAAGTTAAGAATTGCTAAATTAACAAAGGACTAGCTAAAGACATGATTCTTAGTTCATAGTAGAAATCCTATTTTAGCAGCAGCTACTTTTAAGGAACTCTAACAAAATCATAGAATCATAAAATCGTTTGTGTTGGAAGGGACCTTAAAGGTCACTTAGTTCCAACCCCACTGCCATGGGCAGGCACACCTTCCACTAGACGAAGTTGCTCAGAGCTGCACCCAACCTGGCCTTGAACACTTCCAGTAACGGGACATCCACGTCTCTGGGCAACCTGTTGCAGTGCCTCACCACCCCCACAGTAAAGATTTTCTTCCTAATATCTGATCTAAATCTGCTCTTTTTCAGTTTGAAGCCATCCCCCCTTGTCCTGTCACTACATGCTCTTATAATGCTTTTACATTCATGTTACTGTATTTTATTTTATGACAAACAAGACTGAATTTATGAATACCATGACCTGCCCATGTGCCTCATTGGGAACTTGGACCTTAGGCTGCACGCTTGTTACCCTTAACCTTAGAGATTCCAAATGTGTAGGCACCGTTAGAACTAATTTCCCCAAATCTGTTCCATTTTTGCACTCAAAGTACCCATGGCTCTCAGTCACATGCAAAAAGCTCCATACAATACAAGTGAACTCTCAAAAGAAAGTGAGCACAGGGAGGTGCTGGGGTCATGGCCACAGCCCCGAATCCCGTGGCTGCCCTCCCCTGAGTAGGAGCATCGGCTCACTTCCTGCCTTTCACTCTGAAGCACGTTGTGCCTTCTGGCCTGTTCTCTGCACTTGCATGGAAGGAAAATGCCCATTGCCTTCCCTTCTTACAGGCCATTCACACAAGGGAAAATCAGGAGCTTTGCCTTAGTCAGAATGTGCCAGCATTTGAGTCAATGGCAAACTTGATTTTTCTCCCTGTAGGTAAGAATGTGCTTCTGTGCAAAGTAACAGAAGATATCCTCCACCACCCCCTCCTTACTGCCTATTTGTTTTCTCCCAGTTAATTCTGTGAGGAAATCCTCTTGGTAAAGCCTGTTAATAAGATTAGATAAATGTCTTTGAAACCAAAATGCTGATATAAAAATCAGAACAACAGAGCACCAGCTGGCTTTTCTTTTGCTCATTCAAATGCAGCTGGAACTTCACAGCCAGTAATGTGCAAACTGGGAGTGATAATCAATAAGCAGTGAAACAAGAGCAAGATGCCTCTTGAGGAATTTTCCCTTGGTGAGAAAGATGGATTAACTCTAATTCTCAAGACAACTGAACAAAAAACATTTGCCTAAATTCAGTCATAGTTTAAATACTGCTCCAGAGAAGCGTGACAGCCTGAAATAGCAGTGAAACAAGATCCTCCAGTCACAGCCGATGATGATGCTTAATGCAGGCAATGGCCTTTTTTTAATGCAAGGTAGCTACTGCATTTTATAATAAGGAACATAAAATAACGATGTACAATGATTAAAGGCTGTTTAGTTAAGGACACGAGGCGAGAGAATGATATTGCTGATGATTATAGCTCTGTGCATACAGAGGCACGCAGTTCTGGGCAGCTTATCCAGCAGGGTGCTGTGTACACAGCAGGCTAAAGACAGAAACATTAACTAAATCACAAGATTCGGATCATTTATCTTATCGTTGCATGGTGGAAGAGTTTATCTTTCAAGCAGGCACACCTGCTCTCCTTGTAAAACTTTACTCATGCCATTACCAACCATGTTCTTTCTTCTTGTTCAAACATGCCGCTGCAGGATTAGGGTGGAGCCAAAGGTGGGTGTCCATCCCTCTTTAAGCCAGCACTTGTCTCTGCATCTGCACGTCCTGGCTCACACGGGAACACCTCCCCCATATCAGGGCACTGACACATGGCAACAGCGGACAAGCTCCATTACCCGTTCATGTTACCCACAAAGAAGGGTGGTGGGCTGAAGTTGAAAATGTGTTAGAGGCTTTTACAGAAACAACACAAAACTTCTCCTTTGTGCTTCTGCCCTATGGAACAAAGTGATAGGAATTAAATTGGGGAAATTAACTGAATCTGAGAATTTCACGGGATGTGTTAATCTAGTGAATTGGGTTGGAAATCTCATTGACCATGATTTCAGAAGAACTGTCATGTTTTCCAAGAAAAAATTTATGTGAAATGTCAAACCTCTGGCCAAAGGGAGAACTCTTGAAGGGTGGCATCAAACCCACGTGGACAAATGACCACCTCTAAAAGTGTATTGAATTAAGCAAAGATTACATAAATACTGGAAATTTGGATTACGATCTGAAGAAGTCACGTTAGGGCTGAGAAAGTATGCCACCAAAGTTGAAATCATTTCAGTTAATCTCACCTCAATCTTATGCAACAAAAAACAAGTAAAAAACCCCAGGTACTGAATATAATGAAACCACAGAAAGTGAGGCTCTTCTGAAGTTAAAGACATCACAAATGTTCCATCATAACCTGAAATCTAGATGAAGACTTCACCATCAGGCCTTGTGAGGGAAGGCGATGTAAAAGGTGGAGGCAAAGGCAGGATGGCTAAGAGGAAGGCAGCTGCAGAGATGGCAGCCAATGCATCCTAAAAAGATGTAAACTCAGAAAGGGACTTAGTAGGACCTGAAAATAAGCATCATGGAATGCTGTAAGATCAGAGACAATATTTAAAAAAAAATACCTCAAGTGAGAAAGGGGAAAGACAGATATAAATAAATGCATAGTATTGGGGGGGGGGGGGGGGAGGAACAAAATTAAAAAAAAAAAAAACACAAAAAAACCCAACAAACAAAACCCCAAACAACCTCTGCACGCCTCCTTAAGGAAAGTCTACTTAAGGAAACCTGATCACAGAATGACCGGGACCCATCAACTGGAGATTTTGCAAAGGTAGATGTCCTAGTGCACAGCACATGAAGTAAAGCCAGTGCAGGCAGGCAGGCATGTGATTCTGCTGTTATGCTAGATGATGGTGCAACCTTCTCTGCCAGACTGAGAGGGTTAGGCAAGACTGGTCCTATGGATGAGGAACTAAAACAAGAACAGGTGCGGGGAAAGGTTACTGGGTATGTCCATGAAATAACAGACCTTTTTTATGAGTGGACATTAAAAAAGCTGGGCTTGTTTAACATAAAAATATGAAGTCTGATAAAGGACATGGTTCCTTACTACAAATACATCAAAGTGATGTGCAAACATTAGACAGAGAGAAGAGCTACCCAACCAGGGGACAATACTGTCACACTAACAAATTAGTATGAACGGGCTGTGAAAAAAAACTTGGGACACTAGAGGAGGGTTTCTAAGCAACCTGAACAAGTTCTGGTACGGCAGTACAGCAAACAGATAAGTAGGAGAGACAAATTATTTCTGGTACTTGATAGAGCTGAAAAAGATAGTCTGCAATCTGTTTGACTGTACCAGCAGCATACAGAACCTAGGAGGTCCCTTCTAGTCCCATCCTTGGCATTTTTAAATGGTTTTCACTAATTGGAGGGGAAACTACATACACAAAGGTCAAACTCGGAATCTTTGGAAAATGTGTATAAAAACACCTGAATAAACAGAACTTATATTAGGCCAGTTTGTAAAAGTCAAAAGGAAATGATAGCTTCCTCTGGATTGCTACCAGCTGCAATCCCTGCCATCCAGCAAGGCTGTTGTGAATCCCCACCGTCACAGATCCACTGACATACATGACCACCAAAAAGCGTTCACACCCTTTTTGCCATGAGACTGCAGAATTCACAGCGACAGATCATCATGCTGCAGATGCTGGGCTGCAGGGCTCTCTCCATCTCGCTTCTTTCTTTCCCACAGACAGGACTGCACCTTGCTTGAATGTTAATGAAAACAAACTCTCAAAATATCCATAGCATAGCTTTTACACAATCCATGTTAAATAGAACTCCACAAATCAAGCATATGTATTTGCATATGTGGTTACTCATTCCTGAGATCAGTTATGTCTCTCTTGCTTCAGTACATTCACCTGCTTTAAAGTAAGGAATGCTAAGAATCTCTGTTGGGCACTATCTGATATTACTTGGTACAGATTAAAAAAAAAAAAAAAAAAAAAGCCCAACAATAACAGCCCCCCTCCACCCTTTCTGCTCCCCCTTCTCCCCCTCAGCTTCATACACATGCAAATCACATAGGAGACTTCAGCCAAGAAGTTAAAAAAAAAGAAAGGTTACAAATCGGGTTAAATTGGTCAGTATTTCTAGCATGAATAACAGATTGTAAATAAATAAACAATGGTGTGTGGTAAAGCTTTAAAGCTCACAATGTGATTCCTCATGTCAAGCAACTACGGATTAATTTGAATAGAAATTTAACAGCAAACTGGAAGATAATTATGTAGAAGCTCTATATCCTGGATCCAGACCGCAGGTGCTGGGCCACATCTATCCCCAAGGATAGCATAGAGACCATTATTCTTAACCAGAAAACATCCTGTCCCACTTTTACAGCAGAAGACTCAGGAGGACAGAGAAATGATATCAATTTGATGGCCATCAGTTCTGTAACCATCCCACAGTCATCTCCCCAGAGATGTATTTAGTATCACATGCATTTTCAACCAAATAAATATTCCAGACTTCAGTGTTAATACACCATTAAAATGACACCATCATGCTACTATGGAATGGAATACTGTAAATTAGACCTCAAATATTACAGGCAAGACAGAAATAGCTATTACTCTCTCCCCTGTCCCTTTCTCCATCACTGCCCAGCCTCCCAAAGAAAAATATTTGTAAAGAAAACAGAAAAATTGCTTGCATGTAACAATGCCTGTAACACTGAGGCAAACACACTTTCTCTGCTGATGCAGGTTCCTAAATATCAAGAAATGAGGGCTGAGTGGGTCAGCCACAGGATATTTTCAGTTCAGAGCGTGGTGCTGAAGAGATGAGCTGGGTTTGCTTTATCTTCCCTCCTGCCTCTTTTTCTCCTCCCTCACCTCATCTTTCCCTACCCCTTCCCTTTGGCGCTATTTAAACCAGAGGGCAGGGCATCCAGCTGCTTCCACAGCAGAACAATGTTTGGGCAGAGTCCATATTGACACAAGTGCATTATATCCTGAAGGGTCAACTGCAGCTTTTTTTTTTGTTACTTTTTTTTTAATCAACTGTGTAGAATTAACCTTCCGCTTTTACACAGATGCCATTCGTCCAAAATTTATGAGCTCAGCTAATTGTCATCTCCTATCGTTGTACTATCCTGCCAGTTTAAGAGTAATATTATTTTCCCATTAAAACTATTGGAAACCCTCCCCTTCCTTAACATTGAATAAGGTGCATGGAGGACTGGTTAGACAACCAAGGCTCCATTCTCCCATCATGGGCTTTTCTGAGCAAGGATTATTAGGAGGGACCTAATCACTCTCCACAACTACCTGAAAGGAGGTTGTAGTCAGGTGGGGGTCAGTCTTTTCTCCCAAGTAACAAGTAATAGGACAAGAGGAAATTGGCCTCAAGTTGCATCAGGGGAGGTTTAGGTTGGATATGAGGAAGAATTTATTCACCAAAATGGTGGTAAGGTATTGTAACAGGCTGCCCAGTGAAGTGGTGAAATCACCATCCCTTGTTCAAAAAATGTGTAGATGTAGCACTCAAGGGTATGGTTTTGTGGGGAACAAGGTGGTGTTAGGTTAGCAGTTGGACTCAGTGATCAGAGAGGTCTTCTCCAACTTTAATGATTCTGTGACTCTCACCTGAAGGTCAAACACAAACTCATGGTCCGAATGCTAACTTGGTACCTCAACATCCACCCTGTGTGCAGTGGAGAGCTGTCCAAGGGCTTGGTCTGCTGTACATAAACCCTTTCCACAGCACACCTATGCTTCTTGGCCCTGTGGTTCCTTAGCAGTGGTAACTTTGACACAGTGGCACCCACAGTGTACAGGCAGTTTGAGAAGTACCTTGGTAAATGCCCCAAACTTCAGTTCTGAGGGGGCAAAACAGCTTCAGCTGCCTAGAGGCAATAAACAGCCAAGCAAAAACACTCTAACTGCTGTTTCTAGGAAAACTCACCTTTTCAGAAAACATCTCAATTCCACAAAACACTCTTAATGTGAAGTTCAGCCAGTGGAGTTGCTTGCAGAGAGGCACATCTGACACAAGGAAAAAGTATTACAGGTAGAGTTCCTCACAGATTTGAGACTGACATTATCAGGACAAGCACACTATGGTTCTTCTAGCTATTCTCATCACATCTTCTGCACACTGTAAGTTTTCTTCTGGTGGCACTATACTTCACAGTCTATGAAAAATGGACTATCTGATGGTGCTTGAGTTTTCCTTCTTTGATGGGATTTCTACTAAAATCAGCACAAAGAAACACATTCCCACCCACTCCACTTCTAAATATTGGCTGCATGTCAATAGTTCAGTGTCCAGATATCTTTCAGATAAAAAACAATCAAACAATTTAAAGAATGATTTTTTTTTTTAAGGAAACTTCCACCATTATTTTTTCTGGGCAAAGCCTTTGTGTGTTCACTTTTCCAAAACACAATGCTGTGGTATCAGAGTTTCTGCAGTGGCAGTGTAGGCACTGTATCTTTATGTTTCACCGAGTGCTTGTTCAAAACAGCTGTATGTTCTATATAAAACATGTTTACATAGTAAATGTACTTCCTGTAGACACAAAGAAATGTTAATGAATAACCATTCCTGCATTTCAAATTTTGCAGGGCTGTGGGAAGGATCAGTGCATGACAAAATGGTTAATGTTCACCCACTTTCTGGCACATGAAATCCGTTACTACAACTAATCCCTTACAGAGAAAAGAAAACATGGAAAACAAACAGGCACTGGCTGGTTCTACTATTTTTTTTTTGGTTGGTTGTTTCTTTTTTGTTTTGTTTGCTTTTTGTTTTGTTTGTTTGTTTTGTTTTGTTTGGGTTTTTTAGAGAAATTGTGAGATGCATATACATGGTAGTGGAACAGAGAAGTTTCAGTGAAGAAATCAAGAAGACATGGAATCCTTTTGGTAGGCAAGGCCGTTGCCCTTACTTGTATATATTGTCTTGGATTCTTACTTTCAGAGAAAATGCCAGTTTGATATTAAACAGTATTCACTACCCATATTTACATCCTATTGGCTGGGGCCCAGGGAAGACAAACAACCATTTTCCTTTCAATTTATATCTGAATATCTATATGGCCTAAGACTTCTCAAATGATAGATCTCCATTTATCCTTGAAAATTACTGAAAAGCAAAAATCAGGTGTTCTAACCTATAGCATTGCCCCAGAAAAACCTCAAAAAGAAAACTCACTTCTAGGCAAAGGTCTTCCTCAAACACAAAAACATTAAAGAATAAGAATTTTCCCCACTTCCCTACAAAGTAAGTCACTAGATTAGGCTTTGCTATATAGGAATTTAATGTGAACTACACAGCTCTTTCTTCCAGTCCACTGAAAATACACAAGATGCACAGATGGAAACCAACACTCTTCAAAGGAAACCCAAAGAGCACAGGGAAGATCCTTAGCAGAGTAAAAGATCTGAAGATAGGACAGGAATAGTTTGCACCAGCCAGGAATCTGCTCTGCATCTGCAGACCAGTTTATGAAGAAAAGGTGATACACCATACATGGAGCAGATGCACTCAAGTACTGTAAAGCAAAAACAAGCTCTTCTGGGGATGTTCCAACATTTCTACACAAGATTTCACAGTGTACAAAAATCAATTCATGTGAATGAAAATCTTTTTTAGCTGCAACCTCTCTGAATGGTTTGAAAGTGCTACTGTGAACAAGGTTTTCAAAGGCCACCCAACAAGTAATGCTCAGCTAGATCTCCTTTGCAGGGCAGCACATGAATAGCACATTTCAGTTTCAACAGACTGAAAAAGCATTACCACAGCAATGAGACTGAGACCTTAGTGCAATCTGCTCAATAAACACATTTCTTGACAATTATTATTCTTGTGCAAAAGGTATATATTATTTTTGAGATAAGATTTTTTGTGTGTGTGTGATATCACAGCAATTAATAAGGGACAATCTGGATACTTATGTTTTGTAAAACAATAATTTGTTCAAATAAATAACTTTTTAAATTCAAAGAACTCATTCTCTAAAACTGAGTAAGGAGAGGGGGAGCTGATGGACCTCTGGCAAATTCAAGAAGTCCTTAGCAAGTAGTGTGGTAAATGTGATGAACCTCCACCTAATTATTAAAACCTTTGCAAAACTTCCTTTTTTCAGAGATGTTCAATTTCTCCAAAAGAGATCTGAAACAAATGAAAGAGAAAAAAGTTTCACGAGAAGACACAGTTAGAGACACATATAAACAAAGCTGATGAAATCAAAGGAAAACTTGATTTCTTTATACACATCATAAGAAAAGAGATAAGAAAGTAAATGTCAGCATGGAGTGCTATTTTGAATTACCAAACACTGCCACCATGTGTTCACTTCAAAGGCCATCAGGCTGCTTCAAAACAGCTAGATGGAAATCATTAAAAGATAAAGTAAATCAAATTTGTTGCTCTATCTATCACGTAAACATTTCTGTATTATGCAATAGTGATGACAACTTCAACAAGGTTTTAATTACTTTTAGCCAGTGGTGTCACACTTGTATAAGAACACATGGTTCTGTTTCTAACCCCTCCTATCATCATGGTGGAGAGCACCAACTAGAGAATGACAGAAAGAACATAATGGACAAGCTTTGTTTCCACACACAGATGCTGACCATAAGAGATGTTTCACTGTATTTGTGCAGTGCCTGCCTCCGTAAACTTCTGGTTGGTCCTGATGCTCCCCTCGAAGGTACCAAAATCATAGTGTTCACACAACTACAATGTAATTATTTCAGAGATTGGCTTTTCTTCAAATATTTATGCATACTGAATAAAACCATTCACATAATGATGGAGACAATGGATTCAGAGAACTTCCTACAACATTAATTTTCACTAGGTCTATTACAAGCAACAAAGGATTTTTACCTTTACTTGAAAACTGTATCCATGCCAGAAAACTATATCCATGCCAATTTGAATTAGGAGCATTCTATTTCTTATTATTTAATAAAATCTCCCACCTGAAAACTCTCTTTGAGATGGAAGCCAGGCAGAGGAACTACATCTCATTACTGAAAAGCTAAAATGATTAGAGATACTCCACTTCCCATTTAGATGGGACATTCAAGAACATGCAAAGGAATTCCAATTAATTCCAATAGCCATGAAGTTGAATACCTGATTTCCTTCCACATTTTCCAAACTTCTGTTATAAATTCTTCTGAGTTGGGATGCCTAACGTTAGCTTTTAAGATCAGGAACTATTGGAAAAAAAATCTCAGTTATTTTTAACTAATACACACATATAAATTGTTTAATTGAACTCACAAGAACTGACAGGAATCATCACTCCCTCATGACCATTATCGAGGTAAACAAAATATTTCAACAGCTTTCCTCAGGGGATGCTGGAGATTCCACATCTATGTCTGTATAGATTCACTTAGTGAATACCTCAAGGAAAACACAGACCTCAGGGAGCAAGGCCAACAATTAAAGCAGATCCAAGTAATACCTGGATGAAATGCCACACTTGCAAGAAAACATTCTTTGGTACAATTCCAGAGATTTGAAATTTCCAGAATTTTGAAAAAAGACTGAACAACTAGTTGAATGCCTAATGGATGACTATCCAGTTTTGGACAGCTCAGATCCTGAATTAATCTCCTTTAGTGCGACGGTGAATTGGGAAAGGGAGGGCTCCAGGACCTGTCTAGCCCATTACTTGGTGGGGAAAGTGCCCCCTCCCTGTCCCACACCACGAGGTCCCCATGGAGCCCACAGAGACCACAGGAGAGGACGAGCGAGAGAGAGTTTATTGTTCATGGAAAGGGATATACATAGATTTTGAGGGGATCACAGAACAGCCAATCAAAAGTTCAGGGGGTCTTGCAAACCCACCAATGGTAAGAAAGGGTTAACAACCAATAGACAAGGAGCTAACAAAGCCAATGAGAAAACTTCCAGTTATCTCCTCAGACATTCCTTAGTAGAGATAACGAGGGGGTACTTGGGAAGAAGAAAGGGAGTTTGCAAAAAGACTACAAAAAAGCCATTTTGAAAGCATGTTCACCCAAACAACAGTAAAAACTTCTGCCCTTCTTATATACTGCAGGTTCACTGCAACACTTTAGGACAACAAAATCAGAACACTTGAATATGATGTGTTTTGTCAGTGTTACTCATGCATGTACCCACTGTATGTCTTAGGTTATTCCAAGCTTGTTTTGTTCTCAGGAATATTGAGTGTTTAGAGTTAAGACTTTTTCCAATAACTTGAACCTCAAAAGTGACTCCAAAGAGAGAGATGGCAAAGATGAGTAACTGAAGTGGAAAAGTAAGTAACTGACAAAGAACAAACCCAATGACCTCTACCATATCTCTTGCCCTTTGTTCTTTAATGTGCATTGTAGGATATACACTTATTCTACAGCTGTATTCCACAAGTCTTTTAACAGCAGGAAGAATCCATAAGCCATAAGCCCTACTGGCAAATGACAGTATTAAGTCAGAATAAATAACTGGATTGTCCCAGATTGTCCAAGATTTGTTTAACAATAGATGGCAGCAGTGTTCCCATCAGAGAGCTTCAGAGGTAGGAAAACAAACTGGAAAAGCATCTTTGACAAAATTGCCAAAAGTCCATCGCGTTTCTTACTGCAGACTTAGAGCAGAAAACCACAGCTACAGCACTAATTACAAAAGAAGAAACTGTCAATGTGCTCTATCTTAGGTAAAAGTATATGAAGAGAACAGCATGCAAGATCATTTTAGCAAAGTTTAAATATAGGAACAAAAGGAGAACTTACGCTGCTGAAAATATACACCTATGGTCTATAATGGTGCTTTTCAGTACATGAACACACTTCCAAAAGGAGAAAGCATGTCAGCATGTGTTTCTAAAACATGACTGTGTTTTACAATACTTATCACCCACCCCCTTACAATACTTACCACCATCAAAGCAAGTGTCATCATAAATGTCACTACCAAGGCACACCTAGCTGAAATTAACATATCTGAGCAAAATCAAAGTGTATAAGCCTCCAAAAATATAACTAACATTTGCCAACTGAGGTTTTAGAAAAAGCTGAAAGTTTAGACTGTGGCTCATACACTGCATTTCATTCATTATTCTCTATTTTTAATCTTTTTTTATCTAGTTCAAACTTCTTCACACATTTTAGGTTTCATAGCAATAAAAAAAAATGACATAGCTACATTTCAAACACACATGACATATTTCAAGAGTAACATAAAGGAAACAATATAATCATAGCATATATCAATCCCCCACACCAAATAAACTAAACTCTCACCATGATTTCCAGTCAAGAAACATTGCAAAGCAGCTTACTAAAATGTAACTTGAATCTCTAATCCTCTGTAGAGACAAATATTCTCCAGACAGTACCCTCTGGTTTTACTCTCCATAGGAGAAAGCAAATGGATAGACACTGGTGGTCTTCTGTTAATCTGTTCTTTGAAACTCTATTGTTTCGTGATGAAAAAGGGGGAGAATGTCTTTTAAAAAAATAAATTATTCAAATGAATGTTGTGTGCAAAAAGAGGATAACTTTCTGAACCCCAATGAATACGCGTCTGTGAGCATGTGCATGTGAGTGTTCATCAACTGACTAACTAAATACGTATTGGGAATGAGCAGAAGAAATTAAGCAAAATAAACACATGTTGTGCAAAAGTTATTCCACCTTGTATCCTTTAAATTCTGGTATATAAACAACTTGTGTTATCAGCTCTACCTCAATGCAAAATCTGACACTGTTTAGAACTAATACCAAGAACCACAGGTGCCAACGAGCGCTATTCTATGCTCATCATTTCCTAACCTGTTGAACACAGTGTCTGACAAATTCCAATGTATTAAAAAGTAAACAATTACTTTTTGAATTTAAAATTCTCAGATCTTTTATTCACGCTCTTTATTTAGCTATTTTTCAGTACAATAGAAAACTACAAAAAAAAGCCCCAATATACAAAACACAAAATAAACTTAGAATAGAACTTGCATCATCCTGATTTAGTTCACAGTAAATCTTTTTCAGTGCATTCAGTAAACAATTGACTCTATGAAAGCTTGATCATCTCCAGTCTCAACAGCTACCTTCTAATAAAAAGACTACATTTTGCATCCAAACTTTGACAATGGCAGATGAAGTTTGTCTTTGAATTAGACTTCTCAAATATGAGGACTCCAGAAGTCTTTAGATATTACAATGTCCAATCAATCTTAAGCCCATTTAATTCATGTAGCTAGATGCATTAACATTAGTTTTCTGTCACTGAATTTTCTGATTTTTATCAAGGCCTTGTTTGTAAGTTCCATGGTTTCATCCCACTTGTTTTTCTCAGGGCTTGTGTATGTCACCAAGTTTTCAGTGTACTGCAACACTAACTTGAAAAACCTATGAGAAATAACACCAAAGAAGAAAAACTTTTTAAAGGATTTAAAAATAAAAATTAAAAAAAAAAAGAAAAAAAAAAAAAGAAAAATATCTCAATGCCTGATTTAAAGCTGCTAACATCTTCAAATATCCAAATCTCCCTCATCTTGAGCGATCAATACATTCAGGTTTGTTGTACGTCTGGAAAAGAACCACTCCCTCACTCTTGCAGTAGTATGCAAAGATTTTCAGAACTGCAATTAACACTGCCATAGAAAGAATAGAGTGACAAAATGTGTGATAGAATTTTCCCCAAATGGCTTCCTTTCTTTTCTCAGTCAAATGTTTCACAATGTATATGATACCGAACCAACTATTAATTGACACACAGAGTAAAATCACCAACATCTTAAATACAGCTTTTATGTACTATTATTTGATTGTATGGTTGTTTCCTATCTATACTAAGGGGGAGTCTAAAAAAAAATTTAAAATGTGAATAGCTGGACCATATATTTTCAGCTACGTTAGTTCTTGAGTGAACATTGTCTGAGGTATAATTATGACTAGTGATAGAAAATCTCTACAGGATTTGTATTACAGATCAAAAAGGAATATACACAATTACTATTTTTATAAAGTAAGTTTAGATACTCACTTTAGATACTGCTGATAATCAAAAGGATTCTTCTTACAAATGGCATGAACATTGACTACTTCCACAGTAATCAATATTAAGATGAGTCGCAACACTGGAGACAAAAATTTAATGCTAGAAATAAAAAACAAAACAAAACAAAAACCAAATTAAAAAAAAAAATCACAGACACAGAAGAATTCTTCAGACTTCTGCACCCATCCTAAATAGCTGAATATTGCAGAGTGGGGGAAAAAAAAAAAAGGACTATGAAATGTCCTTCAGCAAAAAGCAGTGCAAATCCCAGAACAAGAAATGAAGACTATAACTGATGAAATCTCCAAAAAAGGGAAAAAAATGAAATGCACATAATTAAGATTCCGAAAAACTCACGGGCACCCATTATTCCATAGAATAAATCAGATTTCAACTGACCTGCAAAATGTATCACCAGTTTCCGTTTAACCTGTTTCTTAAATAATATGATTAACATTTTTAGGAACATAATCTGGCCAATAATACAAAACTTAGAGTTTTCCCAGTTTTTAAAGTAGATTCATAAACCCCAGGAAAGCACTTATGAATAGGAACAAAAATTAATTAAATATTAATTAATAAAAAATAATAAAAATTAATATCTATGCATATATATTATAAAAAGTAGCAAACTAAAGCAGATAAAGTCTTCAAATCAGTTAAACCTATTGCATTCAGATAAATTCTGAATGGCAATTGTATGTTTAATAAACAGGAAAAGCTAGCATGTACAGAAATACAATCTAACATTTAAATGATACTTAATTTTAAAGTGACGCAATCTAGCAATGCTAAAAATACCCACTAACTTATTCTCCAGTTCGAGATTTTCTTTTTAGTTCAATATTGCTGCTTAACAGAAATCTGGTTTGACAACTCTGAAATGGTTAATGAGAACATGTGAACCCTGTTGACTTTAACCTTCTAAGACAAACCACTGAAAGCCACCACTCTCTCTCAGCCTAACCACAAAGTAAAGGAAAACCACCAGCCAACCTGTTCAACATCCGTAGATAGTTATGCCTCTGACGAGAACGCAGAGTCTTGTTCACCCACTGTGTGTATCTCACCTCAGCGCTGGCAATAACTTGTTCGGACACTTGATGGCACTGCGTGCTTATTTTGCGGAGTATCACCACTATTTCCAGAACAGGTCGTGGAGAATAAAGGGTGCAAACACGCGTATCACAAAGTTCAGTCAACAGCCTCCAAAACAGGAAGGGAATTTTAATGTCAATCTTTCATTAGATGGATTTAACATGAGACACATTTCATATTCAGTGTGGTTTGACTCAACGTTTTAACCCAGAAAACCTGGGAACAAACTGCCCTTACCTCATGACTGGAAAAAAGCAAGGATCTGTATAGCAGGGGTAGTGACTATGTTCTCTATCACTTTACTGAATATAAATGCAAAGCTGCTGGTGATGAATATGTTTCCCATTTCAGATCAAAGAAACAAAACCACAATAAAACAAAACTGCCTGCCTGAAATGATATACTGAACACATCAAATCACAGTAGGGTTGTGGTTGAAGCCTCCCACCATAGTTCAACTCATAATGAATTAACATTCACCATAATAAAACTCACTGAAACAAATGGTATTAATTAGTACTCCCATTAGTGTGTGGTCCTTCTTCTGGGCAAAACAAGCAGCACACTTAACATTTTGTAAAATGCAGGTGGTGAGACCATTTTTTTAATCAACACCATACCAGATCATGCTTTGTTAAATCACACAAATACGTTCCTGCTGTCCTATTCTAATCTACTACACTGATGTGTCACACATCACTTTAAACATTGTTTTTATAGAAGCGTTTCCTAATCTCCCTCATGCTCAAATTACCTCCGAGACAGCAAAACATCAATGACCAAAAGTGATGGAGGCACAAAACTCCAAAATAAAGTTTATGACTTTAGAAATTAGGCTTCTTTTTAATAAATGAGAAAATTGAAGATTGGTGGGTGGGAAAAAGCAGGCCCACATATTATGTAAGTAAAGCAGCAGGTAAAATCCTCTTGGCACTATCCTGCTCATGCCTAATGGGTTTGATTACAAGTGTTTTGTTCCAACATATTCATGCAGTCATGGGAATCTGTAGGCTCCCTTAAGAGTGGAAATCAAAAATCAAATTGTTTTGAACATCATTCCAAGTAGACATAATTGGAACTAACATACCTCCAAGTCTGACACCGCATATTACAAGATATATTCTATTTCTGAATCTTGATATTAAAGCAATTAAAAACATAATTATTTAGTAGCCTATTACCATTTTGAATGCCACACACAGCTGTGACATCAAGCACATTAAAACAAATTTCTGATACAATTTTAGCACACAAAACAGATTAAAACCAATCTAATCTAGTTGGTACATAAACATTTGAATTATTTTGCTTTCCCGGCCTGGAAAAAAAGTGGTTATTTTTTCATATTTATTTCCAAGTAAAATCTCTACTGTAATTCCCAAATCTACAATATCCCATCTTAATTTTGAAGCTGATGTTCAGCTGCAATCCTAAAATTTTCAGATTAGATCAGCAGCAACAATAGAAAAGTGCATACAATGGCTCTGAAGACAGGGAAGTGAGTAACATAGGTTTGAGACTTCTTATGTATGTAGAAGCTGACAGCAAGAGCCAAGAGGACAGACTCACCTCTCTGTTAGGACACTATTGATTGGATCATCTGAACTACAGCAATTCTGGGGCATATACTGCAGCAACTGAGATGTAATTTCAGATATCATCAAAATTAAAGTACTAGCTTCAGCGTTTTCTTCCAAACTTGAAAAAAAGAAAACAATCAACATTTGGGATGATAAAACTGTGTAGTACTTATTATTTCTCATCTCTCAGCAATAAACAAGTACAATTTCCTCCAGTGATATTATTAATTACTTCCTCCTTTTCAAATAACAAGAGAATGTTACACTCTTCTAGTATCTTATATATCAAGTCTTCCACTATTTTGGTTACCAAGTCCTTTACAAAATAAGGCATTATTTTCTGTTTTATGTATGGTGACCTTTTCCTCAGAAACAGAATATGGAACCACTAACACTTATGTGTTTCAGGTATCTTCTCACTCCCTTCAAATTAGCACACTGTTAATAGTTTTTACAAGACCTGTACTGATGTGCACAGCACAGATTAAGCTAAAGAGAACAAAGGGGTCTTCTCACAACCCCTCTGGCATCTACCATCTTTCTAAGTAAAGTATTTGGAGAGACATCTCACCATCTCAAATCCCATTCTTCATAACCATTTTGAGAACTATCTTATATAGCATATACATACCCTTTAATTGTTTGAACTTGTTCCTCAGGCACTGTTGGCAATTCGGACCATAAGTGAATGCTCTTCATACATTCCAGCACCTCAAAAACATATGAAAAATGTTTTGTAAAGGGTAGCCTTTGACAGACAGGCCAACCTTAGCAACAGCCTAATCCAAGATTCCTGGAGACATGACCAAGCAGTGGTCCTAACATAAGAAAGCATAAGGAAATTAACAAAACTACAGAACAGCAAACATTCAGGTACAAATAAACCTATTCAGTAATGTAGAACACAAACACAGTATCAACTGCATCAACAGGAGTGTGCATAATTATATCTCATTTTAGCAACTCTAATTTCCTTTAATTTTAAAAAATACAGCAAAAACCAACTAAAAATATGTAAGATTTTAACTTTTTTTAGGACAATCAAAGCACAAAGAAAACAATTAGACTAATTTCAAGGGTTCACATTTAAAGGACAAAAATGCTTTCACAAATGTGAGTACCTACCTGTTTCTTGAGACGGGAAATTGGATGAAATCGAGATTGGTAACAACTTGCACAGTTCATCAGTGGTTTTATGACCGTGTGTTCCTGATTTACAAAATCACAGACAACACACAATAATCATACACAGACCTAGACTTATTCCTCATTTTATGCAAGCCACCTATTGCACTGATGTCAGCAAAGACTTCCAAATATGTGAGGGCTGAAAGAAGTAATCAGCACAGTGAGTGGTTAAAGCTTAATTTCACACATTGTACCTATGAAACCTGACAGCATCTGACAGAAAAGCAACCAGGTATTCTCATAATGCAGCAGCATGCAATACTTCTTGAGAAACTAAAAAGAGCTGCAACTAATGAGCGAAAGATTTATCTCACAGGTTGCTTAATGGTATTGAAAGAAGTAATCCCAAATATAAACAGGAAACTGGGGAGAGCAAATACAATAATCACTAATGTTGAGAAACATATTGCTAGACAAAAGGTGTTTACAAATTCACAGTATAAGTATGGATACAAACAACACTAGGAAGCCACCATTATTTACAATGTCTTGGAAAAAGAAAACCTCAATAAATACATACCTCAGTGGGTGAGCTACAGCTGTTACACATACCTTCTGGATAATTCAGCCGATAAACAGGCTAGGTATCAATACAATTTGACAAAATTAAGTGGAATCACTATAATTTATGGATTAATCACGTGAATAAGGACTGGTTAAGCCAACAAATTAGGCACATCAAGAAAGGGTAATCTTTGGAAAACTTTCTGTACTTATTTCACTACAAAACTAGGCAAAAACATACTTTCACGATTTTTTACTTGGATGAATACTTCATTTCCACAAAAAGCAGCTCTCAAGAAAGATTCAGACAAGCTCTCTAAAATCATATTTGGTATCCAAAACAACTGAAAAAAAAATCTTCTGAGAACATAATACTGATCCCTACCTTAATGGAAAACATATTCTCATCTGAGAATCTGCAGAGAAGAGTAATTGCAAATGCAACTATCTGATTAGCTACTTCTCTGGGAAATGCTTCTAGATTGATTTCTCCATGGCTTAAACGATCTCTTACACGTGGACCCTCCTGGTGGTTCAAGAAATCCCAAAGAAATTCCTGTGGAAACATACAGCAGTTGTATAGAATTGTAGTCTATGTGTATTCACACAGAATTGAATATATCCAGTGTACGGAATATCCCTGAAAGACAGGTATGCGATCATATCTATAGGAAAGGGCCTTTCAGATATTCAGAAAAAAAACAATGCGAACTATACTTGTAACAAAAAAAAAGAAAAAAACCAAGGTGCAACTCATCCATCTTGGTAGCTTCTGAGGAAATTCAAAACTAACATACATGCTAAATTCTGAGAGCTAACAACAGACTTTCTGCCTTTGTGTCCCAAGCCTTCCACAACTCCACTGCCTCTGGCAACAGGACAGTAACCTCAAATCTCCCCTACACTCTCAAAAGATCTCTAAATTCAACATCCCTAGTTTTCCTGTTCACTATCTGTTTGGGTAGTAAGATGCAGAATGTGCTCTGCAGGTTTGAGCTATATTTTTGTGCCATCTGCCCAGACAGTAGAAGATGTGGCCCAGAAGCAATCAGAAATAAGTTTGAAATTTTCCTTTATGAAGCATCAGTTCTTCTTCTGTTCCATTTCACTGAACTTCAGAAGTCTAAAGAAAAGTATCTCCAAGATATCTATACTTCAGAAAGAAAGGTAGTCCTATATTCTAACTCAATATAGCTTGCAAGATACTACCTTGCGTCATTCCCAGTGAAAAAGGCTAACAAGCTTCTGGTTCTAAGGTGCTGGATACAAGCTATATGAAATAAATAAATATTAGGCATGATCATAAAGACATTACTAAACTAAAACACAAAGAAATGAAAACAACAAGAAAAAAAAAACAAGAAAAAAACCACAGAAAACTTTCAAAACACTTGCCATGGCAGGCTCCTCAAGAACTACAGGTACCTGGTTGACTTCTTCATTATCCAAATGCTTTGCTAGCATCTAAAAAATAAGTAATTTAAATAGAAACTTACTATATTATTGAAAGCCAAATAATCAAAGAAGAAACATCAACTAAAGTAATTAGTTTTCCTCATTTTACGCAATTACTTCTGCCACTCTAGAATCAAGGTCCCTAATTACTACTGACAATTTGGTAATTCAAACGACTTGTAAAATTGAGGATTTCTGCTTGCAATATTTATTTGTATTTATTTTGAATAACTGAATCTAGGAAAAATGACAGAATGTTTGTTTCTGTGGAGTGAAGAATTTCAAGATAAAAACATTTAGAAGAAAATATTCCATTTATTACAATATGTATGAATTTTGGTATTTTCTGGAGGATTCAAAATGTAAAATGTTTACTGTCTATTATTTTTTATTTTGAAAAAAGTTAGAAATAATTTCTTATCCAACACAAGAAAGTGCATTCTGGACTGTAGTAATGGGAAATATGCATGTGCTTAAATTCTGACATTGGTATATATTAAATTTAAAAAAAATAAAAATTACAGTACCTCATCAAAAGTGGTGTAGAAAGCAGAAGACTAGAACAAAAGACAATATTATTTAATTTTTCAAACAAAATCAAATAACTAGACATGTATATCAAACTTCTGTTTATTCATTTGCATGAGATACCAGAGGTGCACGAATAGCAAAAAAGGCCCCTTATGAATGAAAAAAGGAACTTTTGGATTTTGTGCTGATTTTTTAAAAATAAATATATAATTGTCTACTTCCACCCTAAACTACTATTTCTGAACACTAACCTTAAACTACTTTTTCAGTCCTTTTTACTAGCGGACATTTAAAAAGAATTAAAGGCATTCATAAATCTGAAATGGAAATTTGTAAATAATTTTCTACAATGGACCGAAATTTTTTTGTGGTAAATCTGTAAATGCTTATAGACACCATGCTTCTACAATAACTATTTTGCAAGTACTGTAAGCACTAAATCATAATTGACTTTAGACAGAAATTTTACCTCAGCTGTTAGCAAACGATTTGGACATTTATTAGTTGTAGTGAAGAGCAATCTAAGTCCAACTTCCAGCTGAGGAAGTAAGAGAATCATACTGTCAGCATATCTGAAAAATTAACAGAGATATCCAGGTTTTTTCTCCATTAAGCCATTTCAGACTTACAGTCTCAGGCCAAATGTCCTGGACTAAAATTCCCTTGTAATGCACTTTGTAAACAAACAAGTGACTGCCTGTGCCAAACATAAACTGACCACTGAATACAAGCTCAGAGGCTAGAATAACTTACAGAAAGGTGATGC
>JAYRBT010000114.1:41257645-41271546 GCA_036023395.1 Myiotriccus ornatus | reverse complement strand
GTGACTGCCTGTGCCAAACATAAACTGACCACTGAATACAAGCTCAGAGGCTAGAATAACTTACAGAAAGGTGATGCGTGGGAGAGAAAAACAAAACAATACATTTTTTTAAAAAATTCAAAATGTTAATATGTGGAGATTTATTTCCCTTGCTTTGTAAATCTCTCCTTTGTTGCTACATCTCGAACAGTTCTTTTTAGGGTTCAAAATATAGTTTAGAACCTTGTTTGGCACAAAACAAAAGTCGTAAGTTGAGAAACTTTCTGAGGGATCACCGTAACAATGCATAACGATATATTGTTATGTAACAGACTTAGTAAAATGCTTTGGAATCCATGAATGCAGACATATAAATATAGAGCATATTATTCTATATAGAATATATTCTATTAAAAAATAATATAAAAAATTTGACTTACCTGCTTTGCTTGAAAGCTGTTAAAGCAGCAATCCAAAATGGTAACATTGTTTTTAATACAAAACTGGACAGTTTTACAAGCTCTTCAGCTATGGAAAGTGTTTCATTATTAAGATCTAAAAGTTAACAAAACAACATTGAAAAACTACATATAATCTCTAGTTTACTAATGCATTCTTAATATTTCACTGCAAATATAATATTATTTCAACATTTGTAAAGGGAGACTTAAAAGGTATCCAATTTATTTTAACTATGCAGGTACAACAGTAGCCATATTTAGGATCAGAATTTGAGTATTTAAGATTGCATTTGTGGTGATAATATAAAATTACAGAGTAAAAACAGTTAAAAAGTCATGTTTGCTTTTTACTGAGATTAAAACACTACACAGCAACTGGACTCAGCTTCTGTGAAGTTGTTTTCGACCTACTTCAAATACTTTTAAAAAGTAATATAAATGAATCATTTCTATCCAGTCAAAATCAGTACAGTAGTATGAACACTGAACATGAGCATATGGTTCCTACTTTATCAATTTTCTGTGTTGACATGTAGCATAGTAAATTAACACTTCATACTTCCATGCTACCATGTAATGAAACTCACACTTACACATTCACATTTTAAATGTCTTATCCAAAAGAAAGCTTAAAAGGGTAAGTGGGACTTGATTGCAGTTGGTGTTTTCGCAAAGCAAATCAACAGCTATAGCATTTATACTACAATATTATTGGGATGTTATCAGCTTGATTTGGTTCCCAAAAGCCCTGTCTCAGTTCCATGGACAGATGTTCCACTGGCAAACTGATTATACAGCACAAATTGACCATGACCACCCCTGACACCAAGATTTCCCACATGCTGTTGTTGCCTTAAAAATTTAAGTAGGAATAAACAAAATAAGGTCTACAGACAGGGAGATGAGATGGTTTTAATCCGACTTCAAGTGCTTCCCTGAGAAAAGCATTAGTATACTGAAGGTTTGTCACCATCCTTTACTTTGTTTCAACACCATCTTCCCTGTAAGACTCAGGGCACTCCTGCTGGGGACCTTTGCAGCTGGAACCCATTGTTTCTGGAAAAAATTTAGTTTTGTAAAGGCAAACTAGACGATTGTTACATAAAATGAACTCTCATAATCAAAAAAATGGAATATACAGTTGAAGTCTTTTAGAAGCAGTCATGCTTCACGTTTCAACACATTACAATTATTTTAGAACACAGTATTTTTTGATTCAATAGCCAATATAACTGCCTACATATTAAAAAGCTGTCCTACAAGTATGACTGGTTCATCTTATGACAGTATATACAGGTGTCTCAGTTAAGATTTAATCTTGGAACTCTGGAAAATGCATTCAACAGCGCTTTTGGGCAACCAAACAATAGCAAATATAAAATAATAAAAAATGTACTCATATTTAAATACTTGCCTGGAAATGCATCAAGCTCCTCTAAGCTAACGAAGACCACATAAGGTCGATGTAGTAAAATGCATTTAGTTTGCAAAAGATAAGTCTGCAACAACTGACCCAGTCCTGCAGTTAAAAAAAGCAGCATAGCACAATATCTAGGGAGAATAACATAATATATTAGAAAAGCTTATACAAAGAAATCTTTTATAAAGAATCAACACTTCTGCATTAGGCCCAAAGGGGTTTTTTCACTCTTTCAAAGAACACCCAAAGCCAACACTCCCCACATGAGTAGGGGCACTTAATAACTAACTGCATTCAAAAGCATGAAAAAAAAATAAAGACTAGAAATAGGAAAAAAGCATTGCTGTACTCTCTGTTGGCTGCTGTTGCTTCTCCTTCTACCCCAGTCTTTTGTTCCAAGTTATTCCTCACTGCCCTGACAGAACTTCAAAAAAAAATTAAGCTTTCTTGCTTAACTTAACAGTACAAAAAACACTGGTCCTAATAATGGCTGAAGTATTCTACAGAAATCCATTTCCAAAGAAGTAACAGCAGCAGGGGAAATCTGTCAGGATACTGACAGAGGCCTTTGGGACTATTTTTTTTTTTCCCATGAGAGAAGCAAGTTTTACTCACCACTTTTCAAGAACTCAGAAGTCTGACCGGTAAGAAAATGAGATTTTTTTTTTTTTTGGTAACTTACTTGGCAGGAATTTCTTGTGGGGATGCAAATCCATGCCACAAAACATTACGAAGATTCAGACCATATGGAGATCCAATGAATATCCTCAGTACGTTCATCTAATTAACAAACAAAGTAATTACTGCATGAAGAAATCTATTATCTATTACCTTTCTTACTTTTATTATCTTTCCCTAACAGAAAACTTCAGAAGTTATTGAGAAACTACAATATCTAATGTCAAGATGACTGGCTACAGCTTGTCACAGTGACAGAAACTCAGTATTTGCAATTCCCAGCATTCTCTGAAAGGAAATTTTTCAGCCTATTGGTACAGGCTATAGAATATAATACGGGACAAACAAAACTATTTATTGGACATTTCAAGCAGTTATGCCAGGCAAACAAGTAACATAAAGTATAGCTCTTACTTCTTGTAGTATAAATCCACATAATTTAATGCAAATTAACATAAAAATACAGAATTTGCATTCAAAGCTGTATTTCCAGATTACTATCAAACAAAATGGGAAACTTTGGTTTATTTTTCAATTGTAAGAATTTAAATATTCCATATGCCATCAAAATTCAAGAAATAATATTTGTAACACTATTAGACTGGCTAACAACACAGGCTTCCTCAGTTCACACCCAGTATTTTGTTCTAACAAAGAACATGCTCTTGTAAGACTGCACGTGGAAGATCCACCTATTCTGTTTACACAAGAGTGTATATGTCATCAGAATTTTGTGGTTTGTTTTTTTGGTTTTGGTTGGTTGGTTTTTTTGTGGGTTTTTTTTTGCGTTTTTTGGTTTGTTTTTTTTTCAAATTAGTTTTCTCTATTTTGCAAAATTTTGATACGGTAAATGTTATAAAGCATCTGACTGCATTGGTGGTGAAAAGGAACACAGCTTATCAGAAACAGCCAGTGCAGGATGTGTATTTTCAAGTAGAGCAACTCAGAACGAGGCAGATGAACTCTGCTCATCGCCTGCCCGATATGTGAAATTTTACATATGTTAGGTTTTCATACAGGAAGGGAAATAAGAACTTACGACCTTTCTTTTAAAACTATTTCTTTTACAATATTAACTTTTTTTAAAAATCATACAACCCCAGACTGTAACATGTATAAAATGAAAAAAAAAAAACTACAATATATAGATTTTGCAAACTCTTCTTCAGTACAAGTAAAGGTTACACTTGGAAAACTGCCATTTGGCAGGAAGAAAACCAGATCAGTATTTATTACTTATTTCAAACGTAGGCACTTACTACAGCTTGTCCAAAGACAACTGCTAGCTGTTCAGATGCAAGCAAGTCTCTTAGAAGGAAAGGGCAATCGTTACCCCTAAGTAAATATACCTATTAAAAAAAAAAAAAGCAAAACAGATAAAATAAACAATTTCGTATACCTCTTTGTATTTCAAACATAACTTGACTATTTCACCCAGTAACCATTTTCATTATTGTAAAAATACTAATCAAACAAAATAGAGCAAGTCCTTAAAGAAGCTTTGAATTCTGTCATTTCATGACAAATTAAAATTTAGGCAACGTATCACAAAGGAGTGAATATCTTACTTAATGTTTCCATAGTTAGGCTTTTCACAGTGTCTGTACACGTACTGCTCTTCTCTTCCAAAAAAAACCCCAAACCACAAAAAACAGTAAAGCACAAGAACACGTAATTATGGGAATAAACTCTACCAAGGACATGATATTTCATTCTTACCCTAGAAATCTACAGGGTATGTCAGTGTTAAAGGGAGGAGACTTGCGGTCTGCCTTCTGATTCAAGCCGTTCCTTAAACTAGGTTTTATCCTTGTTGGGCAATCTCAGCATCTCTGTTTTCAATTGCTATCATGCCTTCTGTTCTTTGTATTCTCCCTGAAAGTTTTTTCCAATGTTTGGTATTTTTTTGTTACTTCAAATTTGCCAAGCTCCCTTCTTGGGTAGATTTATTTGTAAGTCAGCCCATTGCTCTTTCTCTGTTTTTTCCTTCTCCAGAGCTCCTCATAGATATTTAACAACCAGCTATTTTAACGTATCTGTGCCTAATATAGCCCACCAGCAAACACTCTTGGAATAGCCATTGCTCCCTTCTCCCTAGGAAAAAAGCTACTTAGCAGGCAATTTTTTCCAACTGCTTGCCACTCCTCAGAGAAGCTACTTCACCATCAGATCTTCTGTGGAAGCTATGTTGCTCCCTGTTTCAGTTAAATAAATCAAAGTAACAAAGACCTGATTAATCAAACTCTTTTCTTTTTTAATTAAATTGTTAGTAATGGCACTGACACAAGGAACTGTACCAGCATAGGTGAAGGAGCTGATGTTTTTCCTAGCACAACTGGATTCAGAAAAGGACCTCTGTCTGACTCAAAATGCTCCTGGGCTATTAGTGTACTACTACAGTACAGGCTAATCTCACTTTTTCAATATGCAATTAAATCCAAGAGCTCATTCCCATCTTATAAAGCCAAATCTTAACAGACTCCACATCTTGGCACTTACATCACCCAAGGCTCGCTCCAAGCATGATGTTAGTTTCATTAAGCCGAGAGCAACTTCTGTAGTTTGTGCATATTGTAAAACATCAAATACTTCAAGAAACACCTGTATGATTGGGGAGAGGAAGAATGTTGTGTTAAATATTCAGAAGGAAAAAATCAAATTTTCAAAAGCACAGAGAAACCTAAATATTCCCCCGTGATAGTTGTTATACAAATGTAGAAAGAAAACTGTGCCAAGGAGATAAAAATTTCCCTAGAGCACTCCTCTGTAACTAGTGCCCTACATATATAAAAATTGTCCACAATAACTTTATAAGGTAAAGCTTGATACTAGGCACAGATTATTAGAAAATAAAAATCCTACAGTCTTACGTTAGAACAGGCCCAAAGCAACTCATGTTGTCTCATATAAAATATAATTACAAAGTCAAGGAAACTATAAGCAACCACATAACAGAGACAGACAATTAATTACAAATTCTAAACATTTTGGTTCATGGATATCTCTTCGTTGTTCTTACGTTAAACTTCCACAAAGGGTTCGTGTGCCAAAATGCAAATTGTTAACAGAAATTTCTATACCTCTGTGCAGTTTGTCCAGTGTAACCACGATGCATACTGAATTATGAATTGCTCTTTGGTCAGAGATTTGAAGTGCACATTAACAGATTCACATACAGGTCCTAATGATCGTATGCTTTTGATATAATCCACACTTTGATCTTAAATTGAAAAAGAGAAGGTGATTAGTGTACCAATCTTCCCAAAGGTCCAATGTTTTAAAACTCATAAGGAATAAAACCTGCTACAGCGAGTGTACATATTTAGCACAGAGAATTTTATCCAGACTTTTCTAGCACAACTAAAACACTACAATTTACTGTCTAAAACACAGATATTGAAAAGTAAAACTGCAGTGCAAAATCAGGTAAGATTGAGCATCTTCTCCAAATAAAACAAAACCAACCAAACAAAATTAGAAAAACCAACAAAGCCTAAACAGAAGAAAATATGGAAGTAAATAGAATCATTACTGTTCTGCTTTTGTTGAAATGGGAAGAACCCACTAGAATTTCTACAGAAATTCCACATAATCAAGTTGGAAGCTAGTGCAGGCTCAGCAGGATCAGTCAAGTTGCATCACTTACACCCTTTAAAGAACACAGATAGATACGATACCTTACAGAGTGGTATCACTGCTTCTTTTTGGTGGGACACTTTTCGTAGGAAAATAAATTCTTGTCATTTACTGAAAGATAGTCCTTGAGGCAGAAATATGTACCATTTTACCACCTCTGGAAATTAATAACAGAGCTTGCATGATGCAATTTGGCAAACTAAAATTCAGTGAGTTCATCAGGGCATAAATGCTTTTTTTGGTTAAAAAACAACTTTAAACTATTCTACATACAGAAGAGAAACCAAATGGTACTTCTGTACAAGCTAGAGTTGGGGAAACAAAACCAGAAGCAACAGTAGGAATACTGATGGGCCCTGAGTGCTTTAAATTTAATGCAAAAGGAATATAAAGAACACAGAAGAAGGCAACTATGAGGTTGGAAAGAAGCAGAACTGAACGCTTGTGTTACAGGTACATTAAACTGGGAACCAAGATGAAGGCAAAGCAGCAGCTACAGATTACACAAACTTTAGGAGCCAGCAAAAGCCACATAAAAAGCTCTTTGTAGATATTAACTGTACATACTCTAAATCAGCAGCAAAGCTAATACTGTACTGTAACAAAATGTTGTAACTAAGCTAGAATTGCTATCATGTACTGAAATTCGGCATCAGCCTTAAATGTATCATCACTACTACAGCAGATGAACACCAACCTGATTCAAGGTAACACACATGCTCTGTAACAGCTTGCCAACGTACTTCACCGTTTCCAGATAAAATATTGTTAATATCATACGTATCTTTCTTCTCAAATCCAAGTTTGCAAATTGCATAATGCACAGGCTGAGAAAGACAAGTAGTGACCGAGTCTGACAACGCCATCTAGAACACACACACACACAAAAATCCTTGTATCAAGAATGCACATGAGACAAAGAAAATTATTAAAATATACCCATCAGCGCAGAGAGATGGTAACACGGCATCTGTAAACAAGCTGTTAAGGTTTGCAATACAAGTTTAATCTATGCATGTGATGAAAGGAACTCTCGACCAGAACCAACCTGGGAAAACTGAGGGGAAGAACTGCTCTATTTTCATAGTGCCAGGATAGTGTATTTCAGAGTGGCTATATCTACTGAACTGATGACAAGACAGACTGAAGCAAAAGATCCCAGTTTATATATAAATGTTCTGCCTAATGTCTGAGCTTGCAGAGAAACTGATGCTACTTCAAGCACAACCAAGAGCTCCAGTCCTTACAACTAGCAAAATCCTCGGAGGGGGGTAGGGGAGGAACACATGAATTCTGTAGTAATGTCAGTACAGTCTAAGCATTAATGTTACTTTCACGTTAATCTAAAAACAGACTCATTCAGAAGCACACATTTCAATTAAAAAATTTGCAAGAACAGAACTGCCCATGCTAAGAAGAAAATGCTTCTGACTTAGTAAAAGAAAAAAACAAAAAAACAAAAAGTCATGCTTTCTCATTAATGAAATAGACAAGAAATTGTTTGAAAATAAAGTACCACAACAAAAAAAAAAATATTACATTAAATTAAAGACATTTTTTCCTTGTTAAATAGGTGGCAGAATAGACCCTCACAGTATGTAATTTCTGCTTTCACGGCTTCAAGGAGAGATATTTATATGGGTATTGGCACTGAGCAAGGGTACCAGTTTCTATCGGGAACCCGTATTAGCTGCCACCAGGAGTACCTCTCTTCAATGAAAAAAAAAAATTAAATAATCTGAAACGTCCATAAAATATCATTCAAACTTTCACCTTAATTTGTCTTTTCCTCCCCCCTCCGTTTCACTGTCAGGGACAGGAGGCCAGAGCAAATCCTGCACTAACGCAGCCGCCCTTTATTATTATTATTATTATTTATCTAAAACAGGCCGGGCACGGACCAGGGCTGTGATCTTTCGAGGGAGAGCTCCCCAAGCCCACGTTTCCACTGGCAGAAGGCGGGCAGAGCTGCCCCCTCCCCTCCCCTCTCCTCCCCGCCGCACCGCCCTCGGGCCGCAGCACTGCCCCAGGCCCACAGGGGCCCGTCGGCTGCCCCGAGGCCCCGGCCCCGAGGCCCCGGCCCCGAGGCCCCGGCCCCTCTGCCGGAGCCGCCCCCGCCATGGCGCCGGTGCCTCCGGTACCTCCGTTACCGCCGGCCCCGCCCGCGCTGCGTCACGCCCGGGCCGCGCGGGAAGGGCCCCGGGGCCGCTCCGTGCCCGGCGCCCGGCGTGGAGGGGCAAGCCATGGATAAGCGCTCCGCGGGGACGAAGCCCGCCGCCCCCACCGAGGGAGGAAAGCGGCGCCAGGGCTTGGCCGATAAAGACACAGTGAGCGTCCGGCAGGGCCAGAGGAAGCGCCGGGGGTTGAGCTGCCGGGGGCTGGCGGCCCCCCGGGCAGGGAGTGGTGCGAGGGCAGCGGGCACGGTGTGATGCACGACTGAGGCGGGGGCGCCGGTGCGGGCCTGCAGCGCTTCAGCTGGGAGGGGAGGATGGGGCTTGGTGCCCTTAGGAAGGGCGGTGCAGTGCGTGGGAGTACGTGGGGCTCGGTGTTAGGTTAAAAGCTGTCTGTGATCTTGAGAAAATTTGTAATCAGGAACGCTGTTCACGCTTGATTGGCGTCCGGCTTGGGATAGCTCATCCCCTTTCTGCGTGGCCAGGTGTCATGTTCACAAGTGCCGTGCAGCTGGTGTGCTGGCTGAGGCACTGGGAGGCTGAGCTGTTGCGAAGATAAAGAGAAGGAAAGGATGGTCCTCCCTTTGGTGATACAGTCTTTCCAACTTGAGAGCACAACTTCTAAGTTAGAGCCGCACCCCTTTTGAAGAAATAAACAAGAACTACTACTTGTTTAACAGCTTTTTTTTTTTTTTTTTAACAGACTTATTAACAAACAACACTTCTTTAGAATAGCAAAAGCCTTTTTCTCTCAGCATACTTATTTCCACATGTCCAAGGTTAAGCCAGTGTAGTAGTAGTCCAGTAACATAAGAACAGGCTTTTGTTGGTCAAGTAGTCAAAAGTAAAGTCAGTTCTTGAGTTTTAGAGAGATTTTTCACAGAGGGTGCAAATATTATACAGAAATGTAATTGCAACGTTGTGCTAAAACTTGGAATCACAGTGTTTGTACTGTGGTATACAGAGGTAGGTTTATTGACTGGCTGTTTGTGTAGAGAAATCAATAAGGTTTTTGGTTGCTTCATTAGTAAACAGCTTTTTGCAAACGATAATGAAAACTTCTGTCACTAATAATAGCACGTAAATTTTTAACTAGCAGCATTATTAGGAGTCATGTGCTATAGACATGAATTTTCTTTCATCCGTAATGGAAGTGGCTGAAAATGTTATGACTCAAGCTGAACTATGTTAGCAAAGAATTGCTGTTTGGGTTGTGACATTTTTCACAGGTTCTTTCCTACTCGTATGAATCGGAGTGTTCATTTGAGCAGCTCAGGTGGAAGACTTTGCTGGTTTTTCCTCTGTTAGGAGACCTAGGACAAGCATGTCAGAGCTGTAGTCATTCGAGACCTGAGTTTGCAGTTAGAAGATAGTAAGTGTCCACAGCCTAAGTGCAAATGTGTTTGCTCCTTACATTTTTAGAGTAAGTCCTATTCAGAGTTTGCAGTGTTGGTGTGGTATCAATAAACATCTGCAGGCAATTAGGACTAAGGCTGCCAAAATCACTGGTTTTAAGGAACTAGAGGAGACATGTAGGTAGTGTCCACAGCGGTGACAAGGCTAACGTGTAAGTGATTTCATGGAGAAGAAACTGCATTTCTTCCCTTATTCTTAAACTCCTTGGACTGAAAGATTTGTGAGCCCCTGAGTAGCACATCTCTTCAAATAATTCTCATTACACTTTCATATTATCCACGAGTGTATGATTTTTTTTTCCTGTATTCTTAGTGTAAGCCTTGTTTTGTGATGTTGTTTCACCTTTGAGCTGTTTTCTGCCCTTCTGGGAAGGAGCTGATGATTTTCTCTTATCTAAGTTCTAGCTGTAGTCAAGAAGTGGAACAAGAAGCTAGAGAGTAGGCAAAATGTGTAAGTGATTCATTAGGAGGTAGCTGGTATGGAAGACCACTGCCTGTAGCATTTGTTATGGTCTCTTTGGTTCCTTGTGCTTTTCTGCCTCTGTCTTACTATAATTTTACAGTTCTGTTTTAAGCCAGCCCTGGAAGACAGCAGGTGACATCTTTTGTCTGCAGCATCAGAGCTGCTGCTTGCATTCATAGAGGGACAAATTTTGTTACATGTGTTGAAGAGAGAATACACAACTGTATGGGGAGAAAACTGGATCTTCAGAGGTCTGCATTTAAGTTCCAAGCAAAATTACAATAATTTGCAGACTGGAGCTTATTTTTTCCTTTTTTTTTTTGTTTTTCCTGGCTTTTTTTTTTCTTTTTGTAAGAGCAAATTAAGTCATCAATACATAAGCCATTGGTTTAGTAATTTCACAAAGAATGAGGATAAATAAAATGAAGTAGTGAATGAACCAAGTACATATTTTGGGCGTTGTGTAGGCTGTTTCAATTAAAAGCTTGAACTTGTGGTTAACAGTCTTGGATGGATCTGTTAATAGCAATGTATTTTTACTTGGAAAATGGAGTGGATGCAGGTTACTAATATGGTATGTCTGATTGGCTGGGTTTAAATGCGAACTTCAGTTGGATTTTGCTGGAAAAGAAGTCAAAAGGGAGTGGAAGTCAACCAGTTCTTTTTTTTTGGTCAAAGTAGTAGTGTTAAAACAGCCAGAAGGTGATAACCAGTTTCTAGCTTTCTGTGGGTTTTTTTGTTAACGTATTCCTAGAGTAATTGTTAGGTTTTTCCCTCTTAACTGTACACCGTAAAGTATTATTTAAAGACTGTTAAATTCGAAAATATTGACTTTCTTATTAATTTGTACAGGTGAAAGGAAAAAAGACGCGATCCCATTCTGAAGATTTAAGTGTGGCTCCAGTGGAAGAACAAGCAAAGACAAAGTGCGCTAACACATACAGACTGGAGTCACGTAATAAATTTCGGGATTGTTTAGTAAGAGACAAAGCTCAACAAATACTAACGGTACAGTATTTTTTAAATTAAATTTAATTTAAATTTTTTTTTTAAATTTTTGCATGATTTTATTGCAAAAGTAGCTTGTCTTGCAGAGGTACTTATGGAACAGGGTAAATTGCATGAACTTAAACACATGCATAAATCTCTGCAGTCTTTGAGTTTTGGAACAGAAATATATTTGTGAATGTGCTGTGTTTTCGCAAAGTGCAAAAGGGCCTTGGCAAGGCCACTGCTGAGCTTGTTCGGTGCTGTTTACGTGGAGCTGAATTTTCTTAAACTCTTGCCTTTTTTTTAATCAAACTGAGCTACGGCCCAGTTCAAAGTACCGTAACCTGCAAAATCTCCAGTTAGCCAAAGATCGTGACCTCAAGTTTGTGGAATTCTATTAGTTCTGCTAATATCACATGACCTGCATAAAATATACTTGGTGTTCTTAGTGGTCAGACTGCTATGTACAAAAATTAAGCAAAAATGAAAGAAAACAATCTGTGGAGATAATACGTAGCTGTTAGTGATACTTTGAATAGTTATAACCAGCTCTTTTTAATTTTGCTGTTTGGAAGACATGGCTTGGATATTTGGAACTGGTATTTCTAGCACTCTTTTCCTGTGAGCTGAGCCCAAATGATAGAGAAGAATACACTCCTCATTGTTAAACGGAGATTGGCTGGACAATTTGCTGGACACACATCAAATGTGTGTCCCTTTCAAAAAAACAGATAAAACATTTTAACGTAAAAGTGGCGCATCCTTTGCTGTTTGGGAGTATCATCTGTATTGACTATTCTACTTATTAGTTCTTCTTGTGTTCTTGTAAAGAAAATGACTGTAAAAGGTTTTTTTGCAAAAGACTACCAGGATGAAAACTAAGATCTTTCAAAATTGTTTTTGATAGAGTAAACTTCAACATGCCAAATACGATGGAGTTTCTAGTCCCTCCTTGTGTGCTTCAATCTCAGAAGAAATATTAAAGGCTGTGAAGGAATTTGGCTTTGACCGTTATAAATATGTGGTATCAGTGCTAATTGTGGAAAAGACAGATCAGGCAATGATTGTAAGCAAACATTATTCATAATACGTTCTGCAAATTGAAAACAATAAGGTACGAACAGATTAATGAAGTGGTCCAAGTCAACTTTTTTTCTGCTAAGGAATATGTTTATACCAGCCATCAGTTCACAGAATTTAGCTTTGAAAACAATTTTGTCAAAAAAGCTGAGAGCCCAGTAAATGGTCACAAGACTAGACTAAGTTGGAGGTGGAGGAGTGAGGGACGTGACTTCTTAGTTCTATATGTTCCCAAAACTAATGTCTATTCACATAGGCATGTTCTACTGCTTTTTAAGAGATGCTCTTAGCAGTATGCTAAAGTGCAACAAGTGAACATGAGAGAGAATTGGGGGTTAGTGTAGAGATTTTTGGATCTATCGGTGGGAGCTTTACTGTGAGGCAAGAACATATATTTAATATTGAATAGGAATTGTTAATTTTCACTTAACTTATGCATTGTTGTTACTAGTTGTAACTCTCAGAATTAGATTAGCATTTAGATAATGCTGTGTGTTCTTTAGAAAATAAATAGTAAACCTGTGCTGTATATATATTCACAAATAGCTTTTTCTGTTTTTTCCCTTTAGGTTGCCAGCAGATGCCTCTGGGATGTTCAAAGAGACACTTGGGTTTCAGCTAAATGTGAAACGGAAACGTTTATTGCCCTGGCTTTGGTGATGGCTTGTTATTACGACTAATACTTTGAAAGCCACAGGTGGATTCGTGCATCACAGTACATGGTATATTTGAAAATTATTAGAGCATCATTTTATTATTCATTTTTGTCCTGTTCCTGTTGGCACATTGAAACTGACATACAGTTGAGATAATTTTCCTCTTTTTTTCTCCGTTAAGAAAAAAAAACAACCCCCCAAAAAACGCTTTGGAAATGTTTATGGTTGAGTACATATGGGTTTCATCTGTTTAATGCTCTGCTGTGGAAGTGAAAGCAGCTGGTGTTAAGGCCGAACATTGGAAAATTTTGAATGTTGCTTGTCTGTTGTGTGCCTAGGACTGTTAACCAATGTTTACATGAAATTGCAGGTATCAGTTTTCTTAAAAGCATGCTTTTTGTAAGAAAAGGCAGTATTCATTTTTTACCTAGTTTTCTCTATGATCAAATGCCAGTCTGCCTAGAAACCTGCCTGGGAGGGAAGCTGTGTTTTGCAGTCCTAGAAACTTGTGCAAATTTCCATTCTTGCCTTGAATTAATTGAAAGTTCAGTCAATAGGTTTCCCAGGCCTTAAGCTTGGGTCTGGGGTTGAGGTTGGTGGACAGGTTGAGCATGTTGGTCACTTCGGTCTAGGGGCCTGCCGTGGCACTGATGATGGGGTCAGTAACGAGGGTAACTGGTCCATAGTAACTGGCAAGGGCAGCAGTGATTCTGTTTTGATAAATAAGGCACAGGCAAATCTGTCAAGTGCGTAGACATCAGCTTTTGGACCTGCCGTGTGTGGAAATCGAGGTTGGTGCCTGTACCGTTTCCACTGTATCGCTGGCAGCTGAGAACAAACGCGGACGGGGCGGCGGTGATCCCCACCGCCCGCTTGGCCCAGCTCGGGTCCCAGCGCGTTTGGAGCCGCGCGCGGGCGCGCCGCGAGGGGCGGGGCTACGGCTGGGCCCGCG
>JAYRBT010000114.1:41234478-41256747 GCA_036023395.1 Myiotriccus ornatus | reverse complement strand
GGCGGCGGCGGCGCTGCTCCTGGCCCAGCCGGCGGCGGCCATGGCGGCCGTGCTGTCCCCGCGCCTCTGCGACAGCGACCCCGCCACGCCCGGCGCGCAGTCCCTCAAGGTGAGAGCGGGCGGCGGTGGCCGCGGGGCTGCGGCGCTACAGCCGCCTCGGCGGGAGGCCTCGCGCGGCTCCCCCGCCTGGGCGCTGAAACCCCCCCTCCCCGCCCGCCCGCCCGCCCCGGGCTCGCTTCACGGCCGCCGGCGGAGCAGGGCGGCCTCCCGCGCCCCAAGTTCGGGCCAGGGTGCGGGTCCGGGACTGGGTGCCCGGGGCCGTCTTGCTTCCGAAAAGTCCTTCGGCGCCTTTCCGGGAGCGGAGCGGTAGCGCCGCAGCCGGGAAAGTTTGGGTTCGGCCGCGGGCAGTTCCGCGTTGGCCCCGCCGGGCTGCACCGGCGCGTCCCGGGAACCGCGGGCGCTTGTGGCACTCGCGGGGCAGATCGAAACTCATCGCCCTTTGAAACACATCTCGGGTAGTTCAGGCTTCCCGGTCGCGTAATAAAGGATCGTTACGTCCATGTTATAATTAATAGACCTACCAGGAGTTCGGAACCGCCTTTCTTAAGGAGATTTCAGGGGAGGAAGGGGCGGATTTTTGGCAGTATTTGACTTGTCATGTAAAGAAAGCCACAGAACTGTCCCCTTTTTCTTTTTTTCTTTTTTTTTTTTTTTTTTGAACAGTAGGAGTGGTTGAACAGCAGCGCGTCTTAGATTGCACCACCAGTGTTTTCACTTCTGCTAAGTCCTTTGCAACAAACTTATTCGTGAGCTTTTGTAATTGAATTTGCTGAAGTTTTAAACAAATAAGTGATATTGTAAATGGAGGACATTCATCTTTCCTGTGGTAGGGTACTCATTGTTTTAGCACTACAGGATTTAATAAAAGAAAAATTACAAAGTGAAAGTAGAAATTGATGTGAGGCACTTCCACCAAACTGTCAGATTGAGATCTGTCTTTCTGTCTTTTAAAGATGTTTTGAAATTTCCTGGTGGTTTTGCTATAGCAGAGCATTGCTTTGGTGCTGTCAAGCAGCTCAGAAGGTTTGGAGTGCATTAATATTCTGTGTGGGAAGTAGGGATGAACTGCTCATGAGACATAGCTGTGTCAGAAAATACTCTAGTGCAGTACTGTTTTGATTGGGGATTGCTGCTTAGTTTGTCTACCTGAGTTTATACAGTAATGCTGGGAAATGGTGTTACTAGTAAAACGTGTGGAGATGCTGCATTCCTGACTCTTTAAGAATGACTGCATTAAGAAAGCAGTTTCATTATATTTTGCTTTTCACTTTTATTATTGTGTGAAAGATATTCTTCTTGCTCCTTAACAAGAAAGAAAATTTGTGAAGAATTGTGAAAAACAAGAAATAAACCAAAAATACTTGAGACAAATTCTTTTTCCTGATGACCAATCTTGATTTATAGCATTGTGAATTGTTATATAACCAAAGTAATATATTCTCATTTGCTGGAATATTTCTAAATTGATATTTAAGTCCTATGATATATAATGCCTAGTAGAATGAAAGACATTAGCAAACATAAACCTAATAATCGTTCTTGGCATTATTAAATAAGTAAGTATGATTGGGCTTGATCCACCTATTTCTAACAGGTTAATTCTTCTTGTTTAAACTTTTCATGGAAGTTATAAAATGTGGTTCTTTCACACTGTTCCACTTTAGAAATTCAACTACTTGAAGAACTGTCTTGTTCTTCACTGTACTACCTGTTACAATAGGCAATTTACTCGGAGTTTTTTGCTTTCTGTATCTCGATTTTGATCAGACAGGGTTAGTCACTGAATGCTTTGAGAGTTGATGATGATGCAGGTAGGAGTTGCATAAGCATTGTTGGACAACAAAGCAGTGACAAATGCAAGATCAGCTGAGTCACTGGTCTTCTAGATTTTACAGAACTCTTTGTCTTTTTTTCTCCTCTTCACCCTTCATCCCCTTTCTTTATATAGATCTCATGAAATCTGAATAGTGACACCTGTAACTTAACTTCTGAGTGTTCCCTTGTAATAGCTTTGTTCTATACCTGTTGCAATGTGAAGTCAGGTTTTTTCTTTCATTAATTTTTTTCCTCACAAAATACAAGTCTTTGCTCCTTGCTGTAATGATACTTTTTGTAAACTGTAAATTATTCCTTTAATTCTAACTGTATGCCTATAAACTCCTGTGCTGCCTTCGGTAATATTTTCCCTGATTTTAGAGTATCAGCTCTCAGCAAGGGCTTGGTGTTTTTGCTCTGGACTTGAAGTTTTTGAGAGCTAGTCTGATAAAGTTCCAGAGATAGGAATTATGAACTTGGTGGTCAGAGCTACAGCTCTCTCTCTTTAGTCCACCTGCACAACAGGTGAGAAACGACCCAACTGTACTTCTGTGCCAGCATGTCTTCTGCAGCTGGTTTATAGCAAAGAATAATTTGCTGTGTAAGCTATCTTGTGACTTGTTTGTTAAGAGTGCATAGAACAGCTTAGGAGTTCAGATATGTTTAAATTGTGGATTGCCTTGCAGTATTTTATGATGTTTTACATCATCTGCTGAATACTCTTGTTTTTTTAATGTTTACCTTCATTTGCATTTCAGGATGACACAGAAGAAAATTCCAATGATGGCAGCCAGCCATCCAAAAGACGGCGTATGGGCTCAGGGGACAGTTCTCGGAGCTGTGAAACTTCTAGTCAAGACCTTGGGTAATACCATTTTTCACAATTCCCACTTTTTTTATTCCAAGTTTTGCCGTATTGTTCAATATGCTTAAATAAAGCTTTTTCTTTTATTCTTCATACATCTTTCTGAATTGAGGCAATGTTCTATGAATAGCTAGCTGTCTTTTGCTCCCAGCATATTTTAAGACATTTTATTTTAAAATGCAAAAAAAAATGCTGTATCTGATACATAGTCAGAAACACAGCTGACATGTTTTTAAAACACTGCATGCTTCTTGAATGAATTTTGACATTGTAGTAGTTGCTTTTCCCGGTGTCTTCTCCACCGGAATAAATATCACTTTCTTCATGTTCTGTCTGTTAGCATGCTGATGAATAGGTCTTTGGATATTTAAATTGTTACTTGGATGAATGCTGATAGGTGAAGTTGGGTGTAACAGAGTAACTGGGAGTAACAAAGTGACTTTGAAATGAGTTAACAAGATGTAGTGTTCTGAAGTGCTTGTCCAACTTTGTAGTTACTGTTCATGGACATATAAATAGGAATTATTGAATTTCTAGAAATGCAACTGTTGCTCTTAAGGATTCTTGTCATTTGTTCTAACATGGTTCTTATACTCAGATATAGTTATTTTCCTGCTGAAAATTTGATAGAATACAAATGGCCACCAGATGAAACAGGAGAATACTATATGCTTCAGGAGCAAGTCAGTGAATATTTGGGTGTAACGTCCTTTAAAAGAAAATATCCAGGTATTTATTTTTCAAGTTGTTCTTCTACAAAACTGTGTCTTTAAACAGATGTAGTCTGTGTCTCTTTGATTATAGTATGAGCCAACTGTTTAAAAAAAGACCTATCAAAAGCATACCTGGGTTATATATGTTGTACTTTTTGTTTTTGCTACTGGTATATTGAAAACGTATCCTTTGGTTTTTGAAGTAATATAAGACTTTTTGGCATTGCCACTAAAAATTTTTGAACAAGTCTGATTTGGGGATTAGATCATCAAGTACCTTTTGAAAATTACCTCAATTTTATTTTTAAGTATTTGGTTGGTCATTTCTTACTATATAACTATATATTCTGTTTCCTGAATTGTGGCAACATTCCTACAATGTGGAAGAATTTTAAAATTAATCGTGGAGGTTCTGGTATTTGAGCCTTCATTATTCAGAATTGTTAAATCTGGATCTTCTATCATGGAATTAATTTTTAAAAGACTTAGTGAAATTAAAAAGAACTGTACTTTTAATGCTCGTTAATAATTACTGCATCTGAATTCATAATTACTGCATCTGAATTCATATATCAGTTTTCTTTACTTTTCTGAAAATCATAACAGTAGGCAGGGTACTCAAGAAAATTGACAATGTCCCTACATTGTGTATTAAATTTAAAATTATTTTATAAAATTACAGTGTTTGTTGGAGTAGTAGTATAACACACGCTAGCTTCCTGGAAACCAAATGCACAAAATACTTTGACAGTGTTTATGGAAGAGTTTAAGTAACTACACGCATTTTTATTTCTGTTTCTTGTTTTCTTTGGAGATTTAGAAAGACGAGATCTGTCTCACAAGGAGAAACTCTACCTCAGAGAACTAAATGTTATCACAGAGACTCAGTGCACACTAGGTAAGAAAACAAATGTTGGAGTCCTTGTTACAGTATAAAAACTATGACACAAAGAAAAAGTGAGTTCAGTTTGATAGAGAAGAATTGCATCATTCTCAAATGAAATCATAAATTCTGAAATTAAAACTGGCTTATTATTAATTTGGTAAGTTGGCCATGAAGTATCAATATTCCAGATTTATTATCAAAAAATATATTTTGGATCAATTCCAGTTACTTAGAAGAGATTTTGCTAGCTTTAAAATTAAAATTCTAGAACCTTTTTCCCCTAGGAAAGAGACCACCGTAATTTTTCAAATAAAAAGTACATCAGTCTTGTTCTGCTCGATTGGTTGGAGCTCAGCAAACATCAGTGTTTCTTAAACGGTTCCACTTTTATGTTAGAAACGAGAAGAGTGGATATTAAGGCACTTTAATGTACTTGAAATGGAATGATGTAATTGATGAAGCTTACGTTGAAAAAGCTTGAAGAATATTTTTCTTAATCTACTAATATATGTGGCTTGGACATGTTAGAGTTTAAATGATGCCTGCCACAATTTTTTCTGTATATCATGGGTAAATGTGTAAATGTAATGTTTGTGTAAATGTAATGTCATTTTAAATACTAACAATCTTTGTTATACCACCTTTATTTCTCATGTCACCTCTGTGTTTATTTTTTATAACTTGACTATACAGAAGAGACCATATCTAATTTTTATTAATAGAAGTAAAATGTTATATTCTGTCTCATATATCCAACAGAGATGTGTGGTGAGTCAACTCTATCCATATTTTTAAGGTTATATTTATGACTAGTGGTAGTAACATAAGTCATTCCATTCCATTGCCTGTGTTTGGAGATTAGTTGTGTTGGAATGTCTAAAGGAAAAGTTCTGCATTCTGACTTATGAACTTCAGATGTGTTAATTGGGAGTCAGGAGTCTGTGAGCAGTCTGCTGCTCTGAATTGCCCTCACAGTGATTTTTTCATGATTTGTACGAGATGTTATGTAAACCTCATAATTTCAGTAAAGGTCCTGCAGGTTAATGAAACTAAGATTTGATCAGTGTTGGAAACTGAAACTAACAGTTCACAAGGTCTCATCTAGAACAAAGGTTCTGCCCCACTGTGGAGTTCTAAGTGGATGGTTGAGTCAATTTGAAGGGGTCTGTAGCTATGAGGAAGAAATGGCATGAGCCTTGGCTCCTTGGGTACAGGCGAAGTCGTAATCAGCCTTGAAAGCTAAACTGCACAAGTTCACTCCCACTTGAGAAGCATTTTACGCAGCAGGTTGTTGTCTTTAGCCACTCAAAAACTTGAGTTGGTCATTGTGGGATATAAATAACCTACAGTTGCTTTTGCCAGATAGCATTATTATTGCTTTCATCTATTTTAGGTCTGACAGCTTTGCGTAGTGATGAAGTAATTGATCTTATGATTAAAGAGTACCCTGCCAAACATGCTGAGTATTCTGTTATACTGCAAGAGAAAGAACGTCAGCGAATAACAGATCATTATAAAGAGTATTCTGTAAGTAATTAGCATATAGGTGAACCACATCTGTAACACTGAGTGTGAGAAAAGGCTGTTCTCAAACTGATAGTGAAATGTGTGCAGATTAATAAAATTGTTTTTATTCCAGCAAATGCAGCAGCAGAACACACAGAAAGTAGAAGCCAGTAAAGTTCCAGAATACATTAAAAAAGCCGCCAAGAAAGCTGCAGAATTCAACAGCAATTTAAACCGAGAGCGGATGGAAGAAAGAAGAGCCTATTTTGATTTACAGACGCATGTAGGCAGATTTAAATTTCTTACCAATGTTAGCAGGTAGCTCCTTACTTGGTTTAGTAAAGATGGTTTGGTACCATTTTAACTTTTATCAAAGTTTTTGATTATTGGTCAGTCATGTAGGGACTTACACAGTTTTACTGTTAAATGGCTAATACTGCTAAAAATAATCTCAAATATATTTAATCTGAAAACTTTTTTAACTTGAAAATAATTGTCTCAGGAAGCTCTAAAAATTTGAGTGTTATTTTGTTATCATGCGCTTAATCTGATGGTAGAAGAATAAAACTAAGAGGGTTGTTTAGGTTACTAAGAATTGCTTCTGTTGCTATTATATCTATGCATGTAAATGGCTGATTCTTCTTAGAAATACCTCCAAAATTTTGCTGGAACAGTACCTGAAGTAGAAAAGAAAACTATTTATTCTTTAAAAGAGGGCTGCTGTCAGTGTTATGCCCTTTTTTTTTTTCATTAGATGTTACATTATGTTTGTACTGCATATATTACATGCCTTTGTGACTGATTACATGGCAGTGTATTGTGGAAAGTTCACATCTTTCTGGTATTGACCCATCTTAGAGGCAAGATAGTGGATAATTAGTTTTATTTCCTTCTGAGGGAAGGAAGGCTTCTGTTTTCCATGTATTTATATTATTAATGGAATTTTTTATACCACAGTCTGGTTTCAAAATTAGATGGATGTGTTATTTGTACTCTCAGCCACTGTGGGCCAACAGTGATAATTCATGCTAAGGATGCCATGCACAAAAGTTAATGTTTATTGTTTCAATTGCTAAATTTTAATTTTAAAATTATTTTTCCTAAAACACTGTTTGAAGTAGTCTTACCTAATGTTCGTTCAGTTCACTAGATACGTAGGTATTGAATTTAATAAATAATGCTGTTTTGTGAGTGGGACCTCTTCTGTTTTAATGAATTAAATTTTTCATAGAAGAACTCAGGTAGCTTTCCTGTTTCAATAAAACTGACTAGTTAAGAAATATTTGGGGTAATAATTGGTGAGAAAGACTCAACAGTTTGTATGTGAAACAAAAATGTCATTGTTTTATATTAAACAATGCAGATTATCCAGGTGCCTCAAGGAAAATACAAAATCTTACCTACAGAGAGAACAAAGGTTAGTCCTTATCCAGTGGCTCTCATACCCGGCCAGTTCCAGGAGTACTACAAAAGGTATTTTAAAAGCATGCAAACTGCCAATTCTCTTGCACTGATCCCTTTTCTCTACATGTAGCAGGTGGAAAACATTTTAGTGTCTTTACCGTAAGGTTTTGATTTAATTTTTTTTTTTAAATACTTGCTAATCTTGAAAGATGCATAGTGTGACATTTGTCAACAACAGTCAGTAATGACTGCAAGAGTACTGTCTACCGTCACGTGTTGTAATGCCTAAGATTTGTCCTGCTCAGATATTTACCATGGTAAAAGGAGACATTGATTTCATTTCTGCCACCCTCATGTATTCATTTATCATCTGCCTCTGCATGTGTACCAAGATTAATATTTCTGTATCAAAGTGTTGTAATGCTGGCTTGTGATCACATGTTTTCTGTATGACAGTCTTGCTGTCCTTTTTAAAATTTTTAGAAACTCCTTAATTAAAACAAAAAAAAAGTTGATTGGTCTTGTGGGTTAAAATTGATGTTGGATTTGTGAGAGAGAAAGACATTGCAAGCTGGATATTTACATTTCATGAAGAATATGTACTTGAATGTTTACATAAATTTAAGATATTACTAGTGGCAGGCTACCACTGAACAGATACGTATTAATTTGAAGATTTTGTCGAAGTCTTACCATTGTACAACAGAGATGGTATTCATTCTATACATGCTTGGTTTTCTTTAGAGAAGCTCTTCATCTCTAAGTGCCTTGCTTGTTCTAGTGTATGTTTGTACAACCCACCCCAAAGTTGCATGCTACTGGACATTCTTGAAGGACTTCAATTTTATTAAACTAATTGAATTAAAATTACTCCATATTATGTTTGTTTTGCACTTTTAAGCTGCAAGTGAAACTGCTTATCCATCTCAGTGGAAGACACAACCTTTCAAAATTTGCATCAAAATAGTATCCCATTTCTTAAAATGCTTGTTGTCAGCAGTAAGAGGACTTTCACTTTTTTCTTAGTCTTTAAGTTAAAAAGATAAAGGGTAGATTATGGATGTTAAGCTGTATCTGGCTATAAGCAATGTGATAAGATCTCTGCATTCTTCCGAAATTATATTTTTATGTGCATTTTTCCATTCTTCTTCAATAATCAAGGAATTTGGATGTACAGCTGTATGCTTTTCTTACTTTGCTTTGGATGTATTTGTGTGCCCTGGGTTAGAACTGTACACGTGCTATATCAGCACTGTACATTTATAAACAACGTGTATGGTCTGTTGGGCATAGTAGCGTGGGTTGGTTAAAAATTTGTAGTGGTTCCATGGACTCTCATGAAGTTATGGAACATTGCAAATACACTCTCCTGTGTTCTGTGAATATCTGCTCTAAAAAGAAGACAAGTACTAGATGGTATCACATTTGGGAGGAGAAATTAGTATGTTTCCTATGTTTTCAGAACTGTATGTCTTTATGTGCCTTCCTGAAAACAAATGAGCGTTTCTTAGTCTTTCTTACTGACGTTCTTGTATACTGCATGATTTAATATTTATGCATCAAGTACACATGAATGAATTAATTTTATTTATTTACCTTTAGATACTCTCCGGATGAACTTCGTTACTTGCCATTAAACACAGCTCTTTACGAACCTCCTTTGGATCCAGAGCTGCCTGCATTGGACAGTGATGGAGATTCAGATGATGCAGAGGAAGGGCGAGGTGATGAAAAACGGAAAACCAAAGGCAATTCGGTGAGACAAGTTGAAAGTATTCTTGAACAAAATAATACTCTCCCTTAACTTTTGTTAGTTTCACTAGTTTCTTAGTAGAATCTTTCAGCATTTGCAAAATGAAAGGAGGATCTTTTTTAGTACTTTAATGTATCACACTGCTCTCCAGCTTTCCATTTTGATCTATTTTTAAAGTAAGTGGAGGAAATACTTGAAATTTCAGGCCCTTTATTCTTTCTTTTTTTTTTTTTTTTTTTTTTAAAGAAATCTTGAAGAAACTACCCAATGCAGCTCTTCATCGTGCCCTTTTCCCCAAGGGGAAGTTGTTGCTTGCATTTCTGAAGAGAGTGAATGCTATAGTTCAGACCACAGTATATTCTGCTGTTTAGAGTCCCACAGAATTTGTCTCTAAAGCAGAGGTCTTGATAACCTCATAACTTTTTGTGACATAAAAGCAGGAAGTACTCAGTACAGAAATAATTACCTTATTCCAATTTAAAAAGAGAGTAAAAAGTGCTGGGTTTTTTGCTTAACAATACATCTTTAAACTGATATTTATGTTTTTTCTACTTAGGCAAATGTAAAATTAAGTGTTAGCTGAAAGTTAAGGGAAACTTACACATACTTACCTTGATAGTGTTTTAAATGCTCGAGAGCAGCTGAGCTTCAAATGAGTACAACTGAACCATTGGTATGTTGGTGACAACCACTTTTCAGAGGTTTAACCCTGATTTTAACAGCAATGGAATGTCACAGGTGCATTTAATAGATTCCAGCTTGATTGATGAACATGTTTGATGGTGGATATGTACAATTCTAAATTTTGCCTTGTAAATATTTATTTTGTTTGAATTTTGTAAGATACTCATAACTGAAGAAGGAAGAGGTCAGCTTGTAGATTAACAAAGGAAAGAGGGCTGTTAATACACTGCTTCTGCTTGCATTTTAAGAAATTATATAAACTTCGCATGTTAAACGTCAACTCAAAATTTTGGTTTAATCACACTCCAGCTGTTTTACAGTTGGTCTTTACCCATTTTTTCCCAGTTGCCTTTTCCACTGACAGTCATTCATGTTAATGATAAAGAAAAGTAACTGGGCCAAGCAGACTATCCTTTGATTTTTCACTGAAGTTCGGAAGTCTTTTTTGGTGACAGAATGCAGAAGGAAAAATGTCTGTTAGTTTGAAAAGTGTAGAAAAATGTGCAAAACTGATAATCAGATGCATGTGAAAGGGTTTGGCTGTGGAAGCAGGAGTTCTTGCTAGTCATTGAGGATGGGCATATAGTTCAGGAAGAACGTGTTGAATACAGAAGTGGCTGTTGTCAGGCCTCTGTTTCTAAGTTTTGGGCTACCTACCATCTGTCAGATCTCCCTGGTGAGTCCTACACTAGGTTTTATACTTTTTCCTTTGTCACCCTCCCCACTGTTTGACATTGGTAGCAGTTTTCCTTTTCTGTAGTGTTTTAATGGGTTTGTCCTAAATAACCCTTCCCCTAAAGTAAGGGTGAAACATAGCATTTCTTGTCGTCACATAGTTTGATTTGCTTTGGTGTTACACTCCTCCATTTGCCCTGTGTCTGTTTGGTCTGTTTTGGTTTTAGGCTGATTACTATTATGTTTGTACAGAGCATGTTTTACTGTAGGGCACCATTGTTATTTGGCCTCTTGGGTTTTATTGTAATAAATGTGAATAATCATACTGCTTCCTTCTGAAGCTTTTTGGAAGCCTTTATTAACACTTTTCTGAGAAAAGTCTTGTGCTGCTGCTCTTTATTATGCTTACATTGATCTCTCACCCTCTTCGAAATTCTTACCCTCTTTCTTGCCTCCTCATTCCTCAAAAAAAACCCTTTAACTGCAACATAAATCCTGTTGTTTGGTTCTGTATTAAATATGGAAATGTGTTTTGCTGTTGATGGCATTCTTCTGCTGCAGTCCAAATTAAATATTTAGATTGCTCCTGGTGAAAATAGTAGATGAGGGTGGCAGAAAAAAAACCTTCACATATTAAATTCAAGGCAGTGCTGTTTGGTAGTACACTTTAAATGCATGACAAGGGCACCTTTAACTTTTTGCTTGCCCTTTACTTTGTAAACAGCATCTTGCATATAATAGATTTCTTGCTGACTTAATGGAAAACGGTTCAAAGAATTACACTGTTGTGCTCCCCACTCTGGTGCCAAGACCAACTGGAAAACAGGACTGCTGTTGCTGATGCCAATTTCTTAGCATGAGAAAAAATAGATAATGAATGTTGTGAGCAAAGGTGTTCTAGATTGTGATAAACCCCATGCTTTTGCGGAAGGAATGATGTACCCTTCTCTTACCTTAGTTTGCTCTAAGGGGCATACAAAGACTTGTCTGTCTATTCAAAAAATAAAAAAATATAGCTATGGTATTTTTATTATAGGACAATTCGTCTGGCAATGTATCTGAAGGTGATTGCGCCACAGACAACCAGGAGGATTCTTTTCAGGGAAGACAAAAAACAAGAGACAAAAGTGCTACTCCAAGAAAAGATGGTTCCAAACGTTCTGTATTACCCAAATCAGTTCCTGGGTACAAGGTAGAAGAAAAAAGCCCCTGACTGAACTTTACTCACCAGCCTCTCCCTGAAGTATTTGTTTTTTCAATAATATGGAACTTCTGCTTGCTGTACTTCACTAGCTGTTCTCCTGTTGTGTGCTCCATCTGTTCGCTTCCTTATTTCCTTTTTTGCTTGTATTTCATGTGGGACTTTCCTTTACCCTAGCTGTACAGTGGCCTGTTTCCTGTTAACTTCTTGGATTCCTAGGCAGAAACATTAGAAAAACCCATTGTGGATTTAACGTTGGAAATCTACATCTTTCTGTCTGCCTTAACACAGCAGTCAGAAGTATGTGTCAGTTTAAAACTACCATTCGCTGTTTTTTTTCCCCCTACTGTTTAGTATGGCAGCACACCAAGAGACCAGTGCTGTAAAGTGCAGCTATATGGCTGAACATGTTGTTGTGACATTCATTTTAAATACAGCCTTTTATCCTGCGATGTTATGATATATAACATGGAAGGCAAAAAGCTTACTACGGTTATATAGGCAACACTACATAACCACTTTAACAGTGTATGGAAAATAGCTTTTTATGTAGTTTTTACTATGTAGAAACATATGTGGGCGATATGCTTTTATCTAGGCTAAAAACTTGGTGAGGATGTTAAGACATTTCAGGTGTCAAACAGTGATTGCTGAACCTAAGACCCAAATCCTTAGTATTCCTATATAATAATTTCAGAAATTAGGATAAAAATAAGATTAAGGTAAAAATGAGATTAACATCAAAATAAAAATACTTTTCAGGAGACATAGGAATTGACATGCATGGGTTATTATTCTGCATACTGAGAACGTATCTGAATAATCCTGGAACACTTTCAGAGCACATAATTGTCTAGTCCTTTTCCACTGAGAGAAATAAGAATTTTCCATTGACTTATGTGGGAGTAGGAGTAGACTCACAGAGAGGGAATACACTACGTTAAGATAGGGTTGAATATTTAACAGTCGGGAATACTTGTTGAGACTTACAGGACAAGGAACACTTTTGTCAGTGACAAGTTTGTACATGCTGAGAAAGTGTCTCAGCAAAAGTGAGCTGTTGGCTTGCATTTTATATTTATAAATATTTACTCTCTGTATTTACCAAGTTAATAGTAGATAAACTATAACTTATATCAAGAAGCTAATTTCCAGCAAGAATTGGACAGTTTTGATAAATTTACATACAGTATCTGTACAAGTTCATAACAGACAGCAAGCTCCAGTTGCATTTTTTTCTTTTCAGGAACTTACTAAGAAATATGTGAACTATGGAGATTTAGACTGTGGTTACCATATGTATATTTTTTTATATGTAACTTTGCAAGATGTTATAGACACAGTATTCATATTCCCATGAACATGAAATCCAAAGATGGAACCTGAAATTTGGTTTAGCTTTGTTTAACTTGACATTAGAGATTATGTGCCACTGATTTACAGAAGTTTCATTTAGCTGTGAGATGCCTAAGTGTTTAATTAGTCCAGTCTAATGGCCTTATGAATGCATAAGGAGAGAATTAATGGAACAGAACTTCCATCAAAGTTCTGAACTTCTAATTGCAGAAGAGCAGTGGTAGTATACAGAATTGCATTTTGAAAATGGATTCCCATAACAATTATTTGTTGATTCAAAATCACCAATTCTGTTAGTAACAAGGTCTTACAGTGCCACATCTTTGCAATGTCAGCATAGCCTGCCTGCATCAGCCACCTGATAAGTTAGAGGTGGTGATGTTGTGTTGGAAGGGTGAGAGGATTGGCTTTCTTTTTTGTGGGAATGTTTGAAAGCTTGCAATAAGGCAAATCACATGAGCTGTTTTAACTGGTAAGACAGAATGATTCTTGTTTGTGAGTCTATAAAAACACCAGATAACTATATACCTACCGTATGTGCCTAAATGTTAAGGCACTTTGAGCTGAAGGCTTAATTGATTTAAAATGTTTTCCTTGTGAATTTTAAGTCTTTATAATACTTTTGTCCTGTATTGTTCTCTAATGTTGGACTATTTTTGTAGAACAGTTCATTTTTTGGTTACATGTAGTTAAAATTGAAGGATAATTGCTATGGCATCAGCATAACTATATGTATAGTTAATAGCCACATTATTAGTATTACACGATTCCATACATTTCCACTGAGTTATTTTTGAGTAAAAGAAATACTGTATTTTATATGGAGTCTTTTTTTATTGTCAGTTCTTTAACAAAGAACGATTAGGATGTATTTTACATTTTGTCATGTTACAAGTAGCGAGTCTTTGTTGCTGCAGGACTGACTACTACAATTGCACACACAGGGTACTGTTAAAAGTACAGATTTTTTGCACATAAAACTGAAACGTATTGAGAATCTATATTTTGCAACACTTCTGTTTTGGGCCACTGCATATGAAAACGTAACGCTTTGCATTCAGAATAGCGTGTTATAAAAAATGGTGTAATTGGAAAGCTGACTTCAAGAGCTGCAGCGCCAGCAGCATGGAAGTGAAAACTTACAGAACAGGCAGTCATTGTTTTGACCTTGCATTCATTTTCTCTCCCATCCTTATCCCAATGAGGGTGTAGAAAGCAAAATTTACTCCTAATGAAATGGGATATTGTGGCTTCCCATTTAGATTTGACAGATGTTTTTTATACCATTTCTAAAAGCCATTTATGGTGGTAGAATTGAGCTGGTTTGGAATGTGAATAGTCTTTTTTTTTTCTTTTTTTTTTTTCAAATACTTCTATAGTGTTGGAACTTCATTATTAATAGGCTGTGATTCTCAAGCCCCCTAACATGCACAGTATCTAATGAATACAACTTAGTGCAGCAAGACTAAATGGAAGCATTGTTAATAAATGCATCTATATCAATGTCTATCTTGAGAGTTACGTGTATCAGAGTGTAAACTGCACATACCCTAACACAGGTACAGTGCTCACTTGAGTTTGCCTGGAGAACCAGGGAGTGTGCTGTCGTTTATTAAAGGCAGTGAAATACAAATCTAGAAAAATACAAAGCTAGAAGTCTGATTAGAAAGTACACTTGCTATTCTAGAAAGGCTTGGTTTTCCTAGAAATAGATTGAAAAAACAATTAAAAAAAAATAGAATATAGACTAAACAATAGAAGGGTAAATGCTGCCACACTGACAAGGTTTAAGCATGTGCCACTTTTGTTGGGAGGAGCAGGGTATAAAGGTATATATGTAGGACACAGTATAGGTAACAGTAAAAGAGTTTGTGTGTGTTTTTGCATCCAATTATATTTATTATTTTGTAGAGATGTTTGTGAATGTTAGACTTCTTTTATTGTTTTATTATATTTATGTATAAAACAGGTTGACTTTGCTTTTTTAAAATAAATAAGCAAAAAAAAGTGTCTATGAATGCCTCTGTCATCTTTTAAAGGAAGTTCCCTATAAACATATGGTGTGGTGGTTTGCTTTCTTGAATAAAACTCTTTAGACCAGACAGTTTGGAGCAGGCTGTAGCCATGTTTTGACACAAAAAGCAGATTGAAAACTTCAGAAAACTTGAAGCAATGTATCCTGACTACTCTTAACAGTGAATCAAGATTTTAATTATCTTGCTAGGTGCTAGGAAAAACTGGCTTGAGAAATGGACACATTTAAAGATAAGTTGTATTGCAAAATATCTCAGTAATTATTTATATATATATATATTTGTGTTTTCACTTTTGAAATTTATTTTAAAATTAAACCGCATTCTTCTCCCTATGTGTGTTTGGTAGTTGACTGGGATCCTTCTTGCTTACCAACAAGCTGTTTAGAAGAGGATATGCCTTCAGCTCCTTCTACTCACTGTGTCTACGCAGCAGCATTGCTTTTAAAACTCTGACATTAGTCAGTTTAACATCAGTGAGCACTGCATTAAGTGTAAACTACATTTGTCACTAATGTAATTATGCAGTGGTCAGAGCTCAGCAATACAACTATTGCCATGTTTCTGAAATTTGTAATGCTAAAAAATGTACTTCTTCCTCATTGGAATAAAATGGTGTATCTCTGGAGTTGGGACACAGAGTAGACACATAGACAAATGTTCCACATTGTAACAGCCTGCTATTTCTCCTACCCTTTAAATGGATCTCATGGACCCAGACACACTCCACATGATCACTTAGAAAAATTATGAATATAAATCTGTAGTTAAATGCAAGGCTATGTTTCTCATAGCTATTATGACTGGATACAAGAAGGAATAGTAAAAGAGAGCTCTGTATGGCATAGCTAACCAGATAATTTGAAGCTAGATAGAAAAAATCAAGTTTATTGCTTTTGTAATTAATTTTCTCTATTTAGAGGCAAATGCAATGCAAATAAATTGTATATATTTTTTCCATAAACAGGAAATCCACACTGAAGTTCATAATGTAGTATTCTATAGTGGAAAAAGTGAAATTTTTCATCCTGTCACATTTAGTTTACATTGAGGAGCATGTTAGCTGATGAATTCATAGGAAGAAGCAAGTACATGATTTTGATACAGTTTGATTTATATATAACTCACTATGTATGACAAATGGACAACTGTATGTACCTAATCGATGATTTTTTTTTTCAGTGCTGCTGTCAGTTATTGTCACGTTTTAAGGTCCACACATCCTAACAGTTTATTAATTTTAATAGTTAAGGAGATAGATGACATTTCCTGTTGAATCTGTAAATTCTTCTGGAATGAATTTATAGCCCTCTTCTACCCTTCCAGCCAAAGGTCATTCCAAATGCTATATGTGGAATTTGTCTGAAGGGTAAGGACTCCAACAAGAAAGGAAAAGCTGAAGCTCTTATACATTGCTCCCAGTGTGACAACAGTGGTAAGTATCTGTGTACACTTAGTGGATTTCTAAGGGAGTTTGTTTGACAGATCTTTTTGGGAACGTAGAGTGTCCTACACATGTGCAGCAACAGTTCAGTTGCCTTTTCTGTCCTTCATTAAGACTCCATCTCTCTTCTGTGTTGTTTGTACTAGCACACTTGGTGCACTGTGGGATCTCACCAGGAGGTGAGCTAAGCTTCAGCTTTGGTAAAAGCAAAGAGTGTAACTAATTTTAAATTTCATTTCAGACATAAATGTAATAATACTGGTTTTAATCTAGGCCACCCTTCTTGCCTTGATATGACCCCGGAGCTTGTTGCTATGATTAAGACTTATCCTTGGCAATGTATGGAGTGTAAAACGTGCATAATATGTGGGCAGCCTCACCATGAAGAAGAAATGATGTTCTGTGATGTATGTGACCGTGGTTATCACACTTTTTGTGTGGGGCTTGACGCTATCCCTTCAGGTAATAAAGTAAGAGTTACTTGTTCCCTTCACACCTCCTTTGAGTCCTGGGCACTCTCTCTCAGAATTAATCCATGCACTGCTTTTGAAAGAATAGTTTAAAACAAGTGTGAAGGGTAGGAGTAAGAAATACTGTAGGAAAGCATTCACACTGTAGGACCTGATTTTTTTAATATGCTTTATTTCCGTATATTTGGTTGTGCACAGTTTAACCTGGTAATTCCTGTATAGGCAATATAATGGGCTTTTACAACATAAACCAAACAGGCTCACTCAGAACTATTTTCTTCCATATCCACAGAACACTGAGGGTAATTACCTCTTTTAATGAAACTTGTAAAAGAGACTGTATTGCTGCATACTTCTAGAGTGTAGCTTTCTTATTAATTGTTGGTGCAGCTATTTCAGCTTCTAAATTCAAATGTAGTTTCAATATTTGTAAACACCTCTTTAAACCCTTTCCTTCCCTTTTTTACTTAAACATCGAAGCTGTAACTGAAGTACGTCTATGGCAGGCAGGCAGCCTGTACTTTTAAATTACCCAGTCACTCATATCACCTGGCTAACTCAAGGCCGTAGAAAGAAAATAACAGGTGCTATGTTGCTTTACATGTAATACTACATCCATGGTAAGTAATTTTATGAGTAAGTATTCAGTGGCAGTGACAATACGCCCTGTACAGTACTTCAAAAATGCTATCCAGTCCCATTTTAGGAAGCATTGGCACTAGCTGTCACTTTAGTACAGGTTCTGCAGTTGATTTCACTTTCAGGCTGACGTAAGAATGTAAACAAAATAGATCATATGTCTAAAAAACTATAAAATGACCAAAGCAGCCTTTATGATTCCAGCTGTTTGTAATATAAACAGTTAAATGCCTCCCAGGTGCCATTCATTTTTGCTCTGGGTAACTTCCCATAACCTTGAACTATAGTCATTCACCTGAAAATATAACTGGCAAACTTGAGCATTGTTTGTCAAGTCTTATCTAATAACCATGTCCTTGGCAGTGCTGACATTTCTTGAGGTCCATAAGGATTTGTGTAGCCAGTGGTTACACGTAAGGAGTCTGCAAGGGAGCATGAATTGTATATGCTGCTTTACAGAAAAGATGCTTAATTTTAAAGAAAAGCACTGGTTGTTTGCATTAAAGGAAATACTGCAAATAGATAAGCACCTGTTGGAATGATGGAAGATGCATAACTAGATGAGCGAGTAACAAACTTAGTTTCCCAATAATTGATAACTTTCTTTTCTTAGGTCGCTGGATTTGTGATTGTTGTCAAAAAGACCCTCCTGTACCCAGAAGAGGAGGAAGAAGGGGGAAAAACAGCAAAGAGGGCTAAAAGACCCCCCAAAAGTTGCTCTCCAAAACTTAAATGCACAAATTAAAGTGATACTTTGGTGCTATTTAATCAACCACTCTAAGAGGAACAATACCACTTTTTTCTTTTTACCAAATAAACTTTTAAATTGGTCTATATAATTATTTTTCATGATACAAGTCACTAATCACGTCCTGTCAGATGTCGAGATAGACAAACCAAATTTCCACTCCAAAAGAGAAGTCTTTCAGAATGAAATTTAAATTGTGCATCCACCATTTGTATAAAATTATAGTAATGTACTTGTTTATTTTAGTGCACTCATCAGTAAGCTCCATGAAAAGAAAACTACAGATAATTTTAAATATACTCTATTTGCATAGCAACTGGTTATTCTGAAAGACTCAACCAGAGAAAAAATATTCCTGGGAAAAGTAACTTTAGAGGAAGAGTGGGTATGACATGACCTTCTTCCTTTCAGCAGAAATTTTCTTTGCAAGCTAATGACTTATGCATAAAGATGTGCTAAAAAAAAAAAGAGATCAATCACAAAAAGCTATAAAGGGAAGTGTACGAAAGCACCCCTCAAGTTCGAGATACTATATGCTGTGTTGTTTTTAATGAGAGATGAAAATGTCATACTGACAAGTAACAACAGCTGAAGGCTCCCTCTCCCTACAGTAACAGCAAAGAAGCAACATGCACTTGATTCACAGGTCAGGGATTTGCAGTGACTGGATAAATCTCTGCTTGACAGATGGCTGATGTGATGCAGAGCACACACAGCCGAAATACAGACCACCTATCCCCTTAGGTGATTGATTGTTTTCTCCTTCCTTTGCCCTAGGCTCCTCGATGAAGACACACAAACCCATTGCTAAGTAGTTTTATTGGAGATATTTGCTCAAAAAGCAGCAGGTTTTATTTTTAAATATGCTCTAAATTGAGAGGGGGACTGAAGTGCAGTTTATTTCATTTTTCTTTGTAAAAAACAATAGAAAATACTGAATTGGAGTTGATCTTCCTAAGCACCTATTTAAAAGTGAACTTAACAAGATCCCAACTATACATTCATTTTTAAGCCCTGATCTCTGAAGAGCACTGCAAATACTGTGCTTGCTGCTCATTTTACATATAGGGGAGGATTTACAATATAAAATTAAATATGGCTTTTTCTCCCGCCTCCTTTCTGGTTTAGGAAATGTAACCTGAATACCTCTTCAGGAAACATAACAAAGAGTATTAAATATTACAGCATGTCATTCATACTCAATTTCACAGGCTGAAGTGTGACTTAGTCCAGTGTGTAGCAATTTAAAAAAGAATTTCAAGTATTAATTTCAAGATTCCAATAAGTATAGTCCAGAAAACAGACTCCTCATCCTGAGATTCATCTTCTGTAGACTGTGAGTATTTCTGGTTTGCCTCCATCTCCTCAGGGTTATAAGAAGTCTCACCAAATGGGTACTGTACAACTCTTCGATCGTAGTACACTTTCATTTCAAACTCGCTCTCCAGGTGAGAGGGATGGCCGTAAATCCCTATTCCCACGGGGCGGCGGAAGTGTGCAGGCACGTGCACCATGTCTTGGCCACAGGTTACAGACTGTAACTCATACTCGTCAAAGCTGGGGTGAAGTGTCACATCAGATACATACAAGTCTGCGTCACCTTTTAAACTTCGCATCTGAAGGACTATCTTTCCCTCGTGATTTAGTCTCAAATAGCTGTAGTTTCCTGCTCCAATCTGACCTTGAACGACATGAAGAAGAATCCATTCCTCAGGTACGTCCTCTTCCTCAAAGGCATTTACAAGTAGTACTTGAGCTGTCACACATATTATCAGGACTTTTCTCCAGTGTGCTGCCATGGTCTTTGGTTGTACTTGGACTCTTCCTGTGTCCCGTCTCCTACCTTATGAATACAAAACACAAATCAGACTTTAGTATATTCCCTTCTTGGAAGGAACTGATTTTTTTTTTTTTGAATTTTGTAATTTTTATAAATCCTCTCTAGTCCATACCAAGTTAAACAAATGGTGTTCATTAACTTTTATTTTTTTAATAGTAATGAAAAACAGTGCTAAGATTCAGAGTTCTGAATCAGACTGAAAATGGCCTGAATTACCTAAAGTTAAACACAAATTCATCAGGCCAGTGTCTTTTCATACAGAACTGACACAAAGACTTATGTTCCATTCTACCTGCATACCTGACAAATCTGAAAGGTAACCAGAAGGGATGAAACGGAATAATTATTTTAACTTCAGTTTTAAAAAAAACCCTAACAGTTAAAAAACGAAAGGCTTTTGCATGCCTGGAGAAGCTTAACTTTTTATGAGGTATTTAGGACATCCTATTTGTTTCTTCCATCCTCTCAACTTCAAAAGACAGTAAAGGTGTAAATCTGGATGTGTGCATGAAGCAGCAGGCATTCTGACTTGCACTGAGAATGGAGTTAGAAAAACATCTCACGAGGTAATACATTAATTTATGATTATGCTGTGTGGCTTGTTTCTAGGGCCAAATTCAGTTTATTTTCCCTAAAAAAAAAAAAAAATGCATTTACTTTCAAGACTTTGTTACCCTACAAACACCCAGCCCTTTACAGCACTTGCTTACAAAAGAGAGAGTACTGGGGCAAGGGGAAGAGGGAAATGACTGCTGCAAGATCAGGGCTCTTACACCCTTTTCCCTCTGCTGCACGGTCCCAGTTGGGCTGCCTGAGCGTGCCTGCCACACTCCAGTCCTCTGAACAGCTGTGCTCAGTCTGTGTGCAAAGCAGCAACCTCCAAACCTTGCTGAAGGCTTCCAAAGTATACAGCTGACTGAACCTGGCGTGCAAATCACAGGAATCACAATCCTCAACACCTTCAAGTTTAAGAGGAAGATTCCCATTCCCTCGTTCCTTCCAGAAGGGCACTACAAATGTCTTAAACATGAAAGCTGCCTGTAAGTTGCTTTGTACCCTGCTAGCATCTAAACAAACTGCATTACTTCCACTGAGATGTCACTTAAACCTTAGTGGTCTTACTATTAAATCTAGGGGGAAAAAGATGTACAACTATTTCTGTAGTTCCAAGTGTTTTGCCCCAGAGAAAGCAAAGCCACAATACTGCAAAGCCACAATTCTGCAAAGCCAGCACAAAAGACGGAGGCGCAGCATTCGCAGAACCTGCCAGACTGACAAAACTCCCTCAACAGCGACAGGAAAGGACAGTCTTTTATCTCCCCGTATCACGGAGCTCACTCTCTGCCACTTATACATCCAAGTAGCGATGAAATACCCGAGCGGAGGCACAGGAGGACCTTCCCATCTGAGCAGAAAATAATTAAAGTTATCTAGTGACGAACGAAAGCGTCCTGGCGCTGGCGCAGCGCTCGGGAGGAGTGGCGATTCCGGGAGACCTTGGACAGAGCCAGGAACAAGCACCTCCGCCCGTCCCGGCTCGCCCCCGCCTCCCCGCGGGCGGGACACCCTTCGGGGCCAGCGGCGGCTCCGGGGGGCGCGGAGCGGTCCCGGAGGTGATCTCGGCGTCACCCCGCCGGCCGGGGGGCTGGGGCACGGCTCACCTCCGACCTGCCGCGGGGCTCCGGCGACGGCGAGGCCGCGGCGAGGAAGCGCAGCGAGTGCTCCGGGGACGTGCGGCAGCGCAGCGCGGCCGGGGCGCCGCGGGGAAGCCCCTCCCCGGGGCGGGCTGGGGCGGGCCCCGGGGCAGCGCGGCGACCGGGAGGAGGCTGGCGCTGAGGAGCCTACGGGCACGGCGGGCCGCCGCTCCCCCTTGGGCGCTCCGGGGGCCGCTCGGGTGCGCCCCGGCGAGCGCGGGCCGGGGCTGCGGGCGGGGGTCGCAGCGGGCTGGGCGCGGGTGGAGGCTCCGCGCCGCCCCCCGATCGCCGCCGGTACCGCCGGCGCTCCCGCCCCGCCCCGGGCACCTCCGCCGCCCCGCTATCGCGAGAGCTGGCGGCGGGGGCGGGGCCGCGCGGGTGCTCCTCGGGGAAGGGCGCGGGGGGCGGCGGGACACGGAGGGTGTGGGAAGGTGGGAGGGTGTGGGAGCGTGGGAGGGTGTGGGAGCGTGGGAGGGTGTGGGA
>JAYRBT010000114.1:41219178-41230571 GCA_036023395.1 Myiotriccus ornatus | reverse complement strand
GGGGCCCGGCCCGGCGGGGCTCTCCGGCTCCCCGCGGCAGGGTCCTCCGCCCCGGGAGGGGCGAACCTCGGCCCCCGCGGGCGGGGCGCAGCCGGAGGGGAGAAGCCGGGCCCGGGGGTCCGTTCCCAGCCGCAGGATGGAAGGCACCGGGGCCCGTTGTTCCGCTGAAGGAAGCTGCGATCCGGACGTTGTCTGCGAAAAGCACCTGTTCAAAGCGAAACTGCCCGAGCCCCTTGCTCAGCTGGCGTGCAGTCACCACCACTGTGCTTTCCCTGTGAATGGCAATGAGTTATGCATCTGGAACACAGCCACTGCTCAGGTAAAGACAGAATATATCCCTGCATGGGCTCCTACTTTAAACTAAGGCTTATAAGGGAGATATAAATAAAATATTTGAAGGTAATGTAGAAGGGTCAGGCTTCACTTTAATGCTAGAACGATACTAGCACTTGTGAGCTTTGTTAGTGTGATAAGAATAATATAATCTGTTGTGGTGGGTTAATGTGGCTGGCAGCTAAACCATCATGCAGTGTCCTGCTCCTTCCCAGCAGGATGGGGAGAGCATGGGATAGGCAAAAACAAGGAAAAGGTCACAGGTCGAGTTAAAGATAGTTTAATGAGTGAAGAGAAGACAAAGAAAGAAACCATACAAAGGCAGTCATTTACCACCCCCTGTAAGCAGACCAATCCCAGTACAGGCTTTGAGCAAAAGCGAGCTTAGAAGCTGGCTTAGTCTGCCAGGCCCTCAACGTCATCTTCATGCAATACCCCAGTTTTGTTGCTGAGCACAACATCATAGGGTAGGAAATATACCTTTGCTGGTTCAGAAAAGTTGTCCTGGCTGTGTCTCCTTCCAGCCTCTTGTGCATCTTCAGCCTATTATTGAGATGGAGAAACTGAGAAAAAAAATGGCAAGGAAGAGAAGGCCTTCATGCTGTGCAAGCAGTGTTTGGCAACAGCCAAAACAGTGTCATCATCACTGTTTTTGTCATAAAATCTGAACCACTGTGCTGCTGTGAAAAAAGTTATTTCCATCCCAGATAATCCCAGTACAGCTACATTGTAGTTAAGTGATTTTGAAACAATAAATAAAAACTAGTTATTGTTTTGTTGATTGCATGTACACGTGGTTTTGTGTTGTTCATAATCTTTGTTTGAAGTGATTCATTTAACTCTTCTTTATCTATATTTGTCAGTCATTATTTTTGTCAGGGCATCATTACTCAATTTCTGCGCTGTCATTTGGAAATAACATCAATCCATCTCTTGTCTGCTCTGCCTCTCATGAACGTGTGATAGTGTGGAATCTTGATGAATGTATACAGAAGGTGCAAGAAGGTAGAGTGTTATTTATATAATATATATCCTTAAGATTGGCTGAAGAATCGCAGTTGGAAGGGACCCACAAGGATCATTGAGTCCAAGTCTTAAGTGAAAGGCCTGTATAGGGATCAACCCCACAGCTCTGGGGTTGTGAACACCACCAACAGAGCTAATCTCAGGGTTTCTATATAACATATATATAAAAGGAAGTGATACAAAGGGAATCATTCACTACCAATCACTCAGACCAATACCCAGCCAGACTGAGCAGTGGCCACCTCAGAAGACCACCTGCAACATCTGCTTTTCTCCCACTGTTCCTTATGTAACAAGATTGTTATTGCTGAGAAGCCCTCCTCAGCCACTCAGATTCAGCAGCCCTAACAGCCGTATGGGTGCTTTATTTCTCTGTTGCCCTTCTCTGTCGGCGATGCCGTGCTGGGCAGGGCGCGGGGGCTGCAGGCGGGCGGCGGCTGCGGCGGCCCCGCCGGGGCGGCCCCGGGAGCTGACCAAGGTGCTGTGCGGGAACAAGCGCCTGCCATCGGCCGCGGGGTAAACGCAGGGAAGCGCTGCAAGGGCAGTGGCGTTCTGCCACTGCGGAACAAAATGGACAGAAAGAAAATGAATCATAGCAGCACTGCATGATTAAATATGCAATGCTAAAATAACTAAATGGTACCTTTTCTGGAATATCTGTGTAACTAGTGTTCTGCATCCTGCCTTTTGTGGTGCTGCCTGTCCTGTCTCTGGAACACTGTTGTTACGTGTGTGTGAGCAATGCAAGTATCTGACTGGGGAGGAAAGCGCATGAGTGAAAGAGAATTATGGTGACACACAGAAAGCAGGAGTTTTAGTATCCTGACCACCATCCAGGTTTGGAGCCTCAACCAGTGGAGTTAGATTCTAGGGAGCAGTTCTAACACCTCTTCAAACTTAAGTAGAATTGAAAGTAGAGAAATAATGAAAGAGGAGAAAAAAAGTATCAAGAAGTATTTTTCAAAGCCCTGTCTTGCTGGGCCTCAGTCAGGATTTCTTACATCCAAAAGTAATGTGGCTCTGCTGGGTTTAATTGGGCACATCACCCTACTCCAAAAATCCTGTCTCTGGCAGTCTTCAATGGAAGCATGATTTAATGGGAGTTTTTAATATCTCAGAGAGTACCAGATCATGTCTAGGCAACAAGGCAGATAGAGGAATTCTGATGGTGCATATTTCTGTGCTTTCCAATAGCCTTGTGTAATTAAACTGTGTTGTTCTGTACATCTTCCTGACAGAAACTGGGACAGCTTCTGTGGTTAGATAACTGCTATGCAAAGTTTATAAAAATCTCACTGCACCAGAGTTTTATATTTCACTGAGTCTCATTAACAATACAATTGCTGCAGGGTTTACACCTCGTGGAATTGTTATAGGAACTCTTTTGGGAATGGTGCTTCATGTAAGATTTAGCCCAGATGATCAACAAGTGGCTGTATGTGCTGGAAATCGGATCTACATGTTAAGTGCAAAGGTGAGAAACCATTCTGTGTAGCCATGGTACTGGTCTTTCTTTCACTGATACAGAAATGTTAGTATAATTAAGCAAAAGTGTTCATTTTCTCTCACAAAATAAGTATGAACTAATAATTGATAATGTATCACATACCAGATAGAAGACTAGATTAAAAAAGCTGAAGTGAAACAATATCTCAATAACTTAGAAGGAGAAAACATTCTTAGGTCATCTGAAAAATTATTCTTGTATCATTCATTCTGAAGAACCAAATATAATGCGTTGTGGCTTTGCCAGCAGGATGATATACAGGGCTGCAGTTTCCATAAGAAAAATCTTATTGAGTTATACTTTGAAAACAAATCTGACAATGTTTAGCAATAGTTACTATTAAAACATTTACTTAATAGTCAATTTTAGTTTGAAATCTAATGTGTTTTTGTTTCTGACTGACTAATCACAGAATGAAGCTATAATAGCTAAATTGGATGGCCACCTGGCTCCAGTGACTGCTGCTGAGTTTTGCACATGGGAGAAAAGCATGCTCATATCAGTGTCAGAAGACAGAACCTTTAAGGCAAGGAAACTGTGGAGAGAAACTTAAAAAAGCATAATTCAGTGAATATGTGAAGTAATTTTTTTCCCCCTTGAAATATTTTATGAGGATAAAGCAAAAAACATCTTTGACTTTATAGACAGGACATTGTTCTTAGAGATGCTTGGGAAATTATTGTAAAAATTAATTTCTCTTTTTTAAAAGAACAGTGCAGGTTTTGTATATTCAAAACTTTCCACATGAATAGTTAACTTTGGTGATTATTATCATCTGGCACATAGAAATAAAATAAAATATTTTGGTTAGTTTGATTGTAGCTGAAATGTTTCAGGTATGCTAAACTAAATGAAAACATTTCACTTTGAGTCTGCTGCCATTGATTTTAATTTTCCCTTTTGGAAATATTGGCTTGGGTTATTGTATGCAATAGTTGGTTTATTGCATATTGGTAGGATTTTTACCAGACAACATTTTATATGGTGACACCATGGATTGCTGGTGCTGTGCATGATGACAGTTTAAGACAACTTAGACAGTAAGGGGAAACAAGAAACATGAGTGAACCCAGATGTATTTTCTAGGACATGTTGGGATAGGTACCTTGATTAGATACAGTTTAATCTACTACCGATTGTCCTCAATATGATTCTAAATGTAGCCCAACATTTTGTTCTACAAGCTAAAATAAATATCAAAGGTTGTGGGTCCCTCCCTCCCCTCCCTTCCCCTCCCCTTTCCCTTCCTTTCCTCTTTTTTTTACCTTTCTGGTTCATTAATGTATGTCTTTTCATTAATCTAGCTAAAATCACTAAGACATCAACCTAAGCAAAAATGATAACAAGTACTTCTAATTATTTCTGTGTCCATATCATGTGAGTTTCACCTTTTTCACCATGGATGCTTATCAATTAAACAAAGCCCTTTGTGTTTGGAAACAAGTGCTGAAAAAAATCCTTGCCCAAGGACTACACTTACAATGGCTGCATTTCTGTTTTCACCACGTGATGGTGGTTAAAGGTTGTGTTTTCCTTGGAGCCTAAATAGGTATCTATCTATGTCTTTTTTTATTCAAAGGTGTGGGACTATTCTACCAGGCAATTAATGTATCAGTCAGGAATAATAACAGGTAAGTTTTCTATTTTTATATGTATTTGTTCATAGCAAAAATCTCTTCTCTCTAAAGAGTAGCCTATCATTATTGTTTAAATTTTTAGTTGATTTAGTGAAAATAATTCTGGAAGACTAGGTAGCAGCAAACATATTATCCTTTAAAGCCAGTAGTAAGGGTATGTTCTGTTAAAATGTACTTCCTGGTGGATAGTTTTAGTGTAGTTTCATAAACAACTCTTTTTGTACAGCATGTGCATGTACTGTGCCACTTACTGAGATACACAAATAGAGCTCTCTTGTTTTGTGGGCAGAATTCCACTATTTGAGTACTGTGTGCTTGCTTTTCTTCAAGTTTTGTGCATGACATGAAAAGAAATACTACACTAGATGTAGGTTTACTAGCAGTGTCTGCAGCTGATTACATATATTGACTTTAAAGATGAAAGCTACCTTTGTGGAAAGACGAGCAAAAGGAGAAAGGAGGAGGGCAAGCATTGTCTCCCATGTAGCAGGGACCCTTCCTTCAAAGCACTTTTCCTACAGGAACCTTACAGTTTTCAACAGGACCCACTCAGAACTTCCCTTTGGTTGTTCCTGCTTATGGTGCTGGTAGTGGCACTCTTTGGGGGCACGAGTTGCATGGAGCTGGTTGTTAAACTTTGTGCATAACGTTTTGTTGAATGACCTCATGTAAACTAAAAGCTAAAAATACATGTTAGGAAAGGAGAGGGAGAAGTAGTAAATCCCCCCATTTGCCTGTGGCAATTGTTTCACTTGAAAACCTGCCATAAGCACAGTGTCAGTGTTTGCAGGTGCAAGACCATGAAAACAACTGCATGGGTGCAGCAAGGGAAAGCTACTGACACAGGGGTTCTGAAAACCGTGCCACAGCAGCTTAGGTAAAAGGCAGTGGCAAGCCCTTAGCAGCACAAAGACTAAGGCACACAAATCACTGTGCAACTGCAGTAAGGGTTTTCCCCCCTATCTCTATGAGTAGGAGGTATTCAATTTTGAATCATATGTTTTAATTAAATGTATTTCAATTAACTACCTTTTTTTTTTTAAGCAGCATTTCCTTTGCTAAGTCTGCTAATTGATGAAGAAAACAAACAACTTATCACTGGATGTGCTGAGGGACAGGTAAGAATTGCCCACTAAACTTAGTCTCTATGTCAAAACAGTCAACTATTATTAATGTTTCTGTCTATTAAAAAGTTTCACAAACTTCATACGAGTTTTGAAGTGTTGAGCAGTTTTATTTTAGCAATCATAATTCAATGCTTTGAGCACAAACCATATATGGTATATAAGACTTCTATTACAAAACAAACTTTTTCCTGAAAACCGGGAAAGTTTTTAAGAGCACAGTCAGTGATTATGTAAGAAGAGTATGCTGAGAGGTTATAAATATAGCTGTTTTAAAAGAGAAAAGGTGAAAAATAGGAATAGGAATAGGAATTCAGCATTTTGGAATTCTAATACAAATGTGTTAACTGTGAATATGCGTTTCACCTCTTCTTTAATCTTAGGTATAAATTTTTATGAGTTTTTTCAGCTTTTTTTTTTTTCACTATTACTTTTCAGTCAATTCTTAAGAACATTAAAGATTTAACTATACCTTTGTCTTAAAAGGGAAAGTTATAAATGTCATTCATCTACATGACCCAGTGAGCAATGATGTGCAGGTTACCTATGACTTTTAATTGTGGGAAATAGTTTATGAGAAGTTTTTTTCAAAGACATAAACATGTGGGAATTTGATGTGCAGTTCAAAGAAGTTCATTAGTTACATAAAAAATTTTAAATACTGGATCTTTAGTTTGTATTAATGTAAGCTTTATATTTAATGTCAAAGGGTTATTGCAACTGCTTTTTCTTTTTCTTGCAGCTTTGGATCTTCAGTTTAATCAGTGATCATAATTATCGTTGTGTAACACATATCAACCTAAAGAAAGAGCAAGAGAAATTCTGTAATAAAGTGTGGAAATCTGGAAAAGAAATAGGTAGCACAGTGCTTCTAGAATGCTGTTTAGTAGTTAGTGGCTACTGTGTGCTTTTTATACCCTACAAGATTTTAATGTAAGTGATAGAGTTATGAGTCTCAGACTATGGCATGGAATTCTTACTGAAGCTGATATGTAGTTGGGTATTGGCCTATCTGGAAAGAATTACGCATGTATGTCTGTCATAAAATCTTGGCCAATTCATTTGCTTATAAAATAATACATGATGTGCACTAGTAAGTAATTTGTTTTTTATTGAATTTATTCCCCAAGACTTCCGTGAGAACAGAACCAGTGCTTCAAAATTAATCCCTTGTCTAAATGGAATACTATTTCTCAATTACCTTTGAAGTTTCTAGGAACCTCTTTATTTTTTTACTTTTAAAAATTTTTTTCTGTATCCATACCAGTCCCTCAGTGATATCATATCTCTCTGGCTGTGGTATTTCAAGTGGTATATAACACAGAGTACTTCTGAGTCTTTAAAGACTGCTCTGGTACCCTCAGCAGGGTGATTCCTTGATACCAAACTGATTTGATAGTTCTCATGTTCTGCCTCAGGGTCACCATGAACAGGTAACATCCTTGGTACCAGGAGATGTAATTGTCTCCCCGGGGGCAGTGCCAGTGCAGACACCCATCCCCTCGGCACTGCTGTGTCTGTGTCTGCATTTCCTTATCCAGTTCTGTTTCTTCCTCAGAATTCTTCAAGTCCCTTAGAGCTACCTGCCCTGGCCGCTGTGAGCAGTGCAACTGTAGTCACAAGAGGCGTGTTTAGCGCCTGATTGTCCTGTGACGGGCACGTTTGCCGCGTAATTGCTCCATGATGGGCGTGTGAATGGCGTGTGTTCTTCATGTGCCACCCGCCTGCTGGGCCCGCCTGCCACAGCAGTGCCCAGGGGTTGGGCGCACCAGGGGCAGGGTTGCCAAGGCTGTTACCTGACTCCGAAGCAAAACAAGAGAACTACTGGAACATTTTACACCTCTTAGGCATGTGGTCCCTTGAGGATTGTGGATCCTCCTTGGATCCCTGCGGATCAGGCATTCAGACTACCTGCACACCAGCTGAAGTGGGTTGAGGTCCTTCTAAAGGCAAACAAGAGGGAGCTTTCTTAGCGAAAGGGACATCTGTTTTCCCTTGCTTGCTCTTTTCCTGGATCAATGACTGCTGTATTCTTACCTGCCTGGTGGTTCAGCTTCCATAGTCCTAAGGTCCTAACCTAAGAAGGAAGACTGCTAAATGCCTTGTTATTATTTAAAATATATGGATGTCCCTGTAATGTTTGAAAGAAAGTGATGTAATAACTGTGCCTAATGCTGAATTTGATGCTAATAGTTCTTAGCGATGAATGCACATTCATGCTGTGTTGGAGACTGCTTGGGAAGATGATACTGAGGGGGATGTTCACCTTGTTTCTGGATTGCATTGTAACTTTAGTGTCAAGGGAATTTTCAGGCTAAGTGGATCCCCAGCATATTTAAGGATATATGGCTTTCAGTGCCACTTTTTGAGATAAAAACACCTAAATTCTGCAAAATCCTTTTCAGTCCGTAAGTAGGCTCTTTGGATTTTATCTCTGGGTATTTGAAACAAGACATTTGAAAAAAGCACATAAGAGTCAGGAAAGCAATTTCAAGAGGACTAGGGTGTATCTGTCTTTTAAAATAGAAGTTTCTTGAATGTGATCTTAGTTCCTGCTACTTTACTACTTCCAATTCTCTCTTAAATCTTACCTGTTTCCCTTATTTCATTGTCTTTTGATAGCTAGTATTGCTGATTGTCTTTCTTAGGTGAAGGGCAAAATAACTCCAAGGTTTGCAAAACAGACAACACAAGACCAGAAGGATCAGTGGAAACATCATTGCCTATCCTCTTAATTGAACATTGTGACTTTTTAGTATGCTTTCATAATGAGGAAAACATGTAAGTCCTTTAAAATACCGCCTAGTATTTGTCTTTACTTTATTCCTAGGAGTTCCCAGTGGTTCTTGGATTGTTTTCAATGCATCTTACTCTTTTTAAAAAGTGCAATAGGAAAGTGAAATAATGTTTTTAGTGATCTACAAGTTTTGGTGGCCTACTCTTAGGAATATACACCAAGTTAAAACTGGTTGCTATTCTGAAAAATAGTTTTATAAAAATGTCATTGGGAATATCCATTTTAACATCTATTGATACCAGCTGATCAGGGAAGATGAGTTAAAAAGTAATTAAGAACCCAAATTTATTTAGAGTTTGCTTTCTTGAAGAAATAAGCCTTATGCTGCCACTGTGTGCTGCTGTCAGTTTGCATTCCAAAATTAATAACTTTTGAACTACATAAACCTGCTCCAGTCAACCTTCTGTTGTAGAGACAAAGATTTCAGAACAGGATGTTTTTACTCTTTCCATAAATTAATTCTTGCATTACATTTCTTTCCTAAAGAGAAGTTTACCCATATTATCAGGTACCCAGGGTTCTGTTCAGGACACTGCCACAAGAAATGTCTTGTTGAACAACTTGGGTTTTTTGTTATTTGTAATTGTCATTTGGATAAATTTCTCAGCCGCATCATGTTTTAGGAAACTCTTGTCCTGACCTTTGCCCTCTGGTGGGTTTTACAGATGTAACTGATTAAACTCTGGTTAGATATATGAACAACTTCTGTAAAAAAAGAAGAAAAATATCCAGCAGTTCTGGATAATTTTGGTTGTCTTTATGTCAGATTTAAGTAATTATTAACAATTACTTTCATTAAATAATTTTCAGAAATACTACCACTGAGAGGAAGGAAGTGGTAATTTTTAGGATGCATATCTCAGACATACTTTAATGGAATGGAGTAACACTTTAAGGCCAGATGATGAATGATTACATTCAGTTTTATTGCTTGTATAGTATCACTCTCAAATTATCAAAATTTTGTCTGCAACAAAACTATAGGTTTTATTTGAACTGCAGCACATCTTTAAAGTTTACTGGTTTTCTGGTGATAAATAATCCACTATGTCCTAGTTAAGCTGTTCCAGGAACTGTCTCATTCCATTTTCCTTCTAATCTGAGTTACCCTCTTTTTGTGTATAGTTATTGGCTTTTAGTATATTTTTTATTCTTATAGTCCAGGGTCAGCCACTATCAAGTTCCCTTCTTGGATAGCAAATTATAGCTCATTAACAAGTTATCTCTGCACTTCTGGATGGAATAGTTTGTACCTTGTATAAGGCATGTTTTGTGTAACATTTTTAGCATTTGCTTTTGATCTTTTTTCTGAAATTCAGTCTCATTTCTTTTTCAATCTCCTTTTGGGACATGGTTGCCTGAAATGGATCCACAGTAATAGGTCTTCATACCCTTACTTTAACTCTTGTGGTCTAACTTTACAAATAAAACTAATAAGCCTACTCACTTCTCTCTGGAAAATTTATTAAGATGTTGATGTCAATTTTTATATATTCTGGCATCAAAACATTTTTTAGTTATTTAAGAATGACAACTGTTATTTTGTTATAATCATTTTATGCATGATAATATTTTTCTCCTGTGAGGGTGTTGACTGAAATTGTAACCAGTTGATTTACTCTGTGATGATTCCAAAAGCTGGATTTCATTACCTAACTGCAGTACTGCTGCCACTAAGCACAGGCTGAGACAGACATTCCAGACTTGGCTGGTTTTTTTTTTCCCCTTAGTTTGTGCTGACTTTTCTCTTATACTTTAATTATGTACAAACATACCTTGAATTTCACTGTTTTTTGGGTGTTCATGTGGAAGTGGTAAAAATAAGACTATGTGCAGATTTGCCTCATGGTTTGAATTTACTCCTTGTGTACACACTGCTTTTACAGCATCTCCCAGCTTTTACAAACCACAGTAATTTTTGAAGAAAAGTATTTCCTATGTTTTTTTAGACTTGCCATAAGCACTTAATGTAAAATCAAGTGTTGTGTTCTGTTCTTGGTTTTCAAAAATTCACCAATTTAGTTTGAAAGTTTTTAATTTGAGCTACAGATTTAAAAAAATATGCTGTAAATTAATTTTTTTTTTTTTAGTGTGGTTTATTATTGTTTTAATGGGACTGGGTAACAAGTATTAAAACCCCAGTTGCTGTGTGTTGTGTGGTAATAAGAAAAGCTTCTCTATGCTACTCAGAGATATTTTTCTTCTTTTTTTAATAGGTATTCTGCCCTTAATACTAGCTATTTTTGGATAGGAACCTCTACTGGCTTGTTAATAATAAATTTGGCAAACTTTGAATTAGAAGCTTTTTTATCTTACAAAGGTATGTTCTGTGAGATATTTGACTACACTATAATGTGATTGTTTTCATTATCTGACATAAATAGTATAAGAATTTGTTTGTGAAATAGAAAAATACAATTGAAACTGTTTCTTAAAAAATGTCTTTCTTCCAATTAATTTTTGTATGGTTTCCTGGCCCTGATGACTTTTCTTAGGAGACATGTTGGCACTAGATTTGTGTAGTGGCTAGCAATTAATTTTTATTCAATTTTGCAATTCATGAGTGTTAAATACAAGGAATGTTATTCTACTCCTGCTTCAAATGTGAGAGTAAGCTAGAAGGATATACTCTGAAGACAGTGGATTAGGGTCATGTCATATTAGTATGAGTAATTTTTTTTTCTGTCTTAGAGATTTAAGGTTTTTCTACTGAAATGCAAATATAATTTTATAGCACTATGTTCTCTTTGGTAAAGATTACAGTGACCTCAGCATTCGGTTTGCCAGATCATGTGCATTGACAAAGAAGACAGTTAATGGAAAGGTGAGTGTAGAGTAAGCATTGACTAAGAAGACAGTTAATGGAAAGGTGAGTGTACAGTAAGCATTGACTTAATGAATGTTTATACTTCCAGTATTCTCAGTAAATAGTAATTATGTGGGTTTTTTAGAGATTAATGTGCACATTT
>JAYRBT010000114.1:41195720-41219078 GCA_036023395.1 Myiotriccus ornatus | reverse complement strand
TTAATGAATGTTTATACTTCCAGTATTCTCAGTAAATAGTAATTATGTGGGTTTTTTAGAGATTAATGTGCACATTTGTTTTACTTGGTGTGAATTACACAGTAATTTCTTTGGAGAGTGTTGGTTCTACTGTATGAAATCTACTAGTTTAAATAGCTGGATGGTTTTAAAGCTCTCACAGCTTGTATATAATCTGTAGGGATTAATAAGGAATAGGTGTATTTTTATAGTGTTTGATGTGTATCTTGAATGTCAAGAATGACCACTGGGGAAGCAGAGGAAACCTTTTAGGGGAAAAAAAGACATAAGCATTGTTATACCTTGTTTCTCAAACAGATATTAGGATGAACTACTTCTGAATCCTTCCAAGAAGTCTGTAAAAACTATTTGAGTTGTGGAAAGTTATTAAAAGTGATTTAAGGAACTGGAAGGCATTCTGATCAGTATACTCCATTTTTGATATTGCAGGTTTCCTACAGAACTAAATTTAATCTACGCCTTTCTGTATAGTTAACATAGCAGTGTCTTGCTTTAGAGAAGGATTTTGTTTTAAATTCAGCTTTTAGCATGTTCTGTTCATGTTGCTGAAGCCAATCTTTCTTGCATGTGTATTTCTTTCTTCACAACTGTTACTGCAGAAATATCTCCAGCGTAGAAGCTGTTGGAATTCCTCTCTCTGTTATGTATTGAAGACTATGAGACAGTTATTTAAACAACATAAGCATAGTTTTGAAGGACAGTAATATTAACCACTCTTTACTGCTTAATACTCTTCAGGACCAAATCCATGGATATTTTTGACTAATTTTCATAAATGACGGAAAGTGATTTTCCGTTTTAAATGTTTTCTTGTTGGATCTTCAATTATGAAGTAAACAAAGTGTTATTTTATGGTATAATTGCTGTAGGTTTTGTGCTTGATCACCTCGATGTTCGAAGATAGGATTGCTGTGTTGGAAGTTAACCTTGCTGCACTGGTGAGAACTCAGCACAATATTTTTCTCCCATGTGCAAATGAGAACAGTCTATCAGTTATTGCCAGGTACAGAATAATTCAATGTTTTTTTCTCTGTGTTGGATTGTGCATTTGTTTATCTGGCAAATAAAGTGTGTCATATGATATTGTACAGTGCTATTTGTTGACATGGTTTTATTTTACTTCTTTTCCTGTCATGCTTTAGTTGTATAGAGTGTGAGAAATCACAGAATCACAGAATGGTTCAGTTTGGAAGGCACCTCTGCAGGTCACCTTGTCCGACTACCCTGTTCAAACAGATCCACTCGGAGTCAGTTTCCCAGCACCGCATCCAAACAACTTTTGGGTATCTCCAGGGAGGGAGACACCACAAGCTCTCTGGGCGGCTGGTGCCAGTGTTCACTCACCCTCACAGTACAGAAGTGTTTCCTGGTGTTCAGACAGAACCTCCTGTGTTTCATTTTTTGTGCCTCTTGTCCTGTCACTGGGCACTGGACTCTGCCCTGCAGCCATCTACTGCTGCATAGGGTTATTCCTCCTCTGGTGCAGGGCTTTGCATTTCACCTTGTTGAACTTCACAAGGTTCCTGTCAGCCCATTTCTCCAGACAATAAATGTCTCTCTGGATGGCAGCACAATTTTCTACTCTTAAAGACACTCCTCTCCTTTGTGTCATCAGAGAACATGGTGAGGGTACACTCTGCTCCTTCATTCAGATTATTAATGCAGATATTGAATGGAATCGGACCCAATATTGACCCCTGGTGTACTCCACTAGTTGTCTGGTTTTCAGTCCACCTCACTGTGGGCTCACCCAGCCCATACTTCATCAGCTTCTCTATGAGAATCTTATGAGGGACAGTGTGAAAAGGCAACTGAAGTCGAAGTAGACAATATCCACTACTTTCCCCTCATCCACTGAGCCACTTATTTTATCATAGAAGTTGATCAGGTTCACCCTTTGTGAATTCCTGCTGGCTACCACCTTCTTGTCCTTTATGTCCCTGTAAATGATTTATGAGAAAATTCTGACATCTTAAAGACAACAAAAAACCTGCAATATACACTGAAGTGCAGATTTCAGTGCTTATAATAAAATCAGGTCAACATGAAATGGGATCTAACATTTAAATGCAATCATCTGTGAATCCAGGGCCAAGGCTTGTCTGTGCTGCTGGGTATCTGAGCTAATAACTAATCCACTATGCTTTGTTTGTTTTTATTAAAATGTCATTGCTGTTGAACATATACATGCACAGATGCAGAAAAATAGCTAAAAGGGAGTTCTGACAGCTTTTCCTAATCTGGTACTTTTGTCCATTGCATTGATCAATTTTTGTGCTTGGTTTTATAACTTAGATGTTCTTTATTGACAAATTCTCCACTGCGTAAAGGTTTAAAGAAAAACAGGCAAGAACCTTCTAATAAAACACTTGGTAAGTATAAACCAATCTTCAAATTAATTAATAAAGTTATATTTTTAACAAAAGTAACTGACTTCCAACTGGCTTGTGACTAAAACAATCGATATATTTATTTCTGTTTTAAATATATGTTACATTATGTTTTTACTTTAGTAGGAAGAATTTAATTCATCTAATAATATGTAATTTCCTACGTTTGTATTCCAGTTGAAAATAATGTTAATAAGTATTTTTCTTCTTTCAAAAACAATTCTCTAAGAGTTTGCTGTGGATTTTAAGTCTTAGAGTGTAGAATGTTTATATTTTCATAAGTCATTGTTTTTCAATAGTATGCAATGTATCTTTCTGTATAATTTATCATTTCTTTCTTAACTTTGGTTACCTGTTTTGGTAAATTTTATTGTCCTGGATAGTGTTTTGTCAATATCTGCAAGTTTTGGAAGTTAATTTTTATCTCAATGTCCTACTGTTTAAAAAAAGAGATCTGACTTCCTATTGCTGTAGAAGCACTGATAGCTTTTCTTTGGTTAGCAACAATAAAGCAAAGTACAAAAAGTACTTAAAAATGTTTTCATCATCCCCTTTTACTTAGGAAGGATGTAAAAATGCTGGTAGCTGTAATCATATAGAAATAATCTATTTTTACTGTATTGACTGTACTTGTTGGACCTGTTAGAATGTCAAAGGTTATATCTTTAGTGGTTTATGATATTCTGAGAGTGCATCTACAGTGTTTTAACTAGAATTCCAGGCTGCTTTGGACACCCAACTACCTTTGTTGACATCTCATGATCAGATAGATAAGTGCTGTAAGGAAATCCTTTGGTCTCTTCAGGCAAGTGGTGTTGGGAGCTTCTCAGGAAGGACCTTTTTCTGTCTCATTGCTATGTAAAGAGAAAGGGCAGTGGGAGTTGAAGGGGATTCTGTCCTCAGCATAGCTAAATGTATCCATGAAATCATTCCCAATGCATCTGAAGTTTTTCCCTTGGAATATCAACAAGATTTCCCCCTTTACAACATTTATTTGTTTCGTTTGTTTTTGCTGATATGAAATACTTACATTCAGTTTGGGGCTGGAGGCTGCCCTTCAGGCTTCTTAGTAGGGCACTGTGAATACAGACAGTACTAATGACCTGAGACAGGTAGAAACACAAATACTTTGTACCCATCAGTCAGTTTGTTAATGATCTTTAGATGATTTCCATATTCCAAATATAAGTTATGAGTGCATTATAGATAGTGCATACAAAGTCTAAGCACAAAATAGGCAGCCAAAAAAACACATTTGTGAATGAATGATGAAAAAAGTGATTCAGAACAATATTCTTGCTACTTCAAAGTTTAAAGAAGTTCCTAGTTATTCATATTTTTTGAGAAGGGATGCTATACAATGCAACAGTTCATATTTCTTTCCTTTCTCAGTAGTCATTATTCTAGAGTGGTTGGTCAGAAATGTGTTTTGTAACATAAGGAGACGTCCAATATTTATATTGGGCTAGCCTGTCTGCCTTAATTTTAAAAATATAATGTTAAAACCCCATTTTAATGTAAATTAACTTGTTATAGGAGAGAAAAACACAGTGAAAGATAAGCCACTGGTTTTCCATAATAAAATTAAGTCATCAGGTTATACAGCAGCACCACGGTGAGTAAATATATTTCTATTTTGCCTCTTTTATTGTTATGTGATATTTTTTCACATAATAGAGCTATGTAGTCTCATGTCTGTGAAATTAATCACATGTGAAAAACAGTTATGATGTTATCAATGAAAAGAATTAAAATATATATGGCAAAACAGAATTTTCACAGCTTCTGGTCATTGTTCAACTTCCTTTTGAAATCCATATTAGGCATCCTGACTCTTTCATCTGATTAGACTCCTGTTTCTTCAGCTTGAAGGAAGAATTGTCTGAGAACTTTATTTGAATGGATTTTGTCCTTCAGAATACATTATTCAACAAATAACTTGCAGAAATCAAAGTGCAAACTCAGACATTAGATCATTAGAAGTCTATATTGTCATCAAAGAGTACATTCTCTTACCTACTGACATTACCAGTAGACATAAATAGTAAGGAGGAAGTAGGATTGCTTTTGTTTGAAATAAGCTATTTCTTTCATGCAATGTTTAATGTTTCATCTAAGAGAGTCTGTTTTTTTTCTCATAGAATGACCATGTTTTCTCCAAATACTAACCTGAAAAAAAAAGAGTTATCAAAGTGGAAGACCAGTTGTAAATGGTAAGTAATCAAACTCTGTTAGAGGAGGAACAAATTAAAATGAGGATAATTAGAGTTCTATTGAAAATATAATTTGTCTCTGTTACTTTCATTTGAACTTTTTAGTTATGGATAACTCTGGAAGTAAAAGGTTTTGTAAATTTGATATAAAATGACTGCAGCAAGTGATTGGGATTATTAGACTATCAATTAAATTTGAGTGTTTCATATAAAAGAAAATATACATATCTATTTTCTTAGATTTATGTTGATAGAAAGAGGAGCAGGTGCTAAATATGGTTGAAAGCGAAGTCCCAGAATGTTCTTAAGCTGCAGTTCTAGTCAGAAAAGTAACTGAATGTGGCACAGAGAGACATGGTGATTTCAGATGATGTGCCTCATTCACCCCTAAAATCATGTTAACTTAAGCTAATACAAGGATTTAATGGATTTAAACAGAATATACATAATGGTGCGAATTGACCAGTAGAATCTTCATCACTGTGGACTCAGCAGATGTTTTTTCTGAGCCGACACTTTCATGTTAATTTGTGTGGAATGTTAAATGAGGATATTGCACCCATTTTTTTCTCTTTACTATTATATAGTCTTTTTTTCTATATAGTACAAACATAAAAGTAAAGAATGATTAATGCCATTGTTTTTCTCATTTAAAAAGAGCTGTTACAGCATTAAGAAAAACCACGTAATAGCTCAAGACTAAGTTTTTTTAATCCTTGCACACATAGGTAAGCTTTTACGTGAGCGCTTCAGATAATTTCATCTGTGGTTTACAATGTTTTATGATAGGTTAAGCTACTTAGTATTGTAAGTTTTGTATGTGTGGTTTTTTTTTTTAGTTAATACTGATTTTTGTCACAAGAAGGTAGAGTTTTCATTCTTTAAATATTTTTGTTAGATAGCTATGCAACTCAAGAAACTTGATTTTTTTACAAATCTATGTTAATTCTTGATCTCATGAATTCATAATGGTGATAGGAGTAATTTAAGTATGACAATTTAAAATTCATTTGGCTCTTACCTTGAATTTAACATAAGTTTTCCGGGAAATGTTTATATAATGGTGTTTATAATAGTTCCCAAAGAACATTTATTTCATAACTGAAATGAAAATGTACTGCTTTCTTTCTCTTTTTCCTTCTTTGAAGTAAAAATAAAGAATATCCATTGGACAGGGATCCTCCGATCAAATACGAGAAAGAGATATCTGTTACTTGTAAGCCAACCCCAATTTTTTGTGTTCAGTATTCTGGTAAGTACAGGCTTTGTAAAATGTGCCGTTCTGTCAGTGTGCAGAAAGAAAAACAAAATTTGTGTGGCATAGTTTATAAAGACTGTGGATTCAGTAGACAAATTCCCAGAAAACTTGCTAGCAGTACCACATACTGTTTGATCATAATTTTTATCTTGAAAAACCATTCAAGCTGTTAACATGTATGCAAAAGGATTCTATTTCTGATTTTATGTCTTTTCCTTTTGAATTTATTCTTTGACTTTCCCACTACAACTTGAAAAACAGCAGTTCTTTCACTAAAGAATTTATTTTCTGAGACATTTACTGTCATTAGGGTGTATTGTAAATTGAGTTTCAAAAGACTCAGAATACTTGTATTTAGTATATAAATATTATTCAATTTTTCTATGTTGAAATATGAAAAAGTAATTCTTCTGGGTAATCCAAAGAAGGGTATTTTTCTTAACTGCTTTGGATAAATGACTTTTGCAATAGGGTTAAGTCAGTTCCAATGTAAATATGACTAAGCAGAAACCACTTATATTAGCCCTCAAGCATTTTACCAAGTATATAATTATGTCAGTGTACACCATGCAAACCACAATATTTTCAAAGTATTAGAAAATTTATATCTTTATATAAGTATTATTTATGTCTTTATATAAGTATTATTTATATCTTTATATAAGTATTTTGAGAACAAGAACAACTTTCATCCTCAAGGAAAAAAACAATTAGATGCAATCAGTAACTTTTCTAAAATATATTCCAGCCATCTCTCTGCTCCTTAGAGAATGGGAAGAAGTTGTTACTTAAGGCTCCTGAAGGAATTTGGTTGCAGAGAGCTTATTTCTAGGAAAGTTATGTGCACTTAAAATGAAAAGTTAATTTTTAGCAAAGAATAGCATCGCTACAGTTTTGATAGTACATTTTAAGTCTAAATCCTCTTTGACTGTGAGGAAGAAGCATCTTTCTCTGTTTTTGTCTCTTGTCTCTCGCCCAGACATGCATGCACATACACGCTTAAACAACCACAGTTTAGCAAAAATTGTAAATATTTTTTTTTTTTGGAGTAAAAAAATTGTATTATTGTAAGCTTGTAAGGAAGGATTCTGTTTGTTGTAGTCTGTGTTGACCAGATGGTTCCTAGTTTTATAATATATTTCCAGATGTAGATTTGCAACTTGGAGTTCCCCCTTGGAACAATCCTTAAAGTAGTCTTTGTAAACTATGAGTCACAATAATTAATATTTATTAGCATCTCCAAACATAGTAGAAAGGAAATTAAATGGAAAACTTAAATAAAATTTGAGAGGTTGTAAAGTTGCATTAATGAGTTAATGCTAACCTCAGTTATTAAACATCATTTTGTAATATTGGAGGTGTTATGAGCTATGACCTATTGCCCTCTTAATTATAAGTTTTACTCAGGACTTCAGATGATATTCCAATAAACAAGCCTCCAAGATTCTATGCAAAATTACTGTCTCTCATTATTTATGCACAAGAATGTTTATATATTGTTAATTCTCTGTGTCTATGACTTACCTTATATGCATACCTGATACCCTTACCAATCAACCCTTATGCTGACAATCCATACTGTCAAAACTTTAAGAAAAGTGGGAGAAATCTGCAGAAGAGCACCACCTTTTACCTCAAAGACTTCATACCTTTGAGTTTGTGAAGAGTAATGTGTTTGTGAAGTGTTTACTGAAGAGTAATTTTTTGCCAGTTGAGTATAATGGTGCATTTAGTCACTGGTAACAGAAAAAATGATTCTGATATGCCTGTTCTTAGCAAATATGTCAACCCCATTGTGTTTCACACTTAAAATTCACTTTTAATAGGTTACTCTCAAAGATTAGAAGTATGGATCTCTTACCTGTTTATATTGCCATAATGTGGGGAAAAAAGTGTGTTGTGAAATATAGTATTCTGAACCTACTATGTGGATGGTACTTGGACACTGGATAGCAGTGCATAATGTTGGTGAAGACAAGCATGACTTTTATTCCCTTTCCCTTTGTAAAGATGCTCTGGAGATTTAAGAAGGGGGCACTCAGGTGACACCTCTTTAAAAACACTGCTCACAGTGAACCTAGTAACATTAATTTGAATTCTGTTCTTCATTTTCTTGCTCTCTCTCATTGCTATCTTCTCTTGCTTCTCCTTCCCTTCTTTTATCCCATTGGTTCATTTATTTGGTCTTTAATTTTTTTCTATGAAAGCTTTTGAGTGAACAGGTAAATTTCACAAATCTCTGCCGTTAATGTAGACCTCAGGGAGTCTACCCTGTCATTGTGTGCCCCTGCCGATTACCAATACAATCTAACTGCATTTGAATAGTTTTTAGGATTACCTTGTGGAGGAAGTTCATCATCTATAAGAAGTAATACAGAATGACTGTTATGCCTGTTTTTGTTCTAATATATAAAAAGCCATATAAATTCAAGGGGAATATATAAAAAGAAAATAGATTTAAATGACTGCTAAAAATTTCTGCACTTAAATTTTGTAGCATACTTTTTGTGAAAAATGAATTTTCTGCCTTTTGATGAAAACCATTTAGAGAATATGTCAGGATAAGAAATTAATTGCATACAAATTCCAACCAATTCTCCAACGTGAATTTGTGCTGTTCATACAAAATATGTGTTAAACATATGAAATGAATATCTGGTTTGTGTTTTGTTATAGTGGCGTACATGATTTTTATGATTAAAAGAAACAGCATATTAGGTCCTTGTTGCTTTCAAATGTAAATCCTTAGACACTCTTCTTTATAGGGGATGGAGAGATGCTGGCTTGTGGCCTCGCTGATAAAACTGTACTGGTATTCAATTCCAATCTCACCGATACATATAATGTCTTTTCAGGTAAATTTATGAATTATTTTATTAAAGATATAGTGTATGATTGAGTTTCTTCTAGAATGGCATAGTAACTAAAACATTCCACTTACATCACCTAGGGAAGAATAAGGGAGAGGGAGTACTGATGATTCAGGGTGTAGAATTATTTCTCTGATTGCTTAATTTTGTTTAGCATTAAACAGACTACCATATTTTTCCATTTCTCAGGTTTTTGGGAGGTAAGTAGTAATCTACGATTATAAATATATATATGTATTTTGAAATCTCCATTGTGAATAAATAGTACAATAATTATATAGAAACAGTAAAGGCAATGTATTGCAATGATTATGCGTGTGCATATATATATAGTTACACGCATCTTTAAAAATAATGATACAGTACTGCTACAGTAGCAAAATTATTCCATGGGGCTCTAAATTTTCCTTGTGCAGTATGTCTTCTGTAGCTTTCTTCACAGTTTGTCTTTTGTCTTTGGCATCACAGATCCAACTTCTCTCTATGTGAAACGCTATCAAGGCTGGTTTTACTTGAATGCGTATAGAGATTATGTGCTGCAGAAAGTGACATTTCATTTCTGTTAAATACTCTTTCTTCTGGATATTTTTGTCACTGGAGTTTGTTTTTATGCAGGTGTCATTGATTTTGGACTGGTAATTGCTGGGTTTTGTCTTTGTTGCATCTCTGGGAAAGATACTGATTTCATTGATTTTATCGCATATGCTTGCTACATAATAAATAATATCTATGGAATGATTCAATACTGGCAATCACAGAAAACATAGACTTTAATAAGAAAAAATATTATTCTGAGTAGACATATTTGAAAGCAGAAAAAGAAGATTAGGATTGAGAGGTTTCTACACTGAAAAGAAACCTTAGTTCATGTTTCTTAGTTTCATGTAAATCATGAAAACACTCATTAGGTTTTGACACATTATTGACAAAAGTCTTTGTCTTTCTGTAAAATAAAATTAAATATGATGATTTTATAGGATGCTTCAAAACTCCCTAAAATACTGCGGTACTCTGCAAATTCAGGCCAACTTGTGATAAGAGTAAAATAACTTGCATCAAATTTGTGCTACTACAGGGAATATTTTTTTGGTGCCAGTAGTTAAGGTGTCAAGTTAGTTCTTTGTCTTGTTTAAAAAAAAAAATAGTGTATTACTAATTTGTTCTTTTCACTGTGGCTTTGTTCTTTAGTTTTCTTAGCTTTTGGACTACTATCTGATTTATTTTACTGATGCCTTTATTCCTTCATATCTTTTTTTTTTAATGAGGCAGAGTCTGAAAAGCAAAGTAAACCACATTCTACTTCAGGCTCTTTAGGTAGCGTAAGAATTTAACCTGTGCATCTAGTTCTTTTCAAAAGCAACATAAATGTGAAACTGCCAGATACTGTACTGTGGGGGAGTAGGAACCTCAAATCATGAGTTACCAGCTCATTTCATTCATGTAGTGCAATTTAGATTCTACTTCTGTACAGTTCAGATCGTCATGAAATCACCTGTTTATTTTTGGTGCCCTCGGTTTAAAAGTATCATAATATATGTGTTTTCATTAAAACCCATGATGCATTACTCTTATTAAGAGCTGCAATTGATGGTAATGTTAAAATATATTTTTTCAACAAATGGCAGTTATATCTGTAACTGTACCAGAACTGTGTAGTTCTGGTAAAAAAAAAATCAACTTCAAGGCCGCATTAGCATCTGAATATAGCTACATATCAAAAACCATATTTTTATAATGCAGCACTAGAAGTAGTATAACAACAGAGTTATTTCTATAAGCCTATTTTATTCAGTTTTGTTCCCTGAAGTGCTCAGTTATGGTTTTAGGTAGTTCTGCATTTCTTTTTCATTGGTGGCTATTCAGGTGTCTGTGTCCTGTAAGTTAAGTTAATGTTGACCAACTATAAAGAGTTACAGTCAGCATGGCCTTTTTGAAGAAGTCTTTTTACAAAACCAGCTGCTGTTCTCAATGTGCTTCAGGACTGGGGAACTCTGAATAACACCAGTTTTGAAACTTACGGGGCTCTTGCAAGCCAGCTGGCATCTCCTCCACTGCGCTTTGGGACTGGGGGGTCTGGAGTGCAGAGATTCTAAAGCTTTTTGTGTGGCTCTTCCAATTTTCCAAACCTCAGATTTTCCTAAGGTTTCTCATATTCCTTGCCACTTTGGAAACCTGTTTTGTATACTTTGTTGTGGTGGTGTTTTTAGAAAACCAAAACGTCTAAATAAATCTTTGTCTTGTGAATGAAACAGTATAGTACTTACATATGTATTTATGCACTACCTATGCAGCTCTCTGGTGAAAATTCTACAGGTGTTTGGCAACTGGGAATTAAAATATCTCATACATAAGCCTTTTCTTAGACATATGTGATCATGGAAGATAAAGGGAGATAAATTGAATACAATTCCTACAATTTAAAGCAGTCTATGTTTTTAATATAAAACTTCACTAAAAAGAAAATGTACACAAGGGGGCAGCAGCAGAACTTTGAATGTTTTAAGGCTAGATGAAATTCATCAAACTTCGTCTGACAAATTAGAATAATATGGGTCAAAATGTACTAGATTTGATTGAAATATTTTCTTTCTTGACCTTTTTGATCAGCATCAATATAATTTTAGATCAAATTAATCGTTTTAGCTTTTAGATAATGTTTCTGGCTTTTGAGTTCTTTCTTTGTAAGTTTGCAATCTTGTTTTTAACTGTGTCACACCAAACTCGTAAAGTCTCTTTCTAGTAGATGCAAAATGCAAAAATGCAAAAGTTAATAACAAAAGCTATTAACTGGACATTATAATACGTTAAACTATGATTTTTAAATAAGCAGTTACATTTTTAAATCTAGTGAGACAGTCCTGCAAAAGCTGTTGAAGTGGCATGTCCATTGTGTTTTACAAAAATAGGTAGCTCAGTAGTAAAAGGCTAGTGAACAAAATAAAGAATTTCAACTATTTGCAAGGTCTTAAGGGGTTTCCAGATTATGTTTAATATAAAACTTCATAATAATATAATACTCAGATTCTCTTTTGAGTAATACTGTATCTTTGCTTAAATTTAATTTCAAGGATCTTTTTTGAAAATGCTCTTCCAATGACTTTGAGAAATTAAAGTCGGAATTATCGTTGTCTGATTATTAATGAAAGACATTGTCCTGTGTTTTTTGGTGAGAGAAAAATTCACTGTTACAGTTTTAATCTGACCATTTGAAGTCTATACTTAAAATGTATTATAATATTGTGCATAAACACAATTAACTCTGGAGAAATGTGTGAACAGAAGAAATGGGCTTTATAATATTTCCATTATTATTTTTTATTAGGTCATGATGGTGCAGTTAACTCTGTTGGCTGGAGTCATAACAAGAAGTGGTTAGTTTCTTCATCAGAAGACAGAACTTTAAGGGTCTGGTCAGTCTGCAATAAGGAACCCGCCTTAGTTATGGTAATTAGAAACTTCCATTGGCTTGGACACAGAGCACACTGTTTTGCACTTTCATCTACTTCCATTTTAAGAGCTCTGTAGAAGGAACATACAACCTAATTTTTAGAGCTACTGAGTGGTGACTCCAACTAATATCTGGGTGATCTCTGTTAACTTCAAATTAGGTTTTTCTCTTGATAATTTACAAAAAGAAAAAAATCAACCTTGATAGAAAAAAACTAGTGGGCGTGTCTGGAAGTTTTGATTTTATTGTCTACTCTGTATATTCTGTGTTCATTGGCTCAGCTGTGCTTGACTTTATTGTCTACTCCCCAGTTCAAATAGAAGTTTAGAATATGAAGCTCGATTCTATTAGATTCAATTGACTACATATTCTATTAAAATTTCTGCCAACTAATTTATGCAGAATGAAAACTAAATTTAGATTAATAGATGTCAAAAATAGGAAGGATCACCACAGTACATTAACCTCTTGGCCTATGATCAGGATAGCAGGGAGTCTCTGCCTTAACACCAGGAATCTCAGACAAAAAGTATTTGTTGTGTTTGAATCCATTCTTAATAAATTCCTCTGCATTTCAGGGTAAAGGAAACTTCGATAAGACTGTACGCTTTGCGCAGTTTTATTTTTTAGATACATTTATATTGCTGTGTTGTGGAGCTGAATTTCATCTTTTAAATTTCCATCCAGACACAACCAAGGATGACCTCAAACGGTGAGTACGATTTCTCTTTAAAAAACAAGTGAAACCACTTGTACTGTTTGGTCTGGGATTTTGTTGGTGGTGATGTGGGCTGGGGGACAAAAGTATTAAAGAAATAAAAAAACCTGAACAAATTGTAGCACCTAATCACAAAATATCTTTGTTTTGAGTGGAAGAACAAAAAGAATTAGGTCTACAACACTTAGGCTTAGTTGATATTGTGAATGGCGTGTCTTGTCCATGATGTAAACAGTATTGGGTTGCATCCCTAGATGGGAAAAACCGGTCTATTTCCTTGGTAGTTTTGTTGCTGCACAGAACTAAGCGCAAGCTTAAATATGTTTTTGAATAGCAGTGCTTCCCTGGATTTAGGCATGAACCTGGTAGGTGAAACTTGACTGAAGCGTTAAATGGTCAGACAGAAACATGTAGTATCTTTCTTCCGTAAACTGATTACCTATTTTCTGTGTTGCCTGTTAATTCTTAGTTTATGGAGATATTACTAAAGCAATAAAAAGGCAACCCAAATTGCTATATAAACTTTAATCTCTAAGAGACAAGAACTTATGTAGTGTCCAGTTCAGTGTGTCCACAATGCCTGGCTTAATTTTAATTGACTTGCACTTTAAATTGAACATGTATAGGACATGTAGAAAATGCATTACGAATCTCAGTTTACTGTTAGGTTTTTTAGTATGTGAAATTCTACCTAGGCAGCTCCCTTTGAGGTGTTTTTCTGTGTGGCAGTCTGCAGTGTAGAAGCAAGATACTTCAGCTAACTGAAACAATTCTTCTTGCATTTGAGAGCAATCTAACTGTTCTACTAAGGCTCTTTCAGCAGCATAAATTAGACCAGAGGAAGCTTCATACTGCCTTCATTAGATTGTTCTTATTATCTCAGTCATCTTATTTAAAATTAGCTTGGATATCTTTACCCAAAAATAGAGATAAATCATTTGCCTCTGAAGTCTAGTGCAGTTTATTTTTCAGTTTACTTGCATAAAGTACTGGTGAAAACTACAAAAGTTTCTTGGATTAAATTGCAAAACATTGTATTTTATCTTCTGTTTCACCATCAATGCTGAAGTAGCCCTAGTGTCTACCTGAAAAGATCAGCAGACCATTGTTTGAGAACCACATTGAAAGGCAAAAAAAGTCACTAACAGTTTTGCTTTTGAACAGATCTGGCTGATAAACATACTGCTTTTGTCAAATGATCTCAGTTTTGCAAACTTTTAGCACTGTTGGAAAGAAAAGTAATGATTCCTACAAGCATGTCGTGCATGGATTTTTGTACTGTTATTTAGGTATACGTGCTAAAATGCAAATACAATATTAACTGTTACATCAGAATTATTTTAATGTTGTACAGACACTATCCAGCAGTAGATAAAACCCTGGTGTGTTGGCAATGCTATTTTGGTCAGAAGTGTAAAACACAGCACAGCACAATCTACTGTGAAGAAAATTAACTCCACCCCAACCAGACCCATAACAGTTCTTATTAACTCTGTTTATATTCCTTAGGTGACTTCTATGAAAATCACACTTGCCCCACATATCTATACGCATATGCATACACGTATCCATATCTTTATCCATGGAGTAATGTTTTCTGTTTACTTTAAGAACAGATCCACATTGCTTGTACTGATGTATTTCATCAAACAGAAAGATCTGATTAGATTGAATAGCAACACAGTTTTGTGTTGTGCAATATAAATAAGTCCAAAGCCATTTTAGAGGTCTTGGTCATTTGTATTGAGCTGGCAGGTAACCCACAGGAACTTAAAGAGTTCTGTGCATTTTGGGAAACAAAATTTCATTGATAGTGTGTGATCAGCCTCTGGTTCTGCTCCTGTCTAAGTGGAAATTATTCTTTCCTCACTGTTTGCTCCTCGTTTTCTTTCTGATTGCCCTATGATTAGCACATTAAATGCTATACTGAAGCAAGTGGACTGCTTTTTGAACATAAGTACTTCACAGTTTCTTTTTTTCTCGTCAACATTTTCATTATGGATACGGGATTATTTTAGTGTTTCATGTTGATGGAAGATCAGTCTTATGTATATGAATATCATGTTTCTTTTCATCCAAATAATTTTGGTTACCAAGTTTTTTAATAGAGTTCAGCAATAAGTCCAAAGATCTGTTGCTTTAATTTTTAATTATGAAAGAAAGTGTTTTGATTTGCTTTGTGATTCCAGTGGGAGTTTACTGGTGACCACAAATCCTAACTTATTTCATTAACACTAGCATTCATTTGATATTCTTTGCAGATACAAACAGAGAAGTGTTTGCAAATTGGTACAGAAATTTCCCATGGCTTCAACAATCGAGATTACCAGCCTTTCAGCAGTAAATGATTTTTACTCTTGTATCCTTTATATTTTGTATTTTCTTTGTAGTTCTTTGTACTTAATGACATGGACATCAGTTAAAGTAAGTAGCATCTGATTATTTACTACTCCTTTTCTATTAGAGTAAAAAAGCTGTAATTTTTTGTGATATTGAACTTCCTCCTTGGACATAAATTTTTAGTGGAGTAAAATTTTTGATGCTGCTCATAGGGCAATAAATACAACAGAGTTTTGATATTATTTATTTATCTTTACTTTTGTCTATCTATATGCTTTTGTTTCTTCAGATCAGTTTAACTTTAACACAGAGAACTGAACAGATATCGTACTTACAGCTGGCAGTAACCGAGCATTGGAAGTTTTTGACCTCAATGCAGGCTGCAGCACAGCAGTGATACCAGAAGTTCATACTAGATCAGTCCATCAGATCTACCAAAATAAGGTATATGCTTTATTGAATTTTATTTGCAGTACCACTACAACACCATCAACAAAGAAAATAGAGGGTAAAAATATAACTGGTAATAATAGTTTTTTATACGTTGGGGAGAGTGGGCAAGGACACGAGTCTGTGTGATAAAGGCATACAGATTTCATTTGCTCTCTAGTGTAAAGGAGAGAGCAGGGAGAATGACTGAACAAGCTTGCTATTAGAGAAGTGTTTATTACCCTTTGCCTTACTTGTGCTAGATTGTAATATTGTAATTCAGCAGCAACTTTTCCTTATATAACTGTTCTCCTCTAAAGTTCAATCTGACACTGTCTGATTTATTCTGAAACTTCAGAAACAGCAACCAAAAAAAAATTCTCAGTACTGCAACAGAATAGATGACTAAAACCATCTCATCCTTGCTCTTTTTTTCCTTGAAGATTGATTTGAGTTTTATGGTACATACATTCTGGAATGCCTACTGTTTTAGGTCTGGTTGAATGTGGTTCTTCATTCCCAGTTGGAAAGTCATTGCTTCTGTGGATTTTAAACAGTTCTTCATTATTACTCTTGTAGAACTCTTTGTGGGTTTTCCTTGTAGATGTGATCTGGAAAAACAGTTAAAATTGTGCTAACTATTTCAGTACTGTTTGTAACACATATAGGCCTAAAGTTCTGGCTTTTCTTTTTGCTTGGTCAGCTTAGTGCTTTCAGGTTATTTAATCAAGAAAAACTTTAAAGCTGCGGGCAAGTATTCACTTGGGAAAAAAAACACGAGGTATGTGGTATAGCAAAGAAAATTGACCATTTTGGGGGAAAATTATACATCAAGGTTGTCTATTTTTTTTTTTTATTATATAAAATTAATACTTTAGGTAAGTCAAAAGGAAAATTACACACCATTATTTTATTACATTCGATAGTTTAAAGCTATGAAAGTGACTATAACTCTGCATTTTCATTAAGATGATATGCTAAAATATATTATAAACTTATAAAAGCATGCAGAATACTGTGTGCAAACTACATCCTGTTTAAAGTCTGAAACAAATTGGAATCTGGTTAGCTAATGATGAGGATGCAATAGAAGCAAATCTGTGGAGTGAAACAATTGATGCTAAAGATCTAGTGCCTACACCCCAAAATTTATGAAGTCTTTCCTTTGGACTCTTCCTAATTTCTTTCTGTGGAGTAAATACTCATTACTGATTGCAGTGTATATATATATACACACAAATAAATACATATATATATATATATTCTTGAAGTGCATTTTCTAGTTTAGATTCATGCAAATCAGTTCTCATGTTTCAAGACTTCTTTATGATAGTACCTGGACAGTAGTAAATGGGCATAATCAGAAAATTTACTCTTTAAATAAATAAAAATCTATTTAGAAGATCTTGGGAAACATTAGGGAAGGTATGTTCCAATTAAGTGTGGGAGAAACCTATTAGCAAACTACTAAATACATAGGATATCCTAGAAACCTGGGTGTTCAGCATGACATTCTGTTGTTTTTGGTTTTGAACAGAGGCAGCTGTAAGCATGTATATATAATTTGCAATGTAATTACTTTGATTTTTAAATTGTCCCTTTGATCTGTTCTAGAGATTGTTTGCGTGAATTGTTAGTGTGTGAAATTCATCTCAGCCTGCAGTGTACTTGATTAAGCTTGTGATATCATTCCGTTGCTTTGCATACTAACTTTTAAGAGACATGGTAAAAGGAATTGATTGAAAGATCAAAATTATGTTGCTATCGTAGAGTTTCGGAACATCTGAGATACAGAAATAGATGGCAATTTGAGATCAGGCCACAAAGATTCAGAGCTTTGGTGTTAATAATACATTAATTATGCTGCAAAAAATATTCTCTGAACCAGGACTCTGTCATTGCAAACCACAAATGTTTGGATGGTAGTATGCTCTACTAGCACAGTTATAATCATTTTCACAGAAACAGCAAGTTTTCAGTTTTCTGCTCAGATCCTTTTATTTCAGAATTCATTGGTCCATTAGTTAGGAAATGTACCTGAGGTGAAGTCTGAAAAAATTAATAGACAACTCAGAAATTTCAGTACTTAACTTCTTCCTAACCATAGTTACAATGCTGTCTAAAGGTATGTGCTTGCCTGGGAGATATGGAGTGCTTTCTGAAACTTCTGTTGATCAATGCCTTTAGCATGAGCCAGCAGCACTATTTGGATGACATGAATGGTGCTCATATGGAATTAGTGAAAGAAGTAGGGATTCTGTCGAACCATGTCCTTGAGGCCAAATTTTATGTGAAAGTTGCCATGTCTAGAGAGTCTAGAGAGAAGTTGAGAAGGGATTACAGTAGTGGATAAGGAAGATGATGGGGCAGAGGCAAGCGGTTTGTCTATCAGAATGAAAGAATATAGTTTCAAGAGTGTGTGGGAATATGCTACTTTTGGCATCAGATTCTCATAATTAATAGATTTTCATAAATTAGGGGACTATAAAAATGCAAATGGATAAATAAAATTCGTCTTGTACATTATCCCAACTAGTACATATTTTCTTGTCTTCTATAATTCTTCAGTAATTTGGTAGCATATGTAGTAGTTTGAAGATACAAGTATAGCTATGTATTAGTAAAGTGTATTGCTGAGAAAATGTTGTCAGGGCAGGGAAGAAATTGCTCTTTTTTTTTATAGTTATACACAACTAATGTGAGAATATGTAGACCTTGTTGGGAAATTTGTTGCACAGTGCCTTTTAATTCATCTATTAGAGCAAGCTATACACCAGCTTTCATAACAAATAGAAGATTCCTGGCAGTCAAACACTGATTGGGAAATTATCTTGGGGTTTCTGTGATGTATTCAGCCAAATCAAGAATGTGAATGGTAAGGAAAGGAAAGAAAGAGTGTTAACTCTTTGTATTTAGTTCCCTGGAGAATGATGTTTGTAGCCAGTAAAATGGCTGGGATTTGCCATTGTGGATGTTAAAAAATCATAGGTTTTAGACTGGATTTAATTATTTTAAATATATAAAGCCAAAATTAGTCCTGTTATGAATGAATGCAGTTGATACCGAAGTCAATGGAAAGTTTGCCCACTTAGCCCAGGGCTAAACATGTCTTATAGTTAATTGTTGAACTACTCTTTGATCCCTCCCTTTTCCCGCAATGTCTTGTGCAATCACAAAAAGATCTTCCCCTATGTCACACTATGGATCCCATACCTTGATGTTTAGTAATCCCCAGATGATCCAGAGAGCCTCTCCCTTTGTCTTATTATGGTGGGTGTCACCCCTGGACCAAAGGGCTCATGACTGTCCTGTGACAGTGCTGAGAGTTGAGGCAGTGCTCCATTTCTCTGACTGGATTATGGGACTTCCTCCACATGCCGACTTTCCTCTTCACTCCTTTGTGTATGTGCAAACCAGCTATTTTCACATAACCTAACAAACATTTACTGTTTATTTCTTAAGTGGCCTGAATTCTTCACTGAGGGCGTGGTTGGTCACTGGACCAGACTCCCCAGGGAAGTGGTCCTGGCATGAAGCCTCTAAGAGTTCAAGGAGCATCTGGATGATGCTCTTAGTCATATGGTGTGGTTCTGCAGGGAGCAGGGAGTTGGATTCCATGATCACTATAGATCTATTGCAACTCAATATCTTTTATGATTCTATAAATCATAAAACTATCTATAAAGCACCATGAGAATACTTACCTGAAACTTATTTACTATTTTACAGGGATCATCCTTCAGCACTCAGCAACCTGAAGCTTACAATCTGTTCATGACCACAGCTGCAGGTGATGGCATCAAACTGTGGGATATGAGAACACTGAGGTAAGAATGAATTAGGTACCTTGGAATAAAAAGCCATGCTTTATCTTGTCATACTTACTGTGATATACCAATAAAAATCTGGATGTGGAAAAAGATCTACAGTCAGGCCATTAGGAAAAGATAATGAAAGACTGATTGAAATTTACTAGTTTTGAGAGACCAAACAAAATGCTCATTCCTCAATTATAGTTATAATATGTGGAAGCCATTAAAAATTTAAGATTTATCACCCATGTTAACTTACCTATGTAGATGTAATTGTGTGTATATAATAGTGTACTGAACTGAATGCTAATGGTATTTCCAAAACAGCATGTCATTACTGCAAAAAGAGGTAAAATCTGTGATCTGTCTTTTAAAATATAAATGCGGTTGTAACAACATTACTACAAATCATGTATGCCGTGCTATAAATTTGCATAATACATTATCATAAGCTCAGAATTTCTAAACACTTGGCAGTGTTGTACTGGGGAAAGCCGTGGGACAAAGGAATAGTGCGTCAGAGAGGGAACATTGCTCATGAAAAAAAATACTTGGGGCTATTTCTTGTGCAGGATAAAATAATTATGTGTAAAAGAAGAGGGGTTTGAAAAGGAGGATGTTAAAGCTCTAAAGACTAATTTCATATTTATTTTCTGTGTATGTAAATGTATATTTATTGAAAGATGTAATATAATTTTTCTAGTACTGAATTTTCTGTCTGGACAATGCTGAATGAGCCTTTTATACTTTTCTTTCTATGGTAAGAATATGTTAAATCTATAGGGGGCATGTAAGTTCTTTCCAAGAGCATTTCTGTAGTACTTGCACAGAATGCCTGAAAGTCATGAAACTAGAGACTGCTGGGGATTGGAATCTGTTACCTTCTTGTGTTTTTCTAATAAGCTGCTCAAACTGTGTTGCTGAAGAGTAATGAAAGAGTAGCAAGCTTTTCACAGATCACTTATCTGTCTCTTTGTTTCTAACTACTAATATTAGTAAGGTAGGTGAATGGTAAAATAGTTAAAGTGTAAAATCTGGGCAACCAGTTAAATGAATACATTTTGGGAAGAAGGGACTAATTTATGTATGTTCTTGCTCTGTATTTAATTTGGCTAAGCCAGTGTATTCTAGTGTCCACTGTGTTCTGTTAGCCAAACTTCAAAAAAGTAATTCAAGTCCTTAACGACAGATATTTTAAGGTGCTTATTAGGCATTATGTATACGCATGTATTTGTTACACATTAGACAGTGGTCAATGGTATTAACTGTTGTGGAGAAGAAATAGAGAAAATGAATTGTTACTAACAACTTTCAAGGAAAAAAAAAAACAAATAATTTTCTTAAATTAAATTTTCTGTCATTGCTCAGGCAAGAGACCGAGTCTTCTATATTTTTAAATCTGTTCTTGACTTCTTATAAGGAGGGAAACTCTTCAATTTTTCCTATGCGTTCACCAGGTGTTTTTCACATAAATAAATTTAAAATGTCTGAGTTTGGAAAGCTCTGTCTTAACTTGGAATAAGTCTCTGCTGAAGTGTTAGGTCTACTATAGTTACTCAGACTGAACACTTTTGATTATTTTTTTGGTTCATAGGTCTTGTCCAATCAAATCCAGTCCATGCCTTGCACTGTTGAGTACTTGCAGGAGAGATTAGTTCCTAAACAATCTTATGGTGGGCCAGCATCTTTAATCTCTTAAAGTTGTTGACTTGTAAAGTTGGTACATCAGCAACTGTGTTTTAAATGGTCCCTCTGGAATGACCTTTCTATTTCTGCTTTGGGTTTGCCAGAGTAGGGTTTCTTTAGTGAAATCTTTGTCCAGTGTTCTTGAAATATAGCAAAGGTAAGTCCACCTTCTCATTTATACTGTTTGCAGTCTTGTGGATAGTAACAGTAACTGCAAGATCTCAACTTTTTTGTTTGTTTATTTTGTTCTACATATCTGCCCTAGACATCCACCGTGAAAATTTTGCTTTTATTTAATCTGCTTCTTCCCCTTAAGAAGTCTATCCATTGTTACTTTGTGTAATAATACCAATTTCTGATTAAATAGGAGGAAGAAAAAACCCTCTACAGTGCTTTTCAAACTGCTGTTGAAAGCATGGGAAATAATTTGCAGATTAACTCTGCACAGTTTCCCTAGGACTCTTAGGTTTTTTTTATTCACTTTCTTTGAGCATTGTTCCTTTTTTTATTCTTGTAACATGCATTACTTTTCTCACAATTGACTGAGGAGTCGTAGCAGTATGCTCAGGTTCTTTTTTGATCTTTGCTTAGATTAAATCTTCAGACATGTTTACCTGGCCTACAGCTTAATAGGTTTTGAATATGTTGATATTTTTGTCCTGAATTCCACAAGAATTTTTCTGTTCAGTCTCTGTTATCAAGCTACATTTTTTTCCCAGTGAAAATTCATTTAACTTTTCTTTTGTTCTTAAAGTTGATGAGAGTATTTTGCAACTTCAGTTTTCATAATTGTTTCTGGATAAAGCTGTGAATCTGTCTGTCTCTTTTACTATTGATGATCTGGAGGCATTCCAAAATTGCTTCAGAAAGTGCCAGAAAGTCTTATGGGTTCCTCTGAAGGTGGTACAAGAAAAGGCATTTTAACTTTCTGATGTTGCCAGCCAACCTCACACAGCCAGGTCATCTTGCCAATAAATGAGGGAATCTTGGACACTGCTAGTGGCTTTTGGGTTTACTCAGACTCCTGCTTCATTTGCTTTGAAATGCACGGATTTGTAAAGTTTCATCTGAAGCTTTTGAATATTTTTATACTTCTCCTGCTTGCTCCTTGTTTGTAACTATAGCTAAGAGAAGAAAAGCTCCAGACAATCTACAAAGCAGACTTAGGAATAAAGAAGCAAGGAGAATATTTTTTTCTTGGAAGTAGAACCAACTCTTCTTCCAGGTTAGGATAATGAACTATGAGGCCTTATGAATACATGCTTTAGGGTAAGATAATGACCTTTGGCCAGCTTCCAAGACAAATTGAAGAGCAACTTAAGTCTATCTTTCTAAAGGAATGGCTGCTTGCAGAACAAATAAAATTGCTTTCTCTTGTGAAATCTGATTACCAGCTTCAGGATTCCCAAGAAAGACTCAGGCAAACATTTAATGTTTAGGAGGTACAAAAGGTTAATTAATTCTTACATTTTTTGAAGGAGTTGAAGTGTTCTTTGTGATGAAATATTGTAGACTCTTGTTTCATATGGCAGTTTTTAATTCTGCTTTACCAATCTGTATCCTTTCAATTTCTCACTTCCTCCCACTTGTAGATTAGATAATTCTGTGCATTAAATGTCCAGAAGAAAGGTAATTTCTTTCATTTGTTATGTTAGGAAGAAACTATAAATTCAAAATGTTGCCCTTTTCACTTTGTTAAATGCATTTAGAGTATTGACTAAACACTTAGTAGCACCATCTTACGTTCACTAGCAAAGTTTCATAAATACCCATATCTTCATGAATGGCTGATACTGAGAAAAAACGTGTGTCTAGATTTCTGCAGCTTCCCTTGCATGATTCATTCCAAAGAGCTGCTTTCCTAAAGAGAGGTTCCAGAATGTGTAGTAGTGTAAACTTTTCCTCCCCAAGGTGAATTTCAGATCTTCTGTAAAGCTTTTAGGCACTGATGTGGCTCTTCCTTGCTCATCAGTAAATTATGACTAAAGCCATAATACAGGAAAACTTAATCTTTTTTTGTGCCAGTAATTGGAGAGAAACACCACGGAAAGGGACCCGAGCGTCATGGTTGACAAGTTGAACATGAGTCAGCAGTGTCTTGGCAGCCAGGAGGGCCAACTGTGTCCTGGGGGGCATCAGGCAAAGCGTCACCAGC
>JAYRBT010000114.1:41163899-41186253 GCA_036023395.1 Myiotriccus ornatus | reverse complement strand
GGATCACTTCCCTGCTCCTGCTGGCCACACTGTTCCTGATCCAGGCCAGGATGCCATTGGCCTTCTTGGCCACCTGGCCACACTGCTGGCTCATGTTCAGCCTCCTGTCAATCAGCACCCCCAGATCCCTTTTTGCCTGGCTGCTCTCCAGTCACTCTGGAGGTTAGAGAAGGTTGTGAAGATTAATGATGAAGGTTAGAGATTTTATTGGCAGATTTCTGGATGTCTGGAAATAGATAGTATGTTCTTGACGTTTCCATGATAAAATATACTTTTCAAGTTTCTTGTAAATTGCATTTCAAAATTCAGATTGCAGTACAAAAGAAGGGCCTTTTCTTTTGTCTGTGAAACAAACTATAATATTAATCTCAGCCCCTAATGTATATGATACAAATATATTTATTTGAGATTACTAATTAAGGCTGCTTATGAATTGGGTAAAAAGAGGTACAGTCATAAGACCTGTTCTCTTTTGTGTTCAGGTATTTATTTGGAATTAGTGCTGATACAGAAAAGAAAGCGTGATTTTGCCCTTACTCCAAAGTCTCAGCACATGGTAGGTCTTCATATGAAGCTGAATAGCTGGAGTGCATCCTGCTCCACTTGGCATGTGGTCCCTGGTGGGCACAGTGCCAGTCAATGCTTTCTAGTGTGGCTCCTGGGTTAGAACTTTTTGCATAATTTGCATCCTATGTCTGTAGAGAACTTTCATTGTCCTTCTTGTCCCCTCAGGAAAACTGGGTCAAGTTTTGGAATTGTGCTTACACTGTACTGTTAGGACAAAATTTTAGGAGGCTTCCCTTTGAAGTGTTGAGACTGAATATACTTTTGTGTTTCCTTCTGAAACAGAAAATTGAATGTGTCATTGAATAATCCATTCATATTGTTCAATTAAAAACATTCTGACCGATGGGCTAATGTGCAACTGGGACAGTTTTGATAGTATCAAGAATCACATATGTTTGCAGATTGTATCAGTGAATGTCCATTGGAATTAAAAAAACTGCATAAAAAATCAACACTGTGGATACAAAGCACATTCTGGAAATAATTTAAGTAACTTTCTACTGAGCAGCAACTGTATCTTCAATCATCTTGGAGTTTGCTTTATCAAGTGCAATTCTTGCACTCCCTGGTTAACAAATGTGATTGATTTTAAAGCCAAAAGAGGCATAATTGGAATATAATTGAGATACATTAATCTTAAACTGCCTTTTATATTTCACAATATCTGAAGTATTTGACAGAGAAGAATATGTTGTCTACAATGATTAATAGCAAAATCACATTCCTTCAGGTCATAGGCACAGGAAACCAAAATATGTTATTATAAGAGAAAGAGATGAAAATTCTGTCTGCCTTTTTCTCTACTTAGAAAGTGTTTAACCTATTTTATATACGAAGAGCTTGGTTTAGCTTCTGTGTGGCTGAAGTAGCCACTTGGTTTTATTTGAACTGCTTTCATGTGTGTTAGTGTGAGATTTGTAGAAACTGTAAATTGAGGGTTGAAAGTGTTTCCTTAGCTGATTACTCCAACTTCTTTAAGAGAACCTTTATCAAGACCTGTGTAGAACCTGATAGCCCAACCAAAGTGGGTAACCAGTATCCTGGTTTTGAACTGTGATTTTCCTTTCCATAATTAATCATGATTAGAAAATATAGAAAGTTATATAATAATCAGATCTTCTCGTCATTTTAAATAGAAATTGGTTGACTTTTTCTCAACTGAATATACCTAATATTTTAATTTCTAACCATTTTACAAGGGGATGGTTTAAGGTTTCTGTCTATGAAACAATACTCTAAGGATGTTGGACAAATATACTGTAATTGGGTTTAGATTTCCATTTTGCTGGGCTCTGAACAAAAATGTTTACCTAAACATTTGTTAACTAAAGAAATCTTACTGTAAAAAGACAAAAAATATCTGGAAAGTGTGAAATGCTACTTTTTATAATAAAAAATAGCTAATTTTCTTCTGTGCTCCATGTAGTCATAGTTAGGTGTTTTACTTCATGTCTAATTAGGTTCTTAATTTTTGTCTTTGAAGACCTTAGGGCTCTCTGAATAAATTTAAAGTTTCCAGAAATGAAGTAGAGAATGCAGAAATAAATATTTGGCTCTTTGTTTTCAGACTCATTCTTTCTAGCTGTCTTTGAACTGTAGACTCTAAGAGGCACATTTTGACCCTAGTGCTGAAATGGAATTTTTTAGTATAAAACTCTCCGTCCCTGTCAAATCTCAAAGCCTGGGTTCACAGTTAATGTGAATTGACCCATACTGCAAACCCAGAAATTTTTCAGCATAACGGGTTGCTACATCAGTAACAAAAAATACATGGGTAATATATGACATTGTCTTCCTTTTTATTTACACTGTCCACAAAGTCTAGGATTTTGCCCACTGCCTACTGCATTGTCTTTGAAACACATTCTACATCCAAGATTAAACTTAGGCCTTTCAGCTGTGAAGGCACCAAAGATAGAGTGAGTAGGAAGATTGTTTCTTCTTACCCAGAAGGCATCAATACTGAAAGGTGTAACAGAAGACAAGATAAAGCAATTTCATGATTATACGTAACCCTACTTCTTGATCCCCTAATTCTTTTTTTCAAAATTGGTTTTAGTGTAAATTCCCATTATGCAAGTGATGCTGGAAAGCGATAGTGGTCAGGGGGCATATCCAAAGAGTTCTGCAAACCTATGTGTGGGGTCTGGATGCAAACTCAGACCTGATATTGCTTGCAGACTTGGTTGTTTTCTGATACAAGATTCTGCATCAGGCATAGCACAAACTGTAGAATTTGTTTGTGGTTGACACCTTAATTTTAAATAGCTACAGAGGTTGATATTCCAAATAGAATATCAGCCCTCTTGAGCAATAGAATATCTATCCTGCTGAGCGGTATATTCTAGTGTTTTGCTACCAGAAAATACATTTGGAAGTTGGGTTACCACCACTGTTTTGTTCTGTACATCTTGCACTGCACTACTTCTTAATGTAATCATTGTCACAGATGTTTATGTTATAGTTCTTGATTCTCATAAATATAGTATTAGTCACATTGGTCGTTCTGTGGCTCAGTTCTGATTTATGAAATGGAGATTAGCAATGATATGTTTCTTCTCTCCTTTGGCTTTAAAAGAAGAATTTAAATGTGGCCTGTCTCAGTTTGTTCCTGTGATTAGTTGATCTGATCTCCTTTATATGAAATACTTCCATCCTTGTGTGTCTATGGTGTGATAAGCTTTAAAATTTCATCTGATTAGGTCCAGAATTGCATAAAATGGTGTAGATATCAAAGAAGAAACACCTCAAGAATGCCAAAATGTGAGTGATAAGATAATGTGGTTGTTTGTTCTCCCTTTGAGATTCCAGTTCACTAGAACTGTTTAGGTATGAATGAGTAGAAGGTGAAAGAGTAGAGATGAGGGAAAAGGCAAGGGGTTGGGAAAGATACTCTGGTGTGGATGCCTGCAAATGTAAGAGATAGGACTTGTTAATGACTCTGAATGTTTAGTTCCATATCTCTTGGGAGTGTATCTTGGAGGTATCACTGATGCTTAAATTAGGTATCTTTGATACAATAGAGTATGCTTTAATACTTGGCTTGAAAACAATGAGAGGAAATTTTCTTTACTGCTTTGCTGGAAAATTACTTTTAGAAATGGGTGATAGTGGTATTGTATAGTATTTATTGTCATGGCCTACACTTCATGCCAAAGGGCTTGCAGAACAGAATGTATTATATGAAGCAGTAGTAGCGACTGTCTGAAGTATTTTGGTTTTCAGTGTCATTGGTATCCCAATTATATATTGCTCAAGTTTTATTTTATGTGTCCACACTGCTTAACTAAGATAGGCTTTAAGAGAAAACATCTGGAGAAAATACTGTTAGTAATGTTTACTGTGGAAAAGGCAGGACTGACATTGTTTGGCAGAACAAAATCCAGAGAATAATGACAGCAGAGAATGAATGACAGAGACAGACTGCCTCTGCCAGCTATTGCTAGAGAAAATCTATCCCTTTCCAAAGAAGAACAAAAATTTGTGTTACTCTTGAACCTGAGTTTCTTGAATTCTTTGGTAGTGTAGTTGGGTCTTATGCTGATTGTCCTAGGAGTGAAGAGATAAATATTGCTTTCTTTTTAATACAGTTATGATTTTGGGTATGCTGTTACTTCACTGTCTCTTTGGGTGTATCTTTGAAAATAACTGAAAATTGTAGCCTTGGTAGATTATTTTATGAGCCATGGAATTATGTCAGTATGAGCAGATTAATTGCTTTAGTGTGCTTTTTGGTCAGACTATTGCTTTGTCTAGGCTGCTGCACCTCAGAGTTGACCACCACAAAATCAGGCTGGCACTTAAGAAAAGTGGAGGATTTTCTGCTGGCTATATATGTGTTGTTATTTAACTACTACAGAATACCCTTTTTTTCCAGTCAAACTGAATTTTATGAGTCTGTAATGTGTTACTGTGTTAACATTTCAGTTTGGTAATGTTTTTGAGAGCTGAGTGGAAGTATGAGAAATTAGCATTTTTGCTAAATAAAACTAATTTTATAGAAAATAACCCGTGTTCAAATGTAGGCAAAACAGGAAGTCAAAGTAGATATGAATAACAAAGGTTCATTTTTGAATGCATGCAGCAGTGAGGTGCTAAAAGTGGATATGTATAGTTTTGTACCCACAGGGCTTAAGTTTTCTGTATGTGTACCTCTTGGTCTACAACTCTGACAGTAGTTAAATTTTGTGTATCATTGGTACATATGACTGTAATCCTACCAGTTGATTGCACTGTGCTTGCAAATTTATTAAGATGGGGTAATCCTTTCTAAAGGTACTAAAATTCCCTGTTATGCCTAAAAATCTGATTAAAGATCCTCTGCAGCATCTGAATCTTTCAGTACTTTTCTCAAACAGTCAACACCAGTACATAAACAGAGAATGTGATTATTGATACACTTAATACAGAGAAGGATCTTAACAGCAGTCGGAAAAGAGCCATTTCCAAAGTGGGTGGTGGGTGTGATCCAACCATGCTGTTTCACAGTGAGAGGTGAGGTAAATTTTCTTACAACAAAATCTTCAATTAATAATTCTGCACTCTGACAACAATAAGTATATTGTAAAAGTAAAAGCAACCTAAATACAATAGTGTTTGGTGCTACATAAATTTCTTAGGCAGACAAAGGAAAACAATCATATACATAAGGCCTTGAAATTGACTAATGAAATAGAAACTAAAATGGACAAAAATTACAGTTTGGTGCTTCTAAGAAGGGTGGCTTACAGAGGCAAGTCTGAGATATGGTTGAGGTCTGTTTCTGTGATTTTCTCCTGCATCTTGAAAGATGACTGACCTTGATAATATTGACTATTTTAATAATAAAGAGCATTTTAAATGTTCGCTGGTATTCCTTTTGTATTTAATGTCAAAGGAACTCATATGGAAGCTGGAATCTTACTGTACTGGGAAATTTCCTGTGACTAGCACAAAGACAGCTTCCGTAAGTGGCATTAAAAGGGGAAGGGACTCTGAGAGGGTGTACTGTACTCAACATTTTGATGCCAAGCTTGATTAGACTTTCCATGCAACCATGTGGCAAGTATGTAAGATATCTTGGGATTGAAGAGCATTAATCAGTGCTCAGGATACTTGTGAAATCTTTTTTATCATGTGTGAATTGGACACTGATACCTATAGTTAAGATAGTCTAACACTTTCCGCTGTAATTCTGTTTTTGTTTGCTTATAACTGAGAATGTTTTGGGCTGAAACTTTCCATGTTGGGTGTCTGCTTCAGGCTGATTGTTATTTTTCTTTAGTATAAGTATTTCAGGAGCTTTTTCAGCTTGAGATTGAGGAAAAATACGTGGTTCAGTGGGAGATATGCCCCAGTATAAACAGGGGACAATGGAGTTCAAGTCAAGCAATTATGTCATAAACTCTGAGATTATGTATCACTTGATGACACTGATGGAGCCAAATGAAGAATAAAGCCTTAATAATAAATGCAGATATCTTTTATGAAATCATAAGTAAGATTATTTATTTATTTATTTTTCTATCAAGGAGTTTTAACACTTCTGTAGCTCATTTGAAATACTAGAAAAAATAGTCACAAAAAAGGATGACTTTGACCAATCTATGCAAAACTTGTAAAGGAAAAAATTCTCTATTTGCTTAAGGCCAAATTAGGTATCTTAGATGTCAATGTCTTTGTGTCTTTTTGTTAGTGGGGGTTTCTTTCTGTGATCTGTTTGTAAAATATGTACACCAGTTTGACGCCATGGCAATTACCAAGGGTTTTCCTGGAAGCTGGTGTTGCTTTTTTGATCCCTCTTTCCCATCCCAGGAGGGGCTAGGAGTATAAGTAGTTTGACACAAATGCATATGGCTGTGGATTGGATTAGGGAACAGTGGGGACAGATGGGGACAAGTTTCCTTTGAAGATAGAATGTGAGAAAATAGAGGAAAGAATTTATAGTGAAACTCTGCAGATAAAGAGTCAATTTATTTAGCACACTGTCTCTACTAATGCAGTAGAATAAAATAGTTTTCCATTCGGATATGAATTCCTCCACTCAAGGAGAGACCTTCACCCTTCTTTTCTTGGGATGAATCTGAAGAAGAAAGCACAAGCTTATATATGCTTGTAAGGTGCTAAATACTTTGTCACACTCTGGGTTAATGAAAACTGACTACTCCAAATTTTCTTCAAACGTCAAGTGAATGGAAATACAAGTAAGTATGTGGTTATGGGTGCAGGAAACGTGTTTGGAAGCGATGGGTACAGGTAAATTATTTTTACTTTTGGCTGACCCTCAGCAAGAAATGGAAAGGAAATACCAATATCTACCGAATCAGTATTTTTATTAGAAGAAATTGGTCTTAATATATAAAAAAGGGATTGACTTTGGCTGAAGTCTACAACAGATTATATGCACATATGTATTTTGTGTATTACTGAGTACTTCCTAGACTGTTTTGTTTTCTCTTTTATTACATTTGGTTTACTGAAAATCTGTTCTTCCTCTTTCTTGCTTTCATATTTTCAAGGGTTTTTTAATTCCATGGGTAGTATTATGATATCATTTATAACTCAGCAACTAACTATTTTTTTGTGTGTGAGTTTGGGTTTTTTTTCTGTAAAGAAGAAAATCTATTAAGTATAGAATAGCAAAAGAATTTGAATGACACCAGGAAACACAGTAAAACTAAAATGATGGCAGACTATAGTAGAAGAATGTTTATACTGGAGTTATTTCTCTTCTTATAAATGTTACTTCTGTTAAAATACAATTATCTTTTTTTTTTTAACTATTGAAGTTAAAAATAAATGTACTGAAAAGTTTATTTTCACTCTTGAACGAAGTTAACTTTTATTCTCAGAATTTAGACTATCGTTAGCTAATTTAAGTGTCTGTGACTAGAGTTACTTAAACAGAAGCTGGTTTTATACAGTTTTATATGTTGGTGTTTTTCTTTTAATCACATTTCATTGTGTTACATGTCAAAATTTATCTGATTGAAAATTCTTATTACTTTCCCTTAAATCACAGTTATTGGAAGAGAAGATGATAGCTGCCACAACATAATAAACTATTCTTGTATGTAGCTAAGGATTGTGCCCCTTCTTCTGTTGAAGTTGAACCATAACACATAAATATTTAAGATTTATAGGGCTAGAAGCACAGTGTCAGAAAGACATTTAGCACTAGTTCCATTAGGATACAATTGTAAGAATGAAGTACAATGGTCAGGTTGTGTTCCCAGCCATGTTCTGTGTGTTTTGTCGAGCAGCTGTTCAGTATGAACTTAGTCTTTGTATAAACGTCAGAGCAAAGGTCTTTCCCATGTCTTCAAATGCTTTGGTGGTTGGCCACAGGTGGTTTTCTACCTGTATTTGCTTGTCATTACTTTTCTCTGGCTCAATGGATCTTCTTATACAATGTGATGATTCAGAAGCGTGCTGCATCCCAGCCTAATCTCTAGCTCAGGGCTTAGAATCATTTCTTGAAAGGTGGAAGGTAAGATTTTGCATGCTTTTTAGTTTGAGAAGTGTGATTAGACCACCAAATACATGCTTGCTAGATTCTACTGAAACTGCACAACTGCTTCATAGCATTTTTTGAAGGAAAGATATGAGCCAAATGGTTGATTTAGGAACTGTGTGGAGGAGCATAAATTACTAGAATACCCGGGCTTCACAAACTTTGGATTGATCTTCAAAAAAATAGTGAAATATTATCACATGTATTTTACAGAGTGGAATGGGAACATAAAGATTTAGCCAAAAATGAACGTGGTGCTTCCTGATTTAAACTGAGAACCTGGAATGGAAAATTAATTTTTATTGGATAATTTTGGCAAAATTCTATAAGCCACTAGATTATGATGGAAAAAATTCAGCTTCACTAACCACGTCTCTCTGTGATAGTTCTCTTGGTTAAAAAATGGAGCATGTTTCTTCTTAGCTCAGAAATTGTTGGAAGGTATTGTAGATCTGTGAATCAGAGCATTTTGTGCTCTTGACTCTTGCTGTCATTGACTTTACCTCTTCTTTGTGCCTCCTTCCGATAAAGGGAAGAAGAATAGGCTTGAATAGGAGAAGGAGCAGGAAAGCAATTTGAAGCTAGAAAGAGAAAATATGGTGAGTGATAGAAAGCATAGTCCTATCCGCTGCCTATACCTTTCTGCCAAAGACTGGTCTAAGTATATGCAGAAGAACTGATGCAATTGCAGAGCAATTAACTTGTGAAGGGAATTAATAGCTTGCAATAGAAGTTTTGTAAACCTGTTTTACTAGCTCTCCATGTGTCAGTTGTGCAGAGTCCAGAAAACTTACAGTATGTGCCAAGCACCTGAATTTTTATTTTATCTTCAGTGCAGTTCTATTCTGGTTAAGTTCTTATATCTAACAAAGTTCCGTAGTTTGTTAAAAAACACAATTTATTTGTCCTGTTTTGGTCATTCCCACAGTTTTAAAGGGAATAGATGTGCTCGGTAGCTAGGAGGAAGAGGATTTGACTCTTTTATGATACAAACACTTCAAACTATCATGAAATCACTGAATATTTTGATACCCTTGAACCATTTTGACAAGAGGTCCTCAAGATTTTGGAGGGCTGTTTGGTAAGAATGATTTTTCCCTAACTTTCTTTAGTTAGTTAAATGTGGAGAAACATCCAGTTCTGGAGAGTGCAGTGCAGCTTGTAATACTTCTTGCTCACCTCTCACTCAGTGCACTCCTCTCCTTTCTGGAGTCTCGCTGGAATATGGACTTCTGTACCATCTTACCTCTCATTTTCTTGAGATATGCATGTTCCAGTTAATTATGTGAGCATGACTGCTGTATTCTGCTCTGGAATGTGACGGTGATAGTGAAGTACAACTGGATGCAGTCTCTACTACACCTCATCTTTGCTGTAGTACAAAGTTAATTTCTAGCACTCTGTTCATGAAAGAAAGACCTGTTGGAAATCTGGACAATAAGGCTGTCTGATATAAAGTGTGACAAAACTTGGCTAAGAAGAAGAGCGCACTGTGTTACAGGTACTGAGATGTTGCATAGGTTTCAGCATCTGATAATTATGATACCATTTGAGTCATGGTATAGTATCATCCGAGGGAAGAATGGAAAGCTGCTATGTAGGGAGGAGAATGAATGGATGTTGTCTTATACCCTGTAAAATAAGGGAAATTTTAAAGGGTACTATTATGTTAGAACTCTGAAACCTTCTCTGTTTAAGCCTAATAACTTGTCAGTGTTGTAATCAATCTGTTGAAGATGTGAAGTAAATAACCAACACTGCCTCTTTATTCTTTTATGTCAATAAAACATGGATCACGTCTGACTGGAGGTATTTATAAAGAGCTGTTCTTCAGTTTGTGTATGATGACAGCAAGAATTTGAGTCGTCCTGTATTCAGACTGACTTTGCTAATACATGGTCCTGTACTTTCTGTTAGAGCAAATGCTTTCCTTTGTGTCATTATATCACTTTTGTCTTGTTTGGGTTCCCCTTACCTTTCTGTTCCCTTGTGAACTGATCATGTCCCAAGTGGTGTAGCTGTGTTTTGGCCATATATTTTAAAACAAACAAACAAAAAATTGTTGCTTTCGTACTACTAGCAATGACTACTCATTATCATAACTAGTTTCCTGAGATGTTTTAAAGTAGGGAGAAAGGCCTTACTTTTTAAAGCAGGATTTGCAATTAACAAGCATTTGCTATATCTGTTTAGGAAGGACACAATGATTTTACCACATTGCTGGAGACAATGGTACTGTCCCAGTTAGTATGGCAATATCTGTGTGGAATGCTACAAAAGATCCAGAGTTTAAAAATGGATACCTACATTTCTATCTGTATTTAGCTACTCCATTTCTGCCAGTAGATGGACAGAATCCAGGATATGTGAGGTTTATAAAGTGGATAAAATTAAGTAGATTTACATTTGACTTCTTGGTTTGCCTCTCAGTGAATTTGGTTATGAATGGAATACTTGACACTGAGGACAATCCAGTGTTGCTTCAGTGCTGCTTAGGACTGCAGAATCTTTGGTGTTGAATCATAAGATTTGTTTTCTGAGTAGAACATTACATATTTTTCAGGACCTGCATTGGTCCATGAGTCTTTTCATATACTTGGAAGACTCTCAGTTGAGTCCGTAAGTTTTTTGGACATGTACCTTGCCATTTGCTGTCTGCTTGGGGAAGCTCAGCTGCCTTGAGTCTGAATGATTTAACTTATTTTAGGATACTATCAGCAAAAAACTTAAGTCACAAAGTAATACACTGTTGTAATGGCATCTATACACAGTTTGGTTTAGTTTGTCAGCCTGTGTTCTAATTTCCATGTTCATTAACTGCAGAGAATTGGTAAAAACGGTGGAACTTTAATTTTTTTATTGCAACTCTAAAATTTGGATTATCATTTGAATATTTTTGCATGATTTACAATTTATTCTATCTTTTGGGATACACATTTTATTTATAATGTACCAAATAAGTCTACGTATGTTATGTGTCTGTTTAATATGCCTTGTGTATGCATAGTGTATCCTGCAAATAATTGTTATTTTACTAGATAAGCAACAGTTGAAAACAATCTTATGTGCCTACAAGTGACGTTCACAAGGATTTCTTATGTGGAGGACCTGTACTCCAGGATTTATTTTCAAACCTTTTTTTTTGACATGTGAGATAATGCTGATATAGAATCACAATGCAACCATTTTCATAGCATCAGTATGCCTGTGACTTTCACTGAATTTTGGATTGGTTTCTTGATGCAGGTTTGCATTTGCAGTTTTTCCTTATTTGAGGCTGTACCAATAAAAATTTAATTTTCTTCTTGGAAGGTGCTTTTCTCCTTTTTATTTTGAGAAACAAAGGCAGACAGTATATTTTTGCTCATTGATGATACCTGCATCACTTGTAATATTATTGAATTATTATTGAATTCTGTGCTGTTCAATTAAAAACTGAAAATATCTGTGTAGAAACTGAAAAATTAGTTTTAACATAGGAGTTTTCAAATTTAGAAAGGTCTTAGATTCTACTTAAAACAAAGGGTTTAAATTTCAAAGAACACCATTTAAAATATATTTTAAGACGGTCATTGTTTTATCTACCTACTTGAAATATACCTAATGTTTAGTTATATGGGGCAAAGATTCTAAATACTCTCTCCAAATAATTTTTTTTCATTTAATTTAAGCATTTGCTAAATTATCCCAAATTATAGAAATCAATTCTAAGATGATGATTTTTATATCTTTTTAGCTATGTTTAAAATTTTCTAACTTCTATGTAGGCTGAATATTTAACCTTCCTATACTGCAATTTAGTGCTTCTAGAACGTAATAAATATTTTAATAGTGAAAATACGATCTCCTTTTTTTTAGGCTTACATATATGAAATGCGTTCAAGCACTTTCTTACATAAACTGGGGAGGCACACAGAATCTGTCATCAATGTCACCTTTAGTCCTTCAACTCCACGGGTAAGTCATTGCTTTTTTTCCTCTGTAATTAAAACATGTAAAATCTTGTAATTTTAAAGTTACAAAATTTCAGAAAACTCCTCACTGTAATCTTGCTTTTTACTGCTCTTTTATTTAAGTGCCAATATGCTGTGCCATGTGTAAGGCTGTTCATCTACTTCCAACTATAGTGTGGTTATTGTGCCAGTTATAAACTCATGCAAAATTCATCATGCTACAGAGACAAATGCTCTGACTAAGGGCCTACAAAGAAGACTTCTGGCCTAGGAACTATATTGAGCCTATATATGCTGAATGTTGGGAAAATGTACATCCACATCAAATTACCTGAATAAAGTACTAATTCAGAGAATGTGAAGGAAAATAAGTAGGAACAGGGAAGTGACAAGGGGCTCAGGCCTGCTGTCATTACTCAAAGGCCTGAAAGATTTAGAAAGCCACATTATGTTAAGTGTGCTGTGTCAGAATAAATATTGAAATAGCTTTATCAAATATTTTGAAAAACTTAGTTGTGCTTTGAGCCTTTCAGATATCTACAGATAAAAAGTACTCCAAAGAAGCTAGGCATTATGCAATAACAGGTTCTATTTTTTCACTGATCATTAATACTATGGTAACAGCATTATATTTCAATGTAATGGTTTCATTATAGTGCAGCAATATATGCAAAGGACTTTGCTAAGTTTTATCTTGACACCCAAGCTTCCCTGCAGCTTGTTTATCATCTGAATTCTTTGTACACTTATGGATTTTCCTTCTTTGTTTTAATATATTGAATCTGCATTGAAGTATTATAGTTTCTACTTTTTTCCTTACTTAAAAGGCAAAACAATGGTCACTATATATACATAAAAGAGTACACAGTAACTGCTGTTTATTTGATACCTCCTCACCAGTGGCTATACATGCTACTATTAAAAAATATTTATGGGTAAGTAAAATTTCTTTACATGCAGGAGTATTGTCGCATTTATGTATATCCTTCCATTTTTAAATAAAGATTCTAGCTTTTCTCCGATCTTAGAATTCCTGGAGGTTTTATTCGTTGTGTGTATGTTGTTTGAACCGCGAAATTGTTGATTGCTATCTTGTGGTGTACATTATGTATTTCTTGGGTTTGGATTCAGCAATGCTATATTCAATCAAATGGTATGTTTTATTAAATTTTACACCCCGATTAAGACTAGGAAAAGGTTTAGCACTGAACACGTTTCTGCAAAAAGATATTGTATACTATAAGAGTAGACCTGACTGTAGTCTTGCAGCAACTTGATCTGTGGTCCAGCTGTTGGAATGCAGCTCGGTGGGAAATGTCTTATTAGAGTTCATCTGTTAAAAGTCTGGTGGCTGAGTTGCTGCAATGTTATGGAACAGGACTTCGAAATAACTAAGGCAATAAGGCAAATCAGCTGTTTATCAAGGGGGGAAGAATCCATAAATGGTGTAAAATAAACATTGGCTGTGTCTCCAAGCCACATGGGTCTGAGAGTGTGCCTTGGGGCACAAATTCTGAACTTTATGAGACATCACACGGTCAATTGAAGAGCCAAATCTGAAGTTCACGGGCCATGAATCCTTGTCTTGAAGAGCTCTTTCCCGAGAAAGGAAACCTGTTGGATTTGAACCAGCTAATGAATCTTCCCATAGATATGGTTCTGGGGGAAGATTTTGAAGCTGATATTATCAGGAACACTTTAGTAAAAAGCAAGAAATGTGCAAAACCTGCTCCTTTAAAGTATTACAGATAAAATATAAATTTGATTAGCCAAGTCATTATGCATAGTAAGCACTTCAAAACGCTTTCTGAGGAAGTATTTTTGGGGGAGTTACAGTACAAAAGAAAAAAAAAATAAAGTTACCTATGCTTTCCAATATAGGATTTAGCATGAAGTTACATTCAAAGGCACTAGGAGAAAAAACTAAGCAATACAATAAGCTTGTAGAGTGGAAAAGAAGAAAACCACAAATGAATCAGAAAAGGATAAGCCTTGAAAGAAAGACTTTGTATTAGACAGCCAGAGCTTCCAATATTGGAATACTTTTATACCTTCTGCTACCACTAGTTAGGGATTTAAAATTGACTCTCTTCTTGTTTCGTTCAATGTTTGAATGAATACAATTAAGAGTTATATTGGGTTCTGAATAGCCACTGCACAAAGCCCCATTGCATTCAAAGGGATACACTGGCAGGAGAAGGAGAAAGGGGTGAAAAAAGAAAGTGACTGATGAGTGAAATTCAAAAATTATGGCTAAGCTTTCTGCTGTGGAAAGATGCAGCCAAAAGTGAGGTGTACTGGCAGCGCTCCTGTTCAGTCATTGCTTGCCCAGCACCTGTCCATGAGGTAGCTTGTTCCAACCATTTTTTTTAACTCTTGCTTGCATAAATATTCTTCCAGAAAAGAGGGAAAAACCCTGAAGGGTATAGTAGGGATTTTTTTTTATTGATGGGGGGCATAGTTGCTTTCATCATATGGTACTCTGGAATGATCTATAAAATTATTACTATGAAAGCTGGAGAAGGGGAATAAGATAGAAACTTTGCATTTATTTTAATTTTCAAGATGATTTCTCAGGTTTTGCTCCTTATTGTCATTTCCTGGTTTTCAGTCATTTTCAAAACTTATGTAGGGAAAAGTGTTTCTCTTACCGTAACCACTAATAGATTTTCAATTTATTTTAGGGAATATACATTAAGGGGTGTTAGAGTGTTTAACTATAGTAACTATAGTTATTAACTATAACACATTTGAGTCAGTCTAAATTAAAAACCAGTAGTAGTCTTATCCTCCATATATGGGAACATTAAATAATGTTTGAAATATTTTTGAAGCAGGATAAAAGCAAATGGGGACACCATTGTCATCTGCTGTTTTTTGGTGGTTTTTGTGAAGTTAAGTGTTAGTATATACTGTGATAGCTGTTATTTTTCATGACAGAATCATGACTTTGAAATTAGCATGCATTGCTACCACCCAACTGATAAACTGAGAGGTAGCTCATCCCTTTGATGTACTGGGGCTGCATTTGCAGTCAGTCAGCTGGCTTGGCTGAGAACCTTCTGATGCAGAGTGTGATTAAAATTGGGTGACAAATCAGAAGAGAGAGTCTATTTAATATTTTTCCAGCATGTTCTCATGTGTCTCAATACCAAGTCTTCAACTCTTTACTCATTTCACAAATCTGTTCTCTTTCCTTAAACTGGTTTAAGCTGCTGAGAGAGAAATCTCACAAGTTTTCTTTACGAGCAGTAGTGTGCAGTAATGCAGTCTTTGTATGAAGACTGTCTTTGCCGAAGACTGTACAGCAAGTTATGTCTGATAAGAAGATATTTCCTTTACCAACATCCAGCCAAAGGAGATAGTTTTACTAAAAAGAACAAAAAGAGCCTGCTGCTGACCTCATATATGAGATTTCTGAGTCTGAATGTGTTTCTCTCCTTGTCTTCTTGAACTGTTAGCTAAATCTGTATACTCCCATTTATGTCATCTCACAGCATCACAGAATATGCTGAGTTGGAAGGGATCCACAGGAATCACTGAGTCCAACCCTTAGTCCTGCACAGGACCATCCCCAAGAGTCACACCATGGGTCTGAGAGTATCATCAAACACTTCTTGAACTCTGCCAGGCTTGTTGTTGTGACCACTTCCCTGGAGAGCCTGTTCCAGTGGCCAAACACCCTCTGGGGTGAAGAATCTTTTTTTAATAGACAACCGAAACCTCTCCTGACACAACTTCAGGCCATTCCCTCAGGTCCTGTCACTGGTCACCACAGAGAAGAGATCAGTGTCTGCCCCTCCTCTTCCACTCACAAGGCAGTTGTAACTGCAATGAGGTCTCCCCTCAGTCTCCTCTTCTCCAGGCTGAACAGACCGAGGGACCTCAGCTACTCAGTGAATTAGATGAGGATTTGGAGTGGACATTTCTTAAATTTATTGAACATATCAGTTTAATTTTCCAAATTACTGATGTATTAGTTGGATGAAATTTTATGTTTATTTTATTAAAATATCCTTCTTTTATCCTCAGATTTAAAGAGTTATTATCATGGTATTAATTGAAAAAAATGGGATGGCAGTTAATGCAATTTGTGTTAATCTATCATGGACTGTTCCAGTTTGTTCAACTTGTAAATGGTACCAAGTAAAGTAGTATCATGTAAAGTAGTCCGAGGCAGCTGCATGTGCCCTTTCTTTTTCTTGTAAGACTCTAAGACTTGTGAGAGGGAGAAGCTGGGGTGAAAAAATCACTTCAAAAGGTAACAGAATCTGGAGTATTGCTGAGTATGAATCATTGTGATAGTGAGTAAAACCTTTGGAGTTTTTTATGTAAGATGGTGCTTTTTAAAAAGATTATTAGCTGTCATTGACTGATGCAGCTGTGTAGTTTATAAGCCTACAACTTGTTAAAAACCTTGAGATAGTCTTCAGATGTAGAGAATTGCATAACTGTTCAACTTCCAAACTTTCAACAGTTAAATGGATTTAGAAATGGAGCCAAAGGACAGAAGTGCTTGTCTAAGTGGCTTAGGGGAAAAGAGGAACTTCAGCTTTAGCCGCCTTTGGGAGATTCTCAAAGTGGGCTTGGTTTCCTACAGTGCCTAGTTTCGCTGCTACCTTGAAGTCTCTAGTTACATTTGCGAATTTTGGCCCTTGTCATTTTAAAAACTGCTTTGATGGCAAAGAACATAGAGCTCTGGATTGTACCACACTCTCGCTACGAGGGTGGTTGAGCCTGCGGAGACACAGCAGATAGTCCTGCTGAGTTTATTCCAATCCCTGAGAATTCAGACTTAGAGTTCATTACTCCACATGTATGTCTCTGTTTATAGCAGAAAGATAATTTCTTTCGCAGTTTCTAACAAACCCCAATAATGCTGCATACTGATACAGTAAAACAGGAGTTTGATGTCGTTGTGGAAAAAATTGTTTATACCAAAGAAATTCTTTGAAGTATGTATGACAATGCTGAAGAAGGATGGCAGATTTTAAAACAAAAAGAAAAACCTCTATAAGTTAGAAAACGATACAATTCAGTTTACACATTGAATACTGCAGCCATTCTAAGTGTGTTGCCAGCAAACAACAGCTGTACACCACATGATTTTAGATGAACGTGCTTGCACAGGCAAGCTTCTCAACTCATAGCACATTCATCATAAAATCTTTATGGTACTTCTTACAAGTAGGTATTTTACTGAATGGCACTACTAGGTTGAAAGAGGTGGTACAAAACAATTGGTTACTCAGCTGTTCAACGTGAATTCTCTTTACCAGGATTCCCTGTGGACTGGAAAGAGAGAGAACTGTCTGGGAGTGGGAAGGAATGACGTTGACTGTAGTGATAGGGATAATTTGGAGAACAGACAGGTTCTTGGAACCTGTCAAATAGAAAGGGAGAGTGAAGAGAGAGTGCTGGAGACAACTCTAAGAACTGGAAGGAAAGAACATATGTATGTGGAAGTGATGATATTGGAGACATGACGAGAGCCTAGAGGGAAGGAACGAAAGCCCTGAGGAGAGAAGTAAGAGATGATACCTGCAAGGTTAAGACTTACAGTTTCTGCGCTTCTGGTTAAGCCTTTTTTTCTGAATAAGATAGGAAAAGTGAGATGCCTGTGGACTGGTTTTCAGAGCTGCTGAGAACCAGAGGTTACTCTTGACCTAGCAGTTCTGAAAATTGGTGTGCTCAATGCCTAAGAAAAAAAGCTGCTTTTCAAAGACCATAAGGGGAAGTTTCCAGATGAAATCAACCTCTCTCGCTCCCTTCACACACTACACAGCTGTCTTCAGGAGCTAACAATGCAATATTGAAAGGAATAAGCAAAAGAGCATCTACTTTTCATGCTCCATGAAGCAATATTTATTGAAGTGTACTTTGAATACAATCTTCTCCTGTGTCCAGACAAGCTGAAGTGAGAAAGCTTTGCCAAACAGGAAGAACTAAAGGGCTAATGATTAGGAGTTCATTATGTTTTTTATACAGAAGTTATTCTATAGGAATTAGAATTTAATTATCTTACATAGCTCTCTAGGAAGCTGTTAAGGTATCTTATTTCTTTTTCTTGCCATCTTGAAAAGTGTTGCTATCATGTATTTAACTCACTCAACAAACAGTATTCATAGAATGCAGTTAAACATTTGCTGATACTAAAAACCATTCTAGAGGAAGATTCAGTTCTAGAATTCCTGGTACAATGTGAAACAGGTACAAAGCTTCTTCCCCCACTTCAATTAAAAATCAAGCATTTATATTCCAAAAAGATTCTCTCTTCTTACGTGGTCTTTGGGAAATTTAAAACCAAATCAATTGGCAATCATGATACAAATGTATAGTGGATGTATAACAAATCAGAATTTAGCCATTAAAAATACATTTAGATGAAATACAAGGAAAATGAAGTGTGAAATAAAGTGCATTCTAAATGAGCTTTTGGAAAAGGGAAAGCTAAGTCTTAGCTAACAGATTAAATATGAAAAGAAAAACAGACTCAACTTCTGTCTTAAATTAAAATAGCAACAGAAAGTGATTCCAGCTGTCTGATGGAGTATGATATAGCCACACCAAACATTTTGGCCCAGCTCCTGGCTGTATCTGAACTGTGCAGAGCACAGTAGGGGGAAGGTGGAAAGCAGAATTCTTTAAAGCTGCCTTCTGTGCTTTTTTTCTTCCAGTGCACTGCATAAAGTACAGCACCCTCACAAGTGCTTGATGCTGCCCTCCCAAACAAGTTTCCCCTGTGAGCTGATCTGGCAGCTGGGGGGGACTTCTGCTTTGCCTTCTTCCTTTCAGGCCTATGGTGTGTGCTGGAGTAGGCAGGGAGGGGTACTTGTTGATAAAAGGATCCTGTGCCCCTTTTCCTTATCTCATAGAAATATTCAACATTTGCAATCATCCAGCCACGTATTTGGGATGTTTAAAAATTATGGTAATGCATGCAATAAAATGTTGGCATTGTCATCTGAAGGGATTGGTTCATCTATGCTTTTTCATAAATCATTCACATTGTATCTACTTTGTCTGGAATATCATAGTAGCTGAGACACACTGTGACTTTTTTTTTTACAGAACTGTAGCTGTATTCTATCCAGCTAGTTGCTTACTCATGTAAGAACATTTTTTGAAAGAAATAAATGATTTCCCCACTGATATACCATGCCATGCCATAGCATACAGTGCCATACCACACCACACCACAAATCCACATTTGGGACTTTTTCCAGCATTTGTAACCTTCATTTCAGCTTCTCTGCTAGTATCTGGAGAGAATGACTCTGACTCTGCCCCTACCTTTTTCTTCTCTGACCAGGAAGTGGGTGACCTATATTGTTCACTGAAGAGAGAAGTTAGATCTAGAGAAAGACAAATGACAATGAAGACTATCTTTTAAAATGTCACCTCAATATGTGTGTCAGTCTTTAACCTGAAGCATAGAATGTCTTGGGATGAGAGGGACATTAAATACCATCTATTTTAAATTACCCTGCCATGAGAAGGGATACCACCCACTAGACCAGGTTGCTCAGGGCCCTTATCCAACCTGGTCCTGAACCCTTCCAGGGATGAGGCATCCACAATCTCCCTGGGCAACTTGTTTCAGTGCTTAATTACCCTTTGAGTAAAGAATTTCTTTCAAACATCTAATCTAAATCTCTCTTCTCTTAGTTTAAAACCATTTTCCCAATCTCCTATCACTGTCTACCTGTGTAAAAGATGCCCTCCTTGTTTATAAACCCCTTTCAAGTACTGAAAGAATACAGTAAGGTCTTCCTGGAGCCTCCTCTTCTCCAGGTTGAACAACCTCAACTCTCTGCTTGTCTTAGGAGAGGTGCCCACTCCTCTGATCATTTTGTGAACATGCTCCCAGCAGGTCCACATCTTTCTTGTGCTGAGAACCCCAGAGCTGGATGCAGTACTCCCGGTGGGGTCTCACAAGAGCAGAGTGAAACTGGAGAATCATATCCCTTGACCTGATGACCACACTTCTTTTGATGTGGCCCAGGATGTAGTTGGCCTTCTGGGCTGTGAGCACACACCATTGTCTCATGTCCAGCTTTTCATCTACAGGAAACCTCAAGTCCTTCTCCATAGGGATACTATTAATGAGTTCTTTTTCCAGTCTATACTTACAGCTGGAATTTCCTGGACCCAAGTCCAGTACCTTGCTCTTGGATTTGTTGAACCTCATTAGGTTCTTGTGGGTCTACTTATCAAGTTTTCCTGGATGGCATCCCTTCCTTCTGTTGTGTCAATGTCACAACTCAGCTTTGTGTCTTCTCTAAACTTGCTGAGGGTGCACTCAATCCCACTGTCTTTTGGTTGATAAAGATATTAGAGAGCACCAGTCCCAAGATGGAGCCCTGAGAGACACCACTCATCACTGGCCACCACCTAGATGTAGAGCCATTGGCCAGAGTTCTCTGGCTGTGTCCATCCAGCTGATTCCTTATCCAGTTAATAATTCACTGTACAAGCCTGTATATCTCCAATTTGGAGATAAGGATGCCATGTGGGGCCGTGTGTAAGGTCTTACCTAAGTCTGGGTAGATGACAACAGGCAGTTTTCCCTTGTCAACTGTTGCAGTCACTCCATAATAGGAGGCCCCCCAAATCCCATGAGGAGCAACTAAGGACTTTGAGCTTGTCTAGGTTGGAGAAGAGAGGCTAAGAGGTGCCATCATTGCTCTCTACAGCTTCTTGAGGAGGGTACATGAAGAGTCTTTTTCCTGGTATCCTGTGACAGGGCATGTGGGAATGGGTCAAAGATGCATCCATCAGGGGGCTTTGGACATGATGTGATGAAATGTTTCTTTATAGAGAGGTGTTGAAACACTGAAACAGACTTCCTGGAGGGGCGGTTGATGTCCCATGCTTTAATATCATGCTTTAATTTTTGGTCAGCCCTAAAATGGTCAGGCAGTTGGACTTCGTGATTTTTATAGGTCTCTTCCAACTGAATTCTGTTCTATTTAATTCTAATTCTAATTCAATTTCAAATTCAAATTAAAATTTGGATTCTGTTCCTGCTGTGGCAATTATGGGAGCTGAAAGAGATGAGGCTGTATGCCACACAGAGTTTGATTCTGGGATTTGTCCCCTGATCTTTCTGGCATTCTCCTTTTATTAGAGTTCACTGATAAACAGGACCTGGTGTGTGTCTTTTAGTTAACCAAAATTCCCAGGATCGTCCTAAACCACTGCCTTGATCCCACACATTCACCTTGCATTGTTTGGTGGCTGTGTTCAGCCAGGAGAAAAACGCTATCATGCAGACCATTCAAAGTGTTTTTCACTTTGAGAACACAGCCCTCCCTTTATCAAAAACACGAGTCAAGGCCAAAACACTCCTTTTTGATCCTAATTAACTGAATGCAGGTGCTGCTCGCTCAACTTTTTCCCACATCCTGCTATCTCCTTTTGCTAGCAGTGCATGCTGAGATCTCTGATATTTCTTCCCAGCCCTCCATTAGCAGACGGCACTGAATGGCTCATCATGTCCCAGCCTAGGCATTGGCTCTGTCGCTTTATGGAAAGAAGGCGTGTACCTTCTGATGGGTATGAGAGCTGGGGATCTTCATGCAATGATTTGACTAACTGAACAAACTTGCAAAAAGTGTGCGTGAAGTCTGTTTCTTTTGAAAGTCTTTGTTCTTCCAGTTTAGCCGGGTTTCCAGTTTTCCTGTGAAAACAGAGTGTCAAACCTCTGTATCTCTGAACTAGAAAGGCTCTCTATCTGTACACTAATAAGCACTCAGTCTGAAGCAGGGTGTGCTCCCAAACTAAATGGCTGCAAGTGTTTTTGAGGTGAGCAATACCTGTTCATTTCCCTGTGGATTTTTTTTTTTCTCCTTGTAATAAATTTTAGAAATGCCTGAGCTGTTTTCGGTGGGAAAAATGCTAAAACAAAAGAGCCTGAGAACAGCAATACTCATCAGAGTGAAGGTCCATCTGACCCAATACTCTCTCTCCAAAGTAGTCAACCATCATTTTCTAAAGGAGAGCATATGAGCTGTGCAGGTCCCAGGGAGTGCTTGTAAGCCTCAGTGGCTGTGACTGGTATTCCCTGGGGCCTCCACCAACATTGCCTCCTGCAAAGGGCCCAGGGTATGTGCCTCAGGTCATCTGGGATCCTCAGTACCTGCTTGAGCAGTGTTGTTGATGTGTCTGTTTCTGACCTAATTTCCTTGGTGTGCCTGGAATCTGCACTGTTGTTGCTCTCCTGGATGGACGCCTCATCCCAGGTCATAGCTTGTGAGGCATAACTTCTATTCTATTCTATTCTATTCTATTCTATTCTATTCTATTCTATTCTATTCTATTCTATTCTATTCTATTCTAT
>JAYRBT010000114.1:41139170-41163799 GCA_036023395.1 Myiotriccus ornatus | reverse complement strand
TTCTTATTCTTATTCTTATTCTTATTCTTATTCTTATTCTATTCTATTCTGTTCCGTTCCGTTCCTTATGCTCACCATGAACTGAATAATTGTTGGGGACCTAGGCAAATAATGATAAGACTTGCCTGAAATGCCAGGGGTTTTTCAGCTCTAAAATCACTTTCAAGGACACATGCCACAAAGATTACAAGTAGAAACATGATTTTTATTTACTTCCTTTTGTCTTTCTGAATCTGTTTCAGAGCCAATGCTCACGAGAATTAACAGTCTCACAGTCTTCAAATTATTCCGTTTTTCTCACAGCTAATGTAGACATGTCAAATCTTATCATTTAATGGTCTTTTCTGAATCCCAATAATGTGTTCAAGTCTATTTATTAATTATGATGAATTACTCAGTACAACTTTAAGATAAAAATTATTTTACAAGCCAGATTTTCTCTTGGCATGACTCCATAGACTTTGCTTTTCTGAAGCCTGAATCTTGTGTCTTACTGAAGTAAAGGAATTATTTCTGTTTCAAAAACGCTTAAAGAAGAAAGGACTATATTTTTTATTTAGAATTTTTGGGACAAGATGAAGCCTTTTGCTTATTAACAAGTTGAAACACAAGCTTTTTTTTAGATTACTTAACTTGCTCAAGGGAAGTACAATTGCTGTGATGCAGAGACTTTGAGAAACAACAAGGATAGCTAAATCCTAAAGAAGTACCTAGCCATATTTGTCTTAAATGGGTGTATGTATTTATAATCTATGTGTGCCATATCCATCGTAACTAGACATATAAATAATGCATTGAAAAATCATGAAAGAAGCACTTTTCCGTTAAAGTGTGAAAGCTGTGAAATTCCACATTGAACTGTTAAAGCCAGGAAAACTTTTTAAAAAAAGGTTGGTGTTTTTACTTCTAAAGAAATTTTGACCTTGATTAGAGAGAACACTTTTATTAATACATTTAAAATGTGTTATTTTCTTTACTTTAAAATTTAGCAATTTAATAAAATATTAATTCTTGAAATGGAAATGAAGTGAAAAATATAATTACTTTCTTGTGCATCTTTTCCTAACACAGGTCTTAAAAACTGACTAGTGAAATATGAATCTTGTTTCTCACTAGTATGCTGAGATAAATTTCAGGCAAAGGCTTTTTATTAGGGTATCCAAAAACAGATAGAGTGCTCATAGTTTTAAATCTCAAGTTACAAATTTATATATTCAGCAGAAATAGATTTGTTTTTTTCCTTGCTTAAAGTCAAGACAGAATCATCCATGTTCTCATGGTATATACTGAGAACTCGTGGCCATAAATTCAGCAGTATTCTTAGGAATATGGACCTCGCATTGTAATTACGTGATAGGAAGGTTCCTGAGTTGCAGCACAGGTCTGTCAAGTATGGCTTTCTCAGGCATAAATTGTGTGGGCCATCTAAGGATTTAAGGAACCTTCTTGTTCTCTGTCTTCCATAATGCAGTTCTGTTTTCACTTACCTTTGAGTTTTTTGTGGATTTCTGTTTTGGGTTTTCGCTCCTTTTAAGCATTTGAAAAAAAAAAATTAAAGAGGGACTTTTCAGAGTATTGAGATTTGCTGGAGATACTTTAGCATCAGAAACTTCATGGATAAGGTGCAAATTAGTAGGATCACTATCAATATGAAAACATCCTTCACTAGTAAAAATGTTGAAAGAAAAATTATTAGTATGCTGATAGCCTGTTACTCAGGATGAGTGATGGACTCTGCAGGGAGAATTATTCCTGTGTATTTACTTCAGTTCAAAAGTTTTGAAAGCCAGCTTTTCCCCACCATTTCCCCCCCTGGTTCTGTAAGGTCTGGCATAATGCCGGCAATGAAAAATTCAATACCATATGAAACCTTTTATTGTAGGCAAGGGATTCTGGTACAGATGCTGATCACATGTAGGCCATTTGAGTCCATTAGCCTTTACCAACTCTGTCGCAGCAGTAGCCCTGAAAAGTCACCAGTTGGTCTTCACTAGTTTAAAATAGTTTATGCTCAAATGTAATATGTGCCATTGCAGAATGAGATTATGTTTTTTACAATTAAAATTCTAGGTTTTAGATATAAAGAGTGTAGTATAGGAGCCTTTGTAGAGCAGAATAATTAACCACTTTGGAATTTGGACACAAAATTTGGAGTGGGAAACCTGCAGTGGTAAAAAACAACATCTGATTCCAGTTATCAGCTAACCTTCCTGTATTAAAGATTTTTTCAAGTCAATGTATAATGCCAAATATAATAAATAGTATAATAATAAAAAGGGAAACAGAAATCATAGAGCTATCATTCTAAGAAAAGGCATGAAGTAAGATTACTGTTTATACAGAGTATGACATAAATGCTACTCTTTCAAGGGTGCATATTTCTATTAGAATTTCTTAAGAATAATACACATAGAGCCAGCAGATGAATCTTGAGAACTTCCAAGAAGATGTACTGTAAACTAAAAGACACACTATGTCTGGCAGCGTTTTACTGTATCTGGAGAACATAACATTTTCTCCTGTGATTCTAACTAGGAGTTGAATTCCTTCCATTTTATTTTCAGGGCTGTTTTAATATGAAGTCTGATACAAAATTGAGAATTTTTTTTTTTTTTTTTGGTTTTGCTGAGGAAGCAGTCCAAAAGTCTATAGAAATATGTTAATTATAACAATAGATTACTATAAATGCCTGTCATGCCAAGTAATAGCTACAAAAAAAGTGCTGTTTTGGAAAAATCACTTTTTCATTGGGCTCTTTTTGAAAAATATGTATTAGTTCTCATCTTAAGGTTAAAAAAGTACCTAATGAGGGACACCCAAGCTGTGATTCATTAAAAAATTCATTAGGATTTCCAAAATCCCTTCTCTGCCTTGCAGAATACTGCTTTAGTGTGATGTATGAACAGGGACTATTATTTTGCTTGTAATCTAGATGTGATCTGAAAGTTTTGTACAGGGTCCAGCTAGTACCTGAAATGTTGGCATACTTATCAAGAGAAGTCTTTTTCACTTCAAGTACCTTTTCTTTCCAAATTTCAGACTTACTCTATATTTGAAAGTTGGAACAAATTCTGTCTATGAATGACTCAACTTCAAAATGTTTTGTTTGCACTGCAGAATATGATCCACTCTCCATTGGGAAGCTGCAAGTCTGGCAAGTTTAGCTAGTCTTCCCACTGACTTATCAAGTGTTATGCAAGCACTGCTATCCCATGACTTGAACAGCTCCTGTTTCTTTTACTTTAGATATGGAAAGAGAGTTTTAAAACATCTTATAAATAATAAGGTCCTTTATTAAAGTTAAGTGCAATATTTCAAGATACAAAGGTCTGTATGAAATAGATATGATTCCACTTTCTTTAAGTGTGAGTTATATGCCTTTATTATTTTTAAATAGAATATCCTTTTCTCTTGAAAATATTTAAATATGCAATATGTCATTTAAGACCATGGTTTGGCTTTTGAATTTGCTATGATCTGAAAAATAGTTTCCTGAGGAAAAGGTGGATTTCCCAGCAATAAAATGAACTTTCTTTCTGTAGGCATATAAATATAGAGTGAAATAATTCATGAAAAAAACATATTTTGGGTCCCAGGCTATATCATCCAGGCACATATACACATTATAAATCGCTCAGCCACGGAAGATGAGTACCATCCAGAGGAAAACAAAACCTTTACAAAGTAAGGTTGAATTAATAAACCCAGTTGTTACCTAGGTCATTCACATTGAATGATGAGGTTGTGTATTATGGAACTGTGGGGTTTGTTAGAATGGCAGAAATGTGTCTTACATCTACATTATTTTAAAAGGCAAATCACTATTAAACTTCAAGGAAAATCTGCCTAATACCTAACCAATAAATCAAAGTTGACCAATGTGATGGGGCTTTATACAGTGAAATGAGTCATGTTATCTCCTGTTTGCATACAAGGAGAGGTAATAGAATAAGCTAGAGCAAACATTTCTGGCCTCCTCAAAAAGGAAATGCAAACGAAAGAGACCATGATGGAGTCTGAAGGAAAAGAGACTGTTCTTCAGGAGCACTTTAAAGAAAACAAATGTTAATGTATTTCTTTAATTACATAATTAAGACTTGTACTAGAACAGGGAGAGGCTTTTCATTAACTTGTTACACTACATGGAAAATTGTAAAGAAGCAAGAAATTTAAATTTTTTTCAGTAAAGAGTTTTGTAAATAAACTGTATTATATCAGGTTTGGAATCCATTTGATTGACATCACTGCAGCTGGCCAGCCTGTCATAGTGCTTACAGCTGAAGTGAAAAACTGTCATAGTTTCTAAGCTCCCACTTCTGTAAACATCTTCTGTTCCACTGAGTTATTTTTGGAGTTTTACTGTGCAGTGGTTCCAAGAAGTGGTGCCAATGAGTAGAGTCTAAAAAGTAGTATTGAAAATCACTTACTTTAATTTAGTAAAATATTATATATTAGATGGCAAAGTGCCTTTCAACTTAGCTATGAATACCTTTATTTCTGACATTATTTGTTTGCTGTTTGCTGACATTATTAAATGTTTGCTGTTTTGTGCCTGATGGACACCAAGTATGGCCTTACAGTTCAAAAGAAGAACAAATGAGATGGTCCATCAGAGTTGTACTCAAGATGTAGAAGGCAGGGCGTCCTAAGAGCTAAATTTAAGTTACAGGTCATTAATGGACAATATTCAAACCATATGCAATGTGCATCCTTTAATTTTCATTTTCACTATGCTTCTAAGTTAAAAATCTCTAGATTTAAAAATTGGAAAGATTTAAAAGTAAAAATAAATACTGCTACAGTTAAAACAGAATGTTAAGGGGACTGAGATTTATACAGTATGTGGGAGGGACAAATTCTGTAGGAAATAGAATTTTGCAGTGTAGCTAGATCATATAGCAATGTTCATGACAAAGATTCTTGTGAGACAACAGTGGCTCTTTATTAATAGTGATATTGGAGTCTGGAAATAAAAGTAGATTGCAAAAATATCAGCCCATATTAATGAATCTGGTTTTGTACTTTTCCAGGATTACACACAAAAGAGTGTGAGGTATCTGCTAAAGAAGTTGGCTTATGGACTAAATAGTAGGATACAAAAACACTCAAGTGTTTTAGGCTTCTGAGAGCTTAGGGATCCTTTTTGAAGATAGAATTAGAACCTACTCTTAAGTCAATTGTTTATTTATAATTTATTAATTTGTTAGATATTTTATTCAGTGTTTGAGCTTTTTGTCCTTTAGCTCAGCTCATGGAGGCTCTTACTACTGTTGAATGGCCTGAATCGAATTCCTCAAGCAAACCCACAATGGGTGGTCATAATATGTTGGCAGTCAGGGAGAGTCCACCAATAACAATAGTTTCTAAATAGCATGTATCATGGGTGGTCCAAGAGTTTCCTGGGAGGGACAATTTCAGGAAGACACTGTGTCTTGAATGGAAGTAGTGCTCTGTGTTTATAGATGTGTTCTTTGTTTAATTCTGCTAAGCATGGCTAACCTTGTGACAGCCACTCCTATGGGAAGGAGACATTGTAGAAAAAGAAGATTCTGCATACATAATAACTCCATATGAAACAGTCTCACCGGTCACAGTCTCATTTTTAGGCATACTTTGGTTAACTGGCTTTCTACTTTTCAGTGAAGAAAATCAAGAGTTTACAACTCAGTTTGTAACTATGGAGGCAGGTATGGCTACTGGATTCTGGTATGGTAGTGAAAGATCAGTATACCTGATTACACATCTTGTAATATCTTTACATTAATTAGTATAATTGCATTCTTCCGAAAAGAATTCAGTTTTACTACACAATACTGTATACAGTTGCACTCTTGTGCTGCCCTCTTGCCAAGACATAGAATTTTTGCAAACTAAGCTGAAAGTAATTTGTGTGCCAAAATGCTGTGGGGAAATGTTAATCTGAATTATGCTTGCTTAGTATGGAAGTGAATCCCTTCAGTAACCTTGTTTTTACAGCAGAGTTTCTTTTTGTTGACTGTTACTTAAGAATGACCCTACCTCCCATAGTACAGCTCCTTTTGGTTAAAAATCGGTGCTGTTGCTAATGGTTTCAATGCCTTCCATGTATTCTCCATCTGCCAGTGCATTTATCAGTTCTTACTGGTTTATATTAACATATTTATATCAGACATGGCAAACTGAAATTTAGCCATGACAAATCAGCAAAGTGGCCATTTTTTTTCTTTCCAGTCTGGGTAGTATATGATTATTCTTCATTAAATACAGACTTATGTCTTTCTTTTTATAAAGTGCAAATGCTGCAATAGCAAACCCAGTTGTTTTTAGTGGAAAAAATTAAGAAAAACCAGGAAAAGCATGTTGCTATAAACAGCTATTAGGGTTGAATCATACTAGAATTTTGTGAATGATTTCATTTTAGCATGTCAGTTATTTATTAATTTCTGATGTTTTCTGCTTTTTGGACAAATTATTAACACATGTTTTTTGTCTCAGCTCTCAAGAAAAAAGTGTTTTCCTATTTTTAAAGTAAAAAGCGAGCAAAAAGACATTATTTGCACTTGTGTGTATTCTCTTGAAAAACACAAATTCTTCAGCAACAATCTGTAATAACTCCATTTGTTTTTATTTCCCTTCTCTGATAGTATGAGAATAGAAACAGACTAGTGACATCTTTCTTTTAGCTATAATTAGGGTTCATTTTTTTTTTTTTTTAAGTCATTTGCTGTTTAGAGATCCATAATGGTTTCAGCTTCAGAACTGAAAGTTTTTTTCAAGATCAACATCAATCATTGAATTTTCAAGCAAAAATTTAACAACCTGTTTGAATTTACTGCAGTTTTGCTTAGTGAAGTATTCAGAAAAATTGACTCTTGGTTTTGTTTCCAAAATTCATAATGTGAATCTGAAACCAACTGTTGCCTCATAACAGTTTGATCTCACAACAGATTTCTTGGACGGTAATGGTCACTCCTCTGTATATTAGTGCTGATGAAAAGAGTAAACTGTCCCATTTTGATTTTGAATTCACATAATTGTTTTCTAGCACACAAATATATAAGACTTTCCATATCTACAAATGCTAGTAGAGATTGCCAAGAAACCTATAATTTACCATCCTATTCTGAAGAAAGCTTCAGGTCTAACTGATATTGCCAAAGTACAGAGGGTCAGCCACGTTCAGAATTCTTACCTGGCATTTAAATATCTCTGGTCAGCAAAAATATGTGTCTCTGAAGATGGTGAAGGAGGAGTGGGAGTGCAGTCTTGTGAAGTAGGAGGAGGGGAACTAGTAGTATAGAGGAAAAAAACCTATTACATACCTTATTAATGGTCCAGTTCCATCCCAGATCCTGAAAGTGTTGGCCTGATCTATGGCAAAATCATTTTCATAGATTTGAGCACATTAGGAAAATTGTTTAGCTTGCATACTTGTGTACATTGAACCATTTGTGCCTGCCGTCAAATCTGCTTATAATTGTGATGCTATAAACATTGTTACTTGTTGTTGAACACATTTATTCCTTCATTCTATTTAAGAAATGCAGATATTTTTAAAAAGTTAATTAATTCATTGGGCAAAATAAAAACCTTTTTTTCTGATGGGTAATGGCAAAGAAGTCTTTCATCAGATTGCAGTAAATGAAAGCGAATTAATTATCTATTTGTGCTTTCATATGTGTTTGAATATTTCTAAGTGGGAGTCAATTCAGGCAGCAATCTTTTCCTGTCAGTACAGCTGAAAAAATATTTTTACACAGCTAGATCCCATATATGATCTGATACCATGTGGGGATAATTAAATCTTGCAGAACTGTTGACAGCAGTTTTTGATTTCCATGTGTCCTTATCCAAGCTTCTCCTCTGTAATTTTAGGGAGTCTTTTATTGGTAGGCAGCTCTGCTTGACAATACTTAACCTTGGGCTGAAAACTCCTTTGCTTTGGATTTGCTTTGGAAATTCAGTAATGATTATATGCCATTTTTGGCTTACTTTTTGAAGTCATTGCAAGTGCTCCCAAATACAGTTGAAAAGAAAGTATGTATTGGCTTAGTTAACAATACAGATCCTGATTGTAACTGTCCTTATTGAAAATCAGCTTAATATTAATCTTGCCTGTGATAGGAAGGTGCAGTGTTGTGTTTTAAGAACTACTGGTGAAATCTCTTACCAGTTCAGAAGCAGGTTTTAAAAGATCTCATGCTAACAAATTTTTCAGAAAGTGAAATATTTGCAGGATAGCTCATGTGTCTCTGTCTCATACTAATGGACTGTGAATGCTGAGGATGAATAATGAGTGGTAGTCTGATGTTATCAACACACTGTAATTTTGTTCTCTGCCTAATATCAAGTAACAGAACAAGATCAGTCATAAAAATATTTGCAGCAAAACCAAACTGTTACTTCTGTCTTTGCTGGTTTGGGGTTTTTTTAGGACTTTCTGTGCAAAAGTTATAATGGAAAACTCATGAGTTGACAGTTTTCTTAAGAAATTGTTTTATGTCAAGAGCTGCATGGTTGTCAAAAGTGTTGACAGGGCAGTGACATTGCCAGGAATACAGTTACTATCCAGTCTTCTGCACAGCACTGATCTTGATCTGCAAGGTAACTGTGCCCTTTGGAAACTGCATGGGTGCCAAGTCAGCAGAAGAGTGGAAGGGAAGTGGGAAGGAAGTAGGTGGATGAGAGTGAATTAAATTTAGGTAAGGAAACAGTAGCAAGGAGAAGAAACCACAGGAAGCCTTGTGGAAGAAAAGTGGACAGAATTTGTCTATTGACAAATTTTTGACTGAATTTTGACTATTTTGACTGAATTCCAGACATTTAGTTAGGATGTATTTCTTTGGGACAAGTGCTAGGGATTTTTCTAAACCTTCAACAGATGAGCCACAGAGTTTGCAACAAGGTAAGAACATATATATTTTAAAGAAATGACTACATTAGCATCCATTGTGTGTCTGCTTGATTCAGTAAGTTTCTTGTTACAGCATTTAGGGATTGCTTACCCTGACTTGTTATAGATTGTCTTGTGCTATGGAGGAATTCTAGTCAATTTATGGCTAACTGTGAGTACTGGAATGTCACAGCAGTCCAACATTCAGCATGTCCAAAGCTAAATATCCCACATTCCAAAGAAGCTTGATCTGTGCTTGACATTAGTAATTTTTATTGAATGCCCATTTTAAATTTTTTTTTGGCACATGCAAGTCATTTTATTATAGTTGATATAATATGGTCCAATTTTTTTTTTTTTAACTGGGAGGTTATATAAAGACTATATGTTATATATATTTTTGAAAACAGTAAAACTTTTGAATTTTAAGAATTGTGATACTAAAGATTAATAGCTCTCTGAATTTTTAAGTCACAGTTATTTTATACGTATATTATAGGTAAATATTATAGGTATATTATAGGTAAAAGGACATTGTTGCAATCATTATGCAGACTTAGATAAATATTTTAGCTGTTGAAATGAGTCTGGAAGACCATACTCTTGAGATCTGAACCAGGAAGAATTTTTAGGACTAACGCAACCTAGAGGTGATGATGTAGAAGGAAATTGAAGTTGTAGGTAATCTTCAATTTTTCTGTCCCAGTAACTAGTTACTGTCTACAGTGATGAAGAGGGTTTGAGAAAAAATTGCAGTGAAAGAGAAATAAGGATTCTTGTTCTAATCTTGTTGGGCTTGAAATAATGGTGAATCATTAGACTGGTATGGAGATCGGTCTGGAAGAGAGACTTAACTGTGAATCATGCTTAGAGAAATAGTGGCTTGACATTATCTGAAGCTGAGATGGGAGAGAGGCATGATAAGAGAAAAGTAAGGGCAGACTTTCGTGAAATGTTGTTGGGAACTGACTGGGAAATAAAAATGCTTTTTTGAAGGACTGATAAAAGATAATCAGAACAGAGAACAATCAAGGAAGCCAAGAGAGATCTAAAATCCAGGAAAAGCACTGTCAGCTTTATTGAAGGCAGCTTGATAGATGGAAGCAAGTTAGGATGACATATTTATTGTCACTTATGTTTAGGAAGAGATCATTAGAAAGAATGTCAGGCATCATTTCAGTGAAATTCAAGGGCAAAAGATACATTAGGCGAGAGAACTGGAAAAAAACCCCACCAAACCTGACTGCAAACAGCATATGCTTTTTTATGAAGTAAATGAGAGATGATTTGTAACTGGAGAAACAAATGTGGACAACAGTAGGCCTTTTAAGGACACAGAAGCTAAGGAATGTTTACACTGGAAGAAGGAAGAGTCAGATGACATTGATATGTTAATAAGTAAAGGAGAGAATAAAGGAAATAAGTTAATGTGTGAGGTTGGGCCTCTGAAGAAAGGGAAGGAGAACAGAAGAGAAATACCTCAACTGACAAGGAAGCACTGCAGCAGGGGAAAAGAAAAGGAAGTCAGAATTTGGAAAATACTGTGGAAAAATAAAGATGGTTTGGAAAGAAACCGTGGGGATTACAGATTTGAAATTTCATGCTAGAAAAGAAGCATTATTTAGCCAAGGTGGTAACCACACCAAGAGCAGAGAAAGAAAATTATCAGAATCATAATTGAAATGCTTGCTGACAGTTCCTGCAGTTGGACCTTTTCAGTTCATCTGCTCAACTGAAGCACCACAGTCAGCCAGGTCGCTCCTGGATCCATATGCATACCAAACAAACTTATTCTGTCATTAGGGCAAAGGTATTTCTATTGCAATTCCTGATATCTTCAGCATAACTTGTCTTTGAGATCTGTACTCATAAATGTAGAAGAGATAACCTTTCATAGAATATGCAGAAATCTTTATAAAAGTTCTTTATTTAATCTTTTTTGGTAATACATAGCTTCATGCAAATTGCTGTGAAATTCATGCTTTTGGGGAAGAGGACGGAGTAGAGTTTATTTTAAAAGCCTTTAGAATGCTTTCCTCTCAATTTTAATATACATCAGTTTGAGTCTCTTAAAAAAGTTTCTCTATTAGCTGTGTAGGGCAATATAATATTCCTTATGGGCTAAATTTTATAGGAATGATGGCACCTCAAGGATATGCTTCAAAGTGATCCATCAGTCTCACAACACCTTTAAGTTCTGACTTTTTCAACTGTAAAAACAACCAAGGGAAAAGATTTGCTTTAAGGATACAATTCTTACTCCTGTTAGCTTATAGCATTAATGTTTAGATATTTTCATGCCAAAATAGTTATACTTTATGTGCTCCCATATGAATTGAAATACTAGATTCTTAGAAGGCTAATTGCACCATCCTACCCTACATTTATATGGAACATATTATTACTCTGATTGCTTATGTTTATTGAAAAAGTACCTTTAAAAGGTGAGGCATTAGCACTGTGTATGCTGTCAGACCTTGACAGTTTAATGTTCTTGAGTTTGTACTGGCACATTAAAAAATGAAAAGAAGAAAAGATTATTTGTTTCCATTTGCAAATTCTTTTGTTCCTGAAAGAAATACATCTCCTGTGTAAAAATATAATAAGATTCCTCTTGTTTCTAATCTGTCTGTGACCTAAAGGAGAAATCTTACTCAGTGAAATGGAGTAAAACTACATAGAAAAATGTATCTAGATCACAAGCTTATTCTTTGGAATGTATTGGAATATATTTGACAGTGATTTAGTAAAAATTAATCTTAAAAAGAAGTATTATCAATTTATCACATCAGAGTACTGAAATATTATGTAAAATAATTGTATACAATTAAACTCACCAAGCATAATAAAAAAGAAACAGAAGTAGAACGGAATACAGAAGGAAAGAAAGTAAAAAAGATCAATTGTGTGCTCACACCATTTTCTTGCAAAGCTTTAAAGTAGCACTAAAGGGTAGAACTGACATTTTTTTATAAGGTAAAAAGTTCTTAAAACAAGAAAGGGTAATGAAAAATACAAAAAAAAAAATAAGGTGAATAAAAAAAGGATATGCCTTGTATTTGCAAGACACTGACATTAGAAATGTAATACACTTCACCACAATTAAGAAATAATTACATTATTATTACATTATTAATATTATTTATATTGTTATTAAAATCAATCATCATCAACAATAATAATAAATAACAATTAAACGAAATAGAATTTGCTCTGACAGCCATATGGGAGAAGATTTGTGTTATGCAGCATTGGATTATTGCATTATTGTTTGCATGTAATATGCAGAGGATTTTCTGAATCACTGAACATAAGGATGGACTGTAGTTGTAGTGTCACACATGCTTTTCTGAGTAGATCCAGTTTTCCAGACTTATAACTTAAAAAAATATATTTTTAAATTCCAGTGTTCTGGGAAGGAAATTGCTTTAGTATTTTATTTTTAAAAGATATAGCATATTATTAATTTATACCAGAGACATTTTCCAATACCTGTTAAAATTATAGAAAAACTGGAAAATAGCTTAATTAATTATACAAGGAATTTCAGTCCTTTATGATATATAATATACTCACAGGATTGAAAACTCTGGGTTTGACAATTTTTCATCAAGTGTTTATAACAGATCCACAGTGCGGTTTTATTTGGCTGTGGAGTCTGCTTTTTAGGCCAAGAACTTGGGGTTTGATTAGCCTAAATGGGACATTATACAGTATGTATGGTGAAAAATCTTGATATTTGGGGACAGGATCTCTTTCTAAGGAGAGAAATTAGTTTAAAGATTAGTCAGTGTAGTTGTACTTAATTTGACAGTGATTTCAAAACATAAGCAAGAGTGGTTTTGTGTTTGTGGGCTCAAAGTACAGGATTGAAACTATAGACCTTTCTCTGATTGGCATCAGTGGAAACAGCCCTCTGTTTCATTTGAAGCAGGATTGTGTCTGGAGGCTCTCATGAAATAACAAATAGTAGCAAAGCCCATTGGAGTAGTACCTAGAGCCACAGTCACGATGTTATATAACATAATAAATGAGGAACCCAAACACAGTAACTAACACAGCTTGTTGTAAAAAGGCAGTTTTTTTCAGAACTTATTCAAGAAAATGTTAACATCTTGAAAATCTGAAGAAAGATTTTTGTAATTATTTTCTGTGTCAGTATTTCACACAGGTGGGTGCAACTCATTTCCCTAAGATTTCATGCACATCTCTGTATCTGCTAATTAACTTGATGGACTTGGATGTATAAGGATAAAATTAAAAACTGACCTGCAGACCTCAGCAGTAACAAGATTCCAGGCTTTTATAGCCTCTGCAATACCCTGGGACATGTTCCTAATTTTTCATTGTTTACCATTTGAAACTCTTAGAGAATATACTACCTCTCTTCTTAACTGTTATACAAAGGTAAAGTTCTTCTGATGTTGTGCTTTAGTTATATTCAGCATGTTCACATTCTATATTAGTTACTGGGTCTTGGTTTATGTTGCCTGAGTGGACATTTTAATTTTATCATTTTAATTTCACTGTTGACTTCTCTATCACATAATCTACCTTTTCATGTTTTTCCTATATTGCTAGCTCTTCTGCTAAGAGGACCCCTAGGAAGATGCCAACTTTTCTGCTCCAGAACCAGTTTAAGGTTCCCTGTTGGATTTATCTTTCGTCTTTATTTGAGGCTCTAATACACTTTGTTTTGTTTCTACTTTTCCAACCTGTTTTCCTTTAGTAAATACAGAGGAAAGCAAGGCAGCATGTTTCCAAGAAAATTACTTCCCATATATGGTAAAGTTGTGACTTCAGGACCTACTCTGCTTACTCTTGCAGTCTTGAACTTTGGTGACAGACTTGTTTAATGGATTGGAATGAATCTTCCACACAAACTTTATAAATCTGCTCCAGGGAATATTGTATGACTCTGAGTGTTAAAGCAAATTTACTTGGTGCATAATTAATAATGTAAAGGAACATGAAAATACATAGTGCAGTGGGCATAGCTTCCCTTTATCCTCAGTACCAGCAGAGAGAGGCACCTCAGCCCCACCCCTACCCAGGAGTCCAGGGTAAAGGAATGTTGGAAGGAAGACTTTTCCTTAGTCAAGGAGGATTGAGTTAGAGAACACCCAGGCAAGCTTAACATCCATTTAAGTCCATGGGCCATGACTGGATGCATTTATGAGTGCTGAGAAAGCTGCAGACACCAAAAGCAAGGCTGCTCCTGACCATGTTTGAGATGTGACAATCAGGAGAGGTGCCCGAGGACTGGAAGGAAGCAAATGTCACTGTCTTCAAAAAGGGCAAGAAGGATGACCCAGTGAACTACTGTCCAGGCAACCTTGCCTCAATTCCTCAAAAGGTGATGAAATGCCTTATTCTGGAGGCCGTCTCTCTCCACATGGACAATGATAATGTGATCAGGAGTAGTCAGCATGGATTTACAAAACGTAAATCATGCTTGACCAAACTCATGGTCTTCTGTGATGAAACAAATGCCTGGGTGGATGAGGGGAGAGCAGTTAGATATTGTCTACCTTGACTTCAGCAAGGCTTTTGACACTGTATCTCACAACATCCTCATAGGCAGACTCTGGAAATGTGGACAGTGTGGTGGGTTGAGATCTGGCTGAACAGAATATGCCAGAGGGTTGCAATCAGTGGCACAGGCTCTTGCTGAAGATCTGTCACTAGTGGTGTCCCCCAGGTTCAGTACTGAGCCCAGTATTGTTTAATCCATCCATCAATGACTTGGATAAAGAGGCAGATGCCTCCTCAGCAAGTTTAATGTGGCACAAAGCTGGGAGGAGTGGCTGATACCCCAGAGAGCTGTGCAGCCCTTCAGAGGGACCTCAATAGGTTGGAGAGATGAGCAAAGAGGAACCATGTGAACTTCAACAAAGGCAGGGTCCTTCACCTGAGGAGAAATAACCCCATGCACCAGTAAAGGCTTGGGGCTGACCTGCTGGAAAGTAGCTCTGTGGAGAAGGCCCTGGGGGTCCTGGTGGACAGCAAGCTCTCCATGAGCCAGCCATGTTTTCTTGTGGCCAAGAATGCCAATGGTATCCTGGGGTGCATTAGGAAAAGCATTGCCAGCAGATCGAGGGAGGTGATCCTGCCCCTCTACTTAGCCCTGGTGAGGCCACATCTGGAGTGCTGTGTCCAGTTCTGAGCTCCTCAGTACAAGAGACATGGAGCTCCTGGAGCAGTTCCTATGGAGGGCTTCAAAGATAATTAAGGGACTGGAGCATCTCTCTTACAAGGACAGGCTGAGGGAACTGGGCCTGTTTAGTCTCGAGACGACTGAGAGGGGACATCACCAATATCTGTAAGTATCTGAAGGGAGGATGTTTAAGAGGCTGGGACAAGACTCTTCTCAGAGGTGCCAGTTAATAGGACACGAGGCAACAGGCAGAAACTGATGCACAGCAAGTTCTGCCTGAATATGAGGAAGAACTTCTTTACTATGCAGGTGACCAAGCACTGGAAGAGATTGCCCAGAAAAGTTGTGGAGTCTCCCTCTCTGGAAATATTCCGGAACTGTCTGTACACAATACTGTGCCGTGTGCTCTAAGATGACCCTGCTTGAGCAGGGAGGTTGAACCGAGAGATCCACAGTGGTCCCTTTGAGCCTTACCCATGCTATGATTCTGTGGTTCTGTGATATTTATGTAGGTGTGCATGAGGGATCCAACCTTGTTGTAGTCACACCAGACTTAAACTCATCAGTGGAGTTGTGACAAGCCAGTTTGTGGCCTGGGACAGTTAAACTGTTTTATTCCAGCACTAGAGATGAGCTAAAGATTCTTGCCATCCTTACTAACTCTCTGGAAGGTCACATCAAACTAATGTGAGCTCATACAAGTAAGACTGCATAGCCCTGTGCTAAACCATATGGACGTATTGCCTTGATTCTCTGTTGATTCAAGGATAAGCACACCATGGTCCATTTCACGGTGCAGACATGCCCTAAATTTCATGCCTTGAACGTTCTTTGTTTTTGTTTCTATGATGATATAAATAGAAGACTTCTCCTTATAAGACTTACAGTTGTTTTAAAACTTGGGTTTAACTTTAAGGTATTCAGTCTCACCCCCACCCCCCTGCCCCGCATTACTTAATGCAAATGTTTTTATATGTATATTTGAGGTGCAGCACATTGAATGAGCTTGTTACTTGACGTGCTACATTTAAACTTCTCATTTGGCTGTACAAATCATACACTTAGGAAAAACACGTTATAAGAAAGCTATTAATCTAATTTCTCTACTGTTTTTCTTTTGTGAGCTAAGAAGTTCCAGGAAACTAACTCTGGGTAGTCTTCAGTGTTCTGAGTATTTTGTGTGTGTATATTATTTAAGTAATTGGTTTTGATCCAAATTGAAATTTGGTGTTGCATTTTTTTCCTGAAGAATATTTCTCCATATTTACAATTTTGAAAAGTTAACAGAAATTGGTCAATATTCAGTGCTCTGAAAATTAGAATATTATTGAAATTGTGTTTTCACTGTGTTGATAGCTAGAGGGAATATTTATCAGCGTTCATATTTAGGACCTTTCATATTTTGTATGGTTATAGTCAAAAACATATATAGGAATCTACATATTTGCCTGTGATATGATAGAAAATAAATTAAATAGATTTCAAAAAGAAATTCATTTTACATTTTTGCATAAGGATATTTTCATTTCAGCTTTTCTCTGTGATATATTTATATTGTATGTGTTGTCCTAAAGGTATCAGGTTAATGAGGAACTGACAAATAGCAAAGTTTATTACTTGTAGGAACTTCAGATACGGTCCTTATTTCCCAAATGCCAGTAAGCAACATTAAATAATTTGCTTATAAATAATCTTCGTCTTATGAAAGAAGTAATTCCACATGTAGAGCCTACTGTTGCACAGTCAAATCGCAATGGCGAGGAATCTTGAAATTGCACCTTTGATTAGTTTTTTTCAGCTACTAGAAAGATTAAACTTTGTAATTTAACAAAGTTAAATGTAAAGCGAAAAGCAAAATCAGTTCATGTGGTCCTTCTGTTCATGCTAGCTTTTGTGGGTGGAGAAGTGAAGAGTATTCCAGATGTGATGACCTACACTTTGTTAAAGTGGAAGGATACAAAGAAAAAAATATGTACACCCTCATCAAATATTTTGCACAGGAATAGGAAACTATTGAAAAGACATCTATGTATTTAAGTATCATTAAGATTTAGGATATGGATTTAAAATATTTAAAAGTGAATCTGCACAAGATTTCAGTAATCTTAGAAACTTCTTTTTAAAATTAAATTTTATCAAAACAGGACTACATTTTTTTTCATATTCTGTATTATATTGTGTAACTTTGAATATATTTATAAGTTCAAGAAAACAATACTTCTAAAAATATCTTACCTATATTACACATCCAAATTCTCCCTCTTTCTTGCTTGTGATATCTTGAGTGGCATACCAGTTCTTTCATTCTACCTGCTTTCACATCAGCTCTAAGTGGTAGGAAAGTCTTCTTATTCCTATTTTCAAATTGGAGAAGGAATTAAGAGGCTGGTTTTTGCACTTGGTCATGAAGATTTGATTTTCCTGATGAAAAGCAAAATGAGCGTGGGTACACACAGTAGTATTAAAATAGGTATTTAGACCTATTTTCTAATCTGACTAGTTTAGCTCAGCCCTGAAGACAGTCAAGCTGGTGGTGGGAGGGTTTCATGAGAGTTGTTCTTGAAAATGAAAGTGCTTTTTGACACTGCTCAGGAAAAGACCTAAGTGTGGTCCCAGAAAAAGCATTATCTAGGACAGTTTTTTCACTGAGGCACTACAAGAGAGAAGATGTGCCTATGACATGTAGAAAATGCCTGTAAGCACCATGAATCAGCCCACCCTGGTGGGCTTAATTTTCAAATTAATTGTGAATCATTAGTCTGAGCTTTCATCTAATAGTCTAGAGTTTTGCAGCTAATGGGTACTTGCTATTCTCTACCAGAAAAACCAGAGGCAGCCTTTGTTGACTTCAGATAGATGGCATATGTGCTCTTTGAGAAATTCCACTTAACAAGAGTGATCTACATTTATGTGTCCACAGTTGTGCCCTAGGTTGCTATTGAATATTTGCATCTCAGCACACTTCATGTAATTGCTAGTGTCAAGAATTATATTCTCAAAATATAACACTATTTGCAAAATTTTAGTATAATAATCTGTTGAATGACAAAAGTACAATGAGTGATCTCCTTCTCCTCAAGATGATTATATATACTGAGGTGATCCTGAATGGAAAATTCATGCAATACAGCTGATCCTGCTGTGGAGTCTTTTAGCTGTTGCACTGTAAAAAATAATATTTCATTTTTTGAAAAGAGAGCTTTCCCATTTTAAGGCAGGAAAGCACTGGGATTTAGGGCTCATCCATGCTTTTTACTGTGTTAGATTCCAAGTGACAATAGCCCATGACTCTCAGAGTAGAACCTGTGGAGACTACAAAGACACACTCACATTGCTACTAAAGTGTCACCTGGACTCTTTCACGTACAGACTGTTGTAATGTCACTAAGTAGTGGGAAGGTACTTTTTCCTTGTGGTGACATCTCATTGTGTTTTATGGTTTTTGACTGCCAGCAACTGTACTTCATTATGTATGGAAAACACATTTGGCTTCTCTTTAGGGTTCATCTTAAGAATTATTTTCAGCAGTTGCTTCCAGACATATTTTTGACACAGTGGAACCTGTTTCATTCTTTGGGAAAATGATAATATAGTACTAGTGCAATGATTTTTTTTGTGAAATTACATTTCCATTACCTTGTTCAGGGAAGGTACAATTCTGCAGTTCATGTATAAGGTTATATTTTAATCTCAGGTTGAACTTCGTTGCATACAAATATTTATGGAAGATGCAAATATAAATTTCCTTGTTTTCAACCATTTTAGACCAGATCCATAGACATCTGAAATTATTTTTATTTAATCTCTGTACATTCGCTTTAATAAATTTCAAAATATATGTGTGTTAGTCCACCTAAAGGTCATTAGTAAATATAGAGAGGCTTTAGAAAATTTAACTTACATAAAAAGATCATACTGTATTTTGTAGAGCAGAACAGAACTGAGGGGTTTTTTTTAACATTTCCATTAATTTAATGTACTTTAAAAATTACATTGATAGTATTTTTAGAAAAACAATATGTATTTAAACAGACACTACATCTCAGCAATTTTTTTTGGTATAAGCATATAAGAAGATTAGTAACTAATAATTATTTATTTTCTTTATTTAAAATGTTAACCCAGAAGTGAACTAAAACCCAGCAAAATTTAGGTTTCCTCCAGCCACTGTGGTAATCACTAAAATTTTTTATGATCTGTCTGCTTTTATACCTCTTTCTTTTAAACGAGTAAGCTGAGAGATTTTCTATGAATAAGAGGTCTTTTTATATTTTAAGATCTTTTAGACTATTGTGACAATTTGAACTGTATATTTAGGTACCCTGAAGAAATACATCCCTTTGCAGTTATTTTCAATTGGGTTTAGATCCAAATGACTTCAGACACAAATGACTTCATAATGCTGCTTTTTGCATATGTGGTCAGTACTTAACACTGCTTGAAAAAAAAATTGTTGCTCTTTCTTAAAGCTTTTGCAACACACAGACTTTATACTACTTGGAGAAATTTTTTAAATACCGTATGGGGATAGAAATGACACTACTCAAGATGAAATATGTTGAAAATTTCCTTACTCTTGTTTTTTGTTTTGAAAATGTTGAATGCAAGAAGTAATAGAAGTACCTTCATACAGAAGGTTTACTCTTTGGATAGTTGTCTGTCTTTTGTGATACATTGTTTCATGACAAATTTACTATTTTAAATATGGAAATTGCATGAGAATATCTGGCTTTTTGGGGAAAAAAAGCAGTGTACTGTAAGTTAACTTGAGTGTGGACTAATAAAAGAAGAAACGTGAGCCCGTTAAATTCTGATACGCACTTCAGTTTTAGAAAGAAAAATCCATTTATCTGGTGGTTCAAGGATAATTAGGGGTATAAAACTACTGCTTTGAAAGGGATTCCTGACTACGCTTGTGTGACTAGGTTTGTATAAAAGAATTTCGATTTTTTAGTGTATTTTGCTGTGAGCTAATGTCCAGATTTTGAAGTGGAATTTGAAATTATACACCTGAGTAGGACCCTAGTAAAAACTCTTTTTCATGTTTCCCTCACTTCTTTTAGTTACTGAGTGAAGAGACAGGATTGTAATGACAATGATGTCATGCAAACATTAGTAGCCTTAGAAATTATGGCAGGCTTTTGAAGAATGTCTGAGATTACATTTAAGTTGTTTCAAACCCATCATTAAAGCAAATGATCTGGAAAGCATTCTTGATCATTTGTCCAGCCATGTGAGTTTTAAGTACATTTTGCAGACTTTCAAAAATTGCTATTGTAAGAATATAGTAAAAGTGGTTTGTACATTAAAAATGTATTAAAAATACCACCGATTATGTATTTTCATTTTTAAAAATTTAATTGGATTTCACTTTAATCTACCAAAGTTTGACTAATCTTGGCACCTTTTTTCTTATATAATAATGACTGAGGCAAATAACATACTCTACTGCATTGCACTCTTTGTTGTTTTTCATTGTGCAGTATCTTCAGATCTCAGCTTCATGAATCTAGTGTCACAGAATCACAGAATGGTTGAGGTTGGAAGAGAGTGGTGGAGGTCATCTAGTCCAACTCTGCTGCTCAAGCAGGACCTGCTCAGCAGGTTGGTCAGGCGCAGGTCCAGTCATGAATCCTTTACTGTTTTGGTTTTTTTTTTTCTCTCTCCTCTGTCCTGTTGCAGAGGGAGAGTGAGAGAGAGGCTTTAGTGGGTACTTGGCATCTGACCAAGGTCAAACCACTACACCATCTAAAGAATTAGTTGCATGGTCAAATTTTGTGGTAGAAGGACCATTTGCAACTGAGATGTAACTGACTATGATATCAGTCAAAACAATGGAAAAGTGAAGTTACAACATGTAAGCCAGTAGAATTATCCACTTTAAATCTGGTCAGCAAAGGGAATCTGTTCCTAAGACTTTCATTGTTCTTACAATTGAAAATGTTTTTGTAACATTCCTATTCCACATCTCAATCTCCTCAGGATTTTTAAGTTCTGTGAGTCTCTTTTTGTGACTACAAAACAGATGTAGCAGTCAACATGAATACCTAAAGCAAAAGTGGTAATCATTGTTGGTGGTATAAACCACAAACCCCTAGAGGTTATTTCCAGCTCTTTGTAGTTGCTGGTGACTTTCCTCTCAATTCTGGTGGAAGAAAGGCTTCATGCAGGAATATGGAAATTCTTCAGCTTTTTTTGTCAGAAAGCAAAGAAGCGCTGACTCTGAGTATGAACTCTCAAAGGAAATACCAAATATGGGGATAAACAGCTTACAGGCTGTTTAGATACTGTAAATTCAGAACCAATTGTATAGGTTTAGGTTGGGTTACTCTAGGTTGGAAAAATGTATTCCTTATATTGTTTTTATGTATACGAACTAGCAAAGTAAGACGTTTTAGCTTTCCTCAGTGTAATATCCCGAGGCAAGCCAGCTGTATTTTAAACTGTATTGTGTGTATTTATATGTTAATTGATGTGTATTTATAAAGCCATGGTAATACTAACGTAGCACTCTTGTTTAAATGCAGCTTCCTGAACCTTTGTGGGTTTAATAAGAAAGGCTCTGAGGTATTCTTTACCTGAAACACAATCAGTGCATAAAACAATTTTTAAAGTTTGAAGAAAGTAAACATAAATTCTGAATGGATATGAACTCACGCATAAATGCCCATATAAACATGTATTTTTAATGTATGGCATGATTTTACCAATAGGGCGGTAAAACAACATTATAATAGAAGAAGAAATGTTCATGATATGTTCTTAATTTCTTACTGATGATGTAACTAAAAAAAAAATTGAAAGAAGAATTAGTGGTAACGAGGCATAGGAATAGAAATTATTTTATCTATAACAGAAAAGAAATTGAAATAGCTTCAGGTGATTAGCATGATACCTCTAATTAAGGTAAATTAGAACATATTTTCTTAGAATATAGGCATAATTGGCACATGAAGTCATACTTCTGGTTGCCAAGTTTTGCACTGAGTGCATTGAGTGAGGGATGGCAGCATATCAATGTGAGACATCAAACAATTTTTGCAGTTTGTCTAATCTATATGAGTGCTACTAAGTCATCATGTAGGATGCTGTAGTAATTTTTGGGCTCTACTTGCCTCAAGAAATGGTATCTATTACTTAACTCCACTAGGCTCAAAGCAAGCACAATTTAGGCTTTGCCAAGGAGGGACAAACTTTTGTATAAAGCAGACAAGAATCATATTTGGCACTTTGAGAAATAGTATGTGTAGAATAATATGTCACGAAGTGCGTCACTGATGAGAGTAAAACCTCAAAATCACTCGTCAGTTTTCACATGATGAGGGAAAAAAATTCTGATTCCTCTTACGCTGTCTGAGGCATCTGTGTCTCAAGCATTGGTAGTACTATGCTGCTTTCTCTGTGCCCCTCCAGAAGCCTTTACTCTAGGCTGGGTTTGTCCCTTGTCCATGAATTAGCTGTACTGTGTGTGGATTCCCAGACCAGGAAGGATTGCTGTGTTGCTGTGCTACAGTCAGTCAAGTTGACATTTGCCCTCTGTTGTAAGAACCAATGCAAACTATCATGTAATTTGGGATTGGACACAAGATGGGGTATCCCACCATCTCACTGAGAGGGAGTGTGTGTCCCCAGGGATGTGGAGGTTGTACAGAATGCTGGCCAAGCTGGATTGTAAACTTGAAGTCTGCAGAAATTATAAATGTCCTTATAATAAGATTGTGTTGTCCCAGATGTGTTTCCCCTTTGTCTTCTGAAAGTGCTTCAGCTCTGTTTTTCAAACAAGTCAATATACTTCAAACTCTTAATTTGATAGGGAATTTTTTAATTAATGTAGTGGAAGTATAGTTAAGTAATCTGAGGTAACTCTTGGCTTTCTGTGCATCTGTAGTCTGGCCAGGGCGAGTCAGAACAGCTGATAAGATGGCTTATACACACGTACAGTAAATTGAAGATCTTAATTACAGTCCTGGTCCCCAGAATGTCATCTGGAGTTTTGCCTTTGTTATACTAAGGGTTAAAATCCCCACCTTAGATATGGGGCCCTGGTTTTATTACTTTAAATAGGCCTGAGTGCATTGAAAGACAGTTACAGTTTGTCTGAGCCTCGTATGTGAGCATGAATTGGACATAAATGGCTCAGTCTTGCTTTGCAATTACTTATCCTTTTTAGTTTGAATACTTTTATCAGTATTTATGTGTGTTATTCCTCTTCTCTCTCCCTTAACCTGGGAAAAGATTAAATAAGTTATTCTGATTTTCTGGGGTTTGTCCTTTCCAGTTCTTCCTTATTAACTTTTACATCTGTAGTGTTTTAATTTGAGGCCTGAAATATGCGGTAAGACATTTACCACTCTTACATTTTGAACAAATGCTCAATAGACAACTATTTTTTTTTGTTATTGTACTCTTAATTATGTTTATGTAAGATCCATTTCAAATTACGTTCATAAAACTGGAGATACTGTTTTGTTTTGCTTTTTCATCTTCTATCAATACCTAGAATAGAATTTTCTATTACTTTTTTCTCAATCTAAATAACTAACAAAAAACTATACCAGAAAAGGATTTTTTCTTTCTAGTGGATAAACTGAGCGATACATCAATGTATGATTTTAATTAAAAGCAAAAAGTGAGATGTGCACCTAAAAGGATGAAAGGCTACATTAAGAATCTATATTTAGTGTATTTACCTATTTCCATTGCTGTTGCCTTGTAATTGCACCAATGACAAATAAAAATTGTGTGTTTTACACTGAAAATTGTTTAACAATTATATCTGTAATTCCAAAGCAAGGGACTGAGCTACATGTCTAAATTGATAATATGTAGAACTTATATACTTCTGTACTATGGGAGGTGAAGTGTGGTATTCTCTTATTACAAGAGATGTGGTCTGTAGAGAACTTTCCCTTTTAATCACAACACACATAGAATCACAGAATCTGCTAATTTTAAAGAGACCAACAAGGGTCATTAAGTCCAACTCCTGGCCCTGCTCAGGACCATTCCCAAGAGTCACACCATGTGCCTGAGAATATCATCCAAACATTTCTTGAACTCTGTCAGACTTGGTGCTGTGACTACTTCCCTGTGAAGCCTCTTCAAGTGCCCCACCACCCTCTGGGTGAAGAACCTCTTCCTAATATCCAACCTAACTCTCCCCTGACACAACTTGAGGCCATTCCCTCGTGTTCTGTCACTGGTCACCACAGAGAAGAGATCAGTGCCTGCCCCTCCTCTTCCCCTCACAAGGAAGTTGTAGACTCGTTTGAGGTCTCCACTCAGTCTCCTCCAGGCTGAATAGACCAAGTGACCTCAGCCACTCCTCACATGGCTTCCCCTCCAGGCCCTTCACCATCTTTGTTGCCCTCCTATGGACACTCCTAAGAGCTTAATGTTTAATATTGTGGCACCCAAAACTGCACACAATACTCAAGGTGAGGCTGCCCCAGTGCAGAGCAGAGCAGGACAATCCCCTCTCTCAGCTGGCTGGTGATGCTTTGCCTGATGCCCCCCAGGACATGGTTGGCCCTCCTGGCTGCCAGGGCACTGCTGACTCCGATTCAACTTGCCATCAACCAGGACCCCCAGGTTCCTTTC
>JAYRBT010000114.1:41108736-41139070 GCA_036023395.1 Myiotriccus ornatus | reverse complement strand
CTGCCAAACTGGCATGTTTTCTGGAATGGAAATATTTAATATGGACTATTAGAAGAAAAACAGCATTTGGGGGCCTGTTTATAGTAGTATAGCAGCAAGTAGTGAAAAGAGATTTTTTTTGATTGCTGTGAGTTGCAAAGAGTAACTCTAAATTAGTGTGTTGTTCCAGTTTTAAGATGCTATTTAATGCCTCTTGAAGTTAGAGGAAACTTAAAACCTGTTGGACTTAAAAAGCATTGGCTTGTATCTTGAAGCTGGAAAATGTACAGAGCTTTCCATAAAACCCTATCCTGCATTACATTTATACTCAAAGCATTTGCATTGCTATGGGGTTGACCTGTCTTCCAGGAGTGGCATAAAGATATAACTACTTTCTTTCACGTATCTGTTTCTTCTATAGCTCTAGTGGCAGAAAAATATGAAGTAGATTATATTCTTTTAGAGTAGGTTATTTAATTTGTTTGGGGTTTTTGTTGGTTTGTGTGGGGTTTTGTTGTTGTTTGGTTGGTTGGTTGGTTGGTTGGGTTTTTATCATCTCCCTGCTTGAGGATTATTATATACTTACAGATTCTTACCTATGTTTGAGAAGGCTAAGTCAAACAAATCAGATCCATTATAGGACTTTGCAGTTATTTGGGATGGTTTATTCCTTCAGGTTTTATCATCAATATCATATTTAAGTGAAAAAGATTTCTGAATATTAGTATAGAAGCATTAAGATGGATTTAAGGTTGTTTAACCTATTATATTTTGGTCAAGTAATTTTAACACATCAAAAGACTTGCTGGGAATTACTAGTTTTACTTGCCTATAAAAATGTCATGTTAAATGCAGATGAGAATTCTGCTTTTATTGAGCACATAAATAATATTTACTAAAGGCTGACAGCAATGAGATGCAGGTGCTGAAGTGGGTAATGCATTTAAAAATATGATACATTAGGGAAACTCACCAGGAGGTTCCAGGAACATTTGTGCAGAAAAGATTAATTTAGTCTGAGTCATAAGGTAACTAAGGTTTTAAAACTGAAGTTTGGGTTTTGGATGACACTTCTGTGAAAGATCAAGATGCAGAATTTCTGTATCTTCACAGGTATGTTAGAGGATAAAAATAGTCAGGTAGAAAACAAAGTTAGGCTTCCAAGAAAGGAACTAGTGATACATTTGCCCAGATAATAAGAAATAAAATAGGAAAACAAAGTGGTCAGCACTGTGTGATCGGTTAGGCTTATCAAAAATTTGATGGAAGAAGGGTAATCAGTGAGGCACTCCAATACATGATTGCAAAGTGTACAGGGAACATAGACTACACCTTGCTAGCAGTGGAGATATGCTTTATGTTAATGACAGCATAGAAGAGAGGCAAATTAATAAACCTCAACAAGTAATGAGTCCTGCAGAGACTGAAATTCCATTCCTGTATTGGAAGAATAGAACAGTGAATTTATACCCTAATAACAAGGCCAGGCTGGCAACGCTGTCTGTGTTATGATAGATCAGTGAGAGCAGGAAGGTCCATTACTCTGCCATATCAGGATGTGTGAAGAGATCAGTTTTTAGATGCTAGGAATGACTGTTTCACGGTGAGGGTGGTCAGCAGGGTCAACCCTCGACTACATCACCAAATATGTAGAAACTGGTTTTGGCTCAGGAAGTCATGGAACCATAGAACCATTTTGTTTGGAAAAGACCCTTAAATTCATTGAGTACAACTGTTAATCCAGCACAAGTTTAGACTCCCTACACAAGACTATCTCACTCTTTCATAGGTATTTTTTTATAGCACTCTTGGAGAAGATTCCGGGACGGACATAGCTCCGGCTCTTTGCTCCAGTTTATCTCTTCTTCTGCTCCAAATAAAAGCTCTTGAGAAGTCTGGATAGAAATTTCAAATAAATATGTGTATTTGGTATGGCTTTGTCAAAGTATCTATTTGTTGTAACAATTTTAAAAACTTTAAATAACAAGAAGCCCAGGTGAGGTAATAAAATTAATTGTTTGATTCACATCTGTTTTTCTTTTATTTAGAAAGAAGGTTACAAATGAAAATAAGAGGTTTTAAAAGAAAGTTGTGCTATGAAGATTCAGTAGGAAGCAGAATTAGATGATCTCTCCAGGTTGCATTCAGTTATCTGGAAATGTATCTGTTCACTCGCTTGAGTGATTAGTGAAAATACTGTATATGGTGGATATGTTACATTATCAGTAAGTTTTCTGATATGGTTTCACACATATAGGTGGTCTGGAAAAAGGTCTTTATTCCTTGGCCTCTCTACAGCTCCAGCTTACTAATTTATAACATTTTTTGTGGTTTTTTTTTTTTTAATGTGGTATCACTACAGAAATGTATTTTCCACCCACCAAAGATAATTCTAAAAAAAAAATATACTGTGTTAATATAAAAGGGAATGCAGTAGACAATGTCTTGAAATTAATTTCGTTTGTTAAATGACAGCCTTCCAACACTGCATGGCACTGTTTTAACTTTATTGTGATAAACTTCTGTATCTTGTGCAGCCCATGAAGTAAAGGACAACTGTGTTCAAAAACTTGTTCTCCTCCCTGTTCTGGCACCACGTGTTGGAGGTGCTTTCTAAACCTTGAATTTTCTGTAAAAAGCTCTAAAATGCACAAAACTTCAGTCTTCTCTGCCCTACTTGAAGGTCTTTTTTTCACTCATGTATACACTGGCATAAAAAAATAGTCCACTCTTTCACATGCGCTCTAATATTTCATAATGTTCTAGTGTCCCATACAAAACCTTTACATAGGTTTCAAATTATTCACAGAACCTATGCCGAAATTTGAATATGTAAAAGTAAGATATTTTGGGGGTTTTGTTTGTGCCTTTTTTTTTTGGTTGTTTTGTTTTTGTTTTTTTCTCTGTGTGGTTTTTTTTTGTTTTGTTTTGTTTTGTTTTGTTTTTTAAAGTAGTATGTTGACTTAACTCCTATAGAGATTTCAAATATAGTGTAAAACAGTTTTGTATTAACATGTTTCGGAGCTAAGGGGTTTGAATGAAGTAACGTGCTTGCATTATTGGGAAATGTGATATTGGCATAAGTTAAACATTATTCCTTTCTTTAAAATCTTACTGAAATTTCTATAAGTTGTAAATATAGCTCAGAACATCCTTCATTAATCAATTTTAATAGCTCTTAAGTGTAATAAATCAGGAATTTCAACGGTCCTACAGGTTATATTTTTAGTAGCTTTTTTTGTCTATTTTAATAAAGATTACAATCAACTTTATACTGTTATTACTGTTGTACTATTAATTAAAATTTCTATATTGTCTGAAATTTACAGACTGTAAACTGTTGTTGTGGGTGTTCCACTTTTATCTCAGTCACTTCTGAAAGAGGAGAAGGGGAAATTGAGTGGAGATCTCATAGCCCTCTACACCTTCCTTGTGAGGGGAAGAGGAGAGGCATGCACTGATCTCTTCTCTGTGGTGACCAGTGACAGAACATGAGGGAATGGCCTCAAGTTGTGTCAGGGGAGATTTAGGTTGGATATCAGAAGAAGGTTCTTCACCCAGAGGGTGTTTGACCACTGGAACAGGCTCTCCAGGGAAGTGGTCACAGCAACAAGAATGACAGAGTTCAAGAAGTTTTTGGACAGTGCTCTCAGGCATGTGGAGTGACTCTTGGGGATGGTCCTGAGCAGGGCCAGGAGTTGGACTTCAGTGATCCTTGTGGGTCCCTTGCAGCTCAGGAGATTCTATAATTCTATGAAGCATGCTACTTAGACAAGTGAAAATGCTTTTTCAGCAGTCAGACATAGAAATCTGTTATAAAATCTGAAAGCTAAACTGGACTTCCTGTGACTGTGTATTAGCGATTTAGTTGGATCAGAAATGTGCTTTTGAAGTGAATCAACAAGTTGTCCCTATTTATCCCACTTCGTTTCTCATGGCTGTATACTTTGTGAGGATGCATACTGGGCTTCTCTCTGATAAAGCCAAACCAGAAAATGAACTCCAGGGATGCATTTAGTGTGCTAACAGACTTTCAGTCCACTGGACTAGAGCAGAGCTAGTTTACATTAACCCATATAATGTATAAATATAACCCAAGGGAACCTGAGTCTGAGAAGGAAGAAAATCCCCACAAATATTAAAAGAACTCAGGATGCTAATGACTCATTGAGCCCATTGTAAACTAAATTTTTAATTAAATATTTATTTAATATTTAATAATTAGGCAATTTTTGGATTATGAGTGTTGTTTTAACTGTCTAATAATTGGTATTGTGCTGCCAAAATTGTGGAGGCGGCTAAATGGAGTAGAAAGATAATTTTTTGTGATTAATGAAAACAGAACAACTCTGGAAGAATGTAATAGCAGTGTAGCAAATACATTTAGCAGGTGGCAGCCAATCAGTATTTCAGTATTGTCAGAGGATACGGTCAGAGGATTGACCGCACACTGCAGTTTTTGAGGTTCAGGTTGGACATTAAGGAAGGGCAGTGCAACACTGGAACGAGTTGTGAAATTTCCTTGAAAATTTTCAATATTTAGCCAGAAAAAGCCATGGCTAAACTCTTCTAATCTTTTCAGTGTTTGCATCTAGAGCATGAAGATGGACAAGATGACCTCCATGGGTTTTATAAAACTTCAGTTTGTTTAAAATTATTTTTTTTAAAATTGAAAGCTAAACAAGGTTTCTGTATTATCTCCTGTAATAATGAATCTTCAGTACAGAATAGAATTAATCTCTGATTTCTCAGGTTAGATCAGTTCTCTTTTGATAAAGTGAAATAATAATAAAAGCTTTTTTTTTTTTTTGTTCCACAAGATAAATGGCTACAGAAATTTAGAAAGGATACATTATTTAGATATTTTATGGATATGTCATCTTTCCAATATGTCCTGGTTTTAGCTGTGGTAGAGTTATTTTTATTCCTAGTAGCTGATGTGCTTTAGATTTAGTATGAGAATAGTGTTGATAGCACACTGATGTTTTAGTTGTTGCCAAGTAGTGCTTATACCAAGTCAAGGATTTTTCAGCTGCTCATGCCCTGACGGTGAGAAGGTTGGGAGGGGACACAGCCAGAGCAGATGACTCAAACTGGCCAAAGGGAGACTCCATACCAAAGGATGTCATGTATATAAACTGAGGGGAAAGCTGGTCTGGTGCATCTACTTGAGAATTAGCTAGGCATCGGTTAGTGCGTGATGAGCATTGTGAATCACTTGTGTTGTATCTTATAATTATTTATCATTACTATTATAATTATTTCTTTTCCTCCTTTTCCTTCCCATTAAATTGTCTTTATCTTAACCCATGAATTTTCTCACTTTTTCTTTTCTGATTCCCTCCCCCATCCCACTGCAGATGGAGGGAGGGAGTAAGCAACTGCACAGTGCTCAGCTGCCATCTGGGGTTAAACAACAACACAATAATAAGTCAGAGAGGTAGATAAGGAGATACTGGAAGTCTTTGGAAATATGTAATAGTCTTGGATAGCTGTAAAAAAATAGAGCTGGAAGAATTAAATTGGACAGTTCTTGGGAGTCTGTTCTTTCAGATTACGTAAATGAGAGTGAGAAAGAAGAAAATAAGAGAAAAAAAGTCATGGTCTTGGGAGATAAGAGTTATGAGAGATTAGAAGAACTGATCACTGGAGATGTTGAAGAAGGGAATACAAACCCAAGAAGATAACTTACTGACCCCAGAGGCTCTTTATCCAAAGGAATAAAACAAATTATTAAAAGCATCAAAGAAAGAACAGATGAAGAAAAATGAGGATGTGAAAAGTTAACCAAATGAACTGATTGGAGAATAAGATGCATGTTTGGTTCCAGCTCTTCAAATTTTTATCACTGGTATGAATACCTCCAAATTCTAATATGCAAGGAGTAAGCATCTTGAAATTTTCATGGAAAATAAGTGGTAACATTTGTAGATCATCCCTTTCTGAGATACAACAGGTTTTCAAGTGCTTGTTGGTAGAAGTAATTGCAGAAAATAGTATTTCCTCTTATTTTATAATTAAGATCTTCTGAGACTGGTAAAAGAAAGCTAAATGCAGTTGAAGGCTCTTTATGCATGTATTCGAGACTTGTGTCTTCATAGAAGTTTTTCAACATACTTTCTTGCAAAGGAAATTCTTATTCTACATTTAACACCAATAAAAATCAGAAAACTGTGCTTGTTGGTATGCCTGATTTAATTCACAGTATTTTCCATCTTCATTTATTCCAGCTCTTTCTTATTTCTTCCATACTCTTTTCTTGAGTCATGCACAGTGAAGTCTATTTGACTTTCTATGTGGTTTAAACATATGCTTCAGTTTTACAGACTGTTGATGTGTTAGGGGATGTTGACACAAATTTGAAAATAGTTGGAAAAGAAAAATCTAAATAAAATGGAATTTTCAGTTTAGCGTGGTTGAGAAGAATATATAGGTTAAGTTGTTCCTTTTTTTGGAAATGAATCCTGGACATCTTAACATAAAAGTAATTTAAATATCTTCTTAATGATCTTCATTTGGTTTGTTGCTTTAAAGAAAACTGTGCTCACTGGAAAGATTTTATTAAAGCCATATGTTCTTTTCTTTTGAACTGCAGCTCACCACAGCCACCTTGGATGGCAAACTCCAGTTGTTTCTACCGTGATACTTGCCAACCTGTGGAGCTTTGGCCGTGGTACTCTGAGAATAACAACTTGCTGAGAGAAAGAAGACTGCTAACTGGCCATAAGCAAGTGCCATAATGTTCCTTTTTAAACTACAATTTTCTTCTGACTTTATTTTCTGCAAGTTCCTCAAGCTGTTCCCGAAGTTGTTCTTCTGCTGTACAATCTGTTACCTTTATTGCAAAAATAAGTACAGAAGATCAAGAAAAGAAGGAGCCTACTCATTCTGACTTCATTTTAGCAAATCACCTCAGAAGTGGCTTTCAAAGGACTTCCTGAATGCTTATAGTTAGGTGTATTCCTAACTGCTTTGCTACACTGAGACTACTTTAGTCTAGACTGAAAATGCAAGTAAAATAACAAGTGTTCAATTTTTAAAGCTAGATCTGTGTGTGACAAAATTTTTGAATTAATTTGAAAGAAAGAAGGATTGTATGTCTTTCCGAAATGCCATGAGAGTCCTGTTATACTTCTTTGGGGTTATTGGAGTCTGCATAGTTATCTGAAAGCAGAGTTTTACTGCTTTACTATTTACACTACATTCTTTAAATGTATTAGGGAATATGTGACAAATACCTTCTCTTTAGAAGAAACTATTTCTGTCTTTTAAATAATTGTTAAATATTATAAAAAATGTTAAAGTAATATGAGAATAAAATAATGGGGAAAAATGTTCATTTCTTGTATTTTTCCTAGTTTACTTGTCTTGATCTTAGAAAACATTTTTTAGACGACTGGTTTTTTTTATAAAAACTAGACACTCTCAATGTTCATCGACTCTAGGTAAGAGCAGAGAGCATGTATGTGACTGGTGAAAGGATACAGATTTTTTGTTTTGCTCACAAAATTGTGCTGCCTTTTCAGTTAAATTTGCCAGAGGAGAATTTATTAATCAGTTTTCTTTTAAAAAAAAGGGAAAATTGGAATTACTACTCCCACTTTAACATCAGTCAGTATGGCCAGATCACTTTCAGTACTGTAAATAATGTTATATTTAATAGACACCTCTAATTTGTGCATATAATATTTAGTATAAATAGATAAATCTATTTCTCTAAGTTGTTTAGTTTCTGTAACAAACGCTCTTTGGTAAAGGCTTTAGCAGTTTTTTGCTGAGCAAAATCATATACTGTCAGTATGTATCATATCCAGATATTCTCCAGAGCACAGTGGTCTCATCAATAACTAAGGAAGTGTAGTGCAGCCAGATCATACCCTGCAGGACTAAATATCAGAATCAGGTTTGGTGTTGTGTGGAATAAGCCACTTCAATACTGTTTAATACTTGTTCAGTTCAAAATCAGATTAACCAAGACGTCAACTTCTATGCTGCAGCTTCACACTGGTACACTACACTCACAAATTATCTGCCAAATTTAAATATTTATTTCCACCACAGGGATTCTCAGGGTGGTCTTCTTCAAACTTCGGTTATCTTACTGTCTCATCTGTGTACTCTGGATTCCACATCAAGAGTCACTATTCAAATACAGAAGAACAGCATGCTCCCTATCTGTATTTGCAGGTGAAGTGTTTCTAAGCCATGGGTTGCAACTTACTAGTGACTGACTCGTCAGAGAGGTTGAAACATCTGCTGAGGAGGTGTGAACTGTAACGATTACTTTTTTTTTAAGGAACCACATTTTTTAACCAGAAGACTAACATTCTCAGGCTTAAGGCAGAGGACACGCTTAGAAAAACTATGAATCCTTGCTGCACGCATGGAGGTTGTCACAATCCCCATGGGACTGAAATAAAAGGGAAAGACTTCCATTTTCTAGGTCTCCTACCTTCTAGGACTAACTACTGTCAATCCCCCAGTCAGCCAGTGTATATACCCAAAACCTCTCTTAATCCTGGGCTAGTTTGATCTCTGCAGGAGGAGCTCTTCTTCCAAATCTCATGTATTATCTCTCTTTCCTTCAAGTGAGACTCAGCTGTATGGTGCTTTCTGTTTACTTTCATTGAGGACTTCTCCTGGACAGAAAAGCCCTTTGGAGCATTTTGGCCATAACCACACCATCATCAATCCATGCTGAATAGAGACCTTCATCTGTTCAGCCCTCACAGATGTGCAGCTCTTCCACAGCCCAAGAATTTGTTGACCCCTTTTGCCCTCAGGGAATAGAGAGAATTTGCCCTTCCACACAGGCACTAAAACTTTTAAAATGGAAATTCACAATATTTTTTTTTTATGTCTAAAAGAAAAAGAAGAAAAAAAAAGAAAGAAAGGAAAATCCCCCCCTGGATTCCTCATAAATGCTTTGAATGTTTGTGGTTTTGAGGATGGAAAACTTTAGCTGACAGACACACTTCAAGACTAGCAAAATTAAATGCTTGAAAGCAGGTTTTCTAATGGCAATTAGGAGGAAAAAACTGTTGAGTGTTACCATCTTGTAATATTATATTATATTTAGAATTTTTATCGTCACTAGGTTTCCCTTCTAATGTCTCTTTGATAGAAGGACACAGGAGGCTATACTTAATTGCTGAAGAGGTGCAATCATGAAAGATTAGTCTTCAACAGAAGAGTGTATCCACAGAAGCACTCTGTACCTTTGTTTTTTAGTGGGCAAATCTGACTGTTTATATGTTCACTTTCTGTCATAAATACATGACTATTAGAAATTAGACAGTCCCAAAAGCAGATAGGAAACATTCCTGGTTAGCTAAGGTGGATAGCATGTCTCAGCTATAAAAAATTGACACAGACAGCTGTAAGTGTAAATATTTATTAGGTTATTGTGAGGAATTAAAAGTATGCTTTCAGACTGCTTTTGGGAAAATAAATAACTCTTTAGAAAATTAAAAGTCTTGCTTTGAAGCAATATGTAGCAATATGTAAGGAAAACAATTGGCAGAAGAATAGTCTGGTTTCATTAAATATTTGCTGTGTCATTTGCCCTTGAATGTCCTATATGCTGGAACGAGGAGTGATGTGACTTTTTGTGTGCTGTTCTGTTGGGGACTTTCCTAGCTATACATCTTCTACTAAATGCCATAGAATTCTTAAAATGGATTTACGCAGCAGTTTGTTCTCGTGCTCTGAAAGTCAGAAAGCACAGCAGGGAGGCCATCATGGTTCTGAAGTAGATGATGCTAAAAACTGTTTGGGATTAAGTGGCTTGCAAAATATCAGGTACTGCTCAGTTTTCTGTGAAGAATGAAAGATAGAGGCAAGTTTGGGTTATACCATCAAGAAGAGGGGAAGAGCAAGCCCACATATGAACTCTGCTTTACACCATGAAAGGAGTGTTCTTTGGATGTATTCTTCAAGACTTATATTACTTTCCATTATAAAGGATGGTTGCATTTAAATACAAAGTTGTATGCTCCTGGAATATCTGGAGGTAGTCAGTGGCATTTGTTCTTTTCTTTGTTCCATTATTTCTTCATTTAGTCATACCCAATTATCTTTTCAAAACTGTGTTGTTATTCATATTTGCCCTTTTAAACAATGAATAGATCTATTTTTCTCATGGTATTTTATTGCAGAAATAGAAAATATCAGTAAAAATGCATAAAAATATTTCAAAATATTTGGGAGTATGCTTAATAAATAAAAATTAAGTACTGTGGATTTTCTATTAGAACGTAATTTAGGATACCTTCCTTCAATGCATGAGCAGCAGTTCAAAAATACGGACAAAGAGAAATTAAAGACTAAAATAATACTTTTCCTGAAATCCTTGCAGGTTTAAAAGTGCAATCTTTTTTAAGGACATTAAGACATTGTTCTGGGAGATATTACTTTTCACCTAATTGTCTACTCTGATCTTCTACCCACCAGCATTCCCATGATCACTTAAGACAAATTCTGCTCTTCAGAATTCTGCACTTCAGTAAAGCAAGAGTATTTTTTGTGAACATGGTATTGCTAGGAGTTGACTCAGGCATTTTAATAACTTTCAAGGTAGAGCAGTATACTTGTATTAATAACAAATTTTTGGTGACAAAACAGTGTAAAATCTGAAAGGTGGATACGCTTGAGAAGGCCTACAGATGTTACTGATGATAAGCAAGTTCTATGTTAACTGTTTATGTTAAATCCTTAGTTTTTTAGGGTGAATATAGTATCTTTAACTGAAAAAAATCTTCATCCAAAACTTAGTGTTTAGCTGAGGGCCTTTCTTGTATATATTATAGCTATGATGAATTTGATTTAACAAAGTGATAGGTATTCCATTCCCAGATTAAGACCTTCCAGATTAATTTTATGTTGTGGCCAAAGTTAAATGAACCACAATGAAACATTTGCACTGTCTTAGGTAATGTAAACAAATGAACTCATGCCTTCCCTTCTGTCCAGACAAGAGAGAGTTTGTGAGTTCTTGGGGTTTGTTTTGCTTTGTTTATTACTGGACAAAAATCTGTTCTGACTAGGAAAGTATTGTAAGATAATGGACCAATGAGTTTGGTTCTCTCATCCAGTCACAGAAGAAAGACAAATCCTTGGGAAGTCATCTCCAAACACCAGCCCACCAGTCCAAAGCAGTTATTTCTAAATCATTAATGACAGATGTTCTTCTAAACGGCCCCTCAAAATCTCCGGTGTCACAGATTCCACAGCCTCCCCAGGTGGGAAATCCCCTTGCTGCAATTTAAGCCCATTTTCTCTGTCTTAATCCGTTAGGTACATTACCTTCTTGTTGTAGCAACCCTCTGCATACTTGGCAGTTGTTATCCTGTCTCCTGTCTCAGACTTCTCTTTTCTACTTTAAACAAAGTCAGGTCTTTCAGTCTGTCTTCATAGGTCATGTTTTCTAGACCTCTGTTAATTTTTGTTGTTCTCTATACTTTCTTCAGTCCTGTGTTCCCCTTTCTGAAAGTGCAGTGTTCTCAGGAGGTTACACCACTATCTGCTATGGCAGTGCTGTGTAGGCTGAAGTCATGGCTTGCTGCATCTTAAGTCTGGCACTCATGATCTGGCATTACACAGTGGTATTGAGTTTGTCTAGAGACATGTGGTGTTACTGACTCATGTTCATCCCTGAGGTTTGCTGGATCCTGCAATTCAGCTCATTTTTCCAATTGGCCTCCTTCACTTTGAATTCTGATCCCGTGCTCCCAAATGCCTCCAGTCCCTCCATTATTATTATTTTCTATAAATTGGATAAATGATTATTCTAGAGAATGATGGAAGTGAACTGCCTGCTGATTTGGTTCCTAGGTTATATATTCACTGCTAAAGAAGGTGTTCATTTTATTGCACTTTAGATGTGGTCAGGGGGAGAACACATTCAGTGAGACTATTAGCTGAAATTACAGCTTTCACTGAAGGGAGGGCACTTCAGCTTTTACTGATGTTGTTGAGGTCAACAACATTTAAGCACCGTTGTTACTTTGTAAGTGTTATTATGTTACTATGCCAGAGTGCACATTTCTTGTTCCTTCACAGGGACAAGGACTTTGTGTAGATGCATTATTCCTCTACTGTAAAAAACAAGCAATCACAATCATGCACACATTTTAGTCTTATCTGAAGGCATAGGCTTTGAAACACTTTGTGGGTCTGACTGTTTAAGGAGGTTCACAGAATTCTAGAATAGTTTAGGTTGGAAGGGACCTTTAAAAGTCACCTAATTCAACCCTCCTACAATAATTAGGAACATCTTCAAGTAGATCAGGTTGCTTAGAGCCCCATCCAGCCTGACCTTGGATGTTTCCAGGAATGGGGCATCCACCACCTCTCTGGGTAACCTGTTCCAGTGTTCCTACCCTGAGAAAGGCAATTGACACTTGGATCAGCTATTTTGGCCACAGTGACTTCATGATTGTTTTACACCTTATCTCTGCATTCATTTTCGAAGAACCGTTCTTCATTTGCACTGATAGAATTAAGATTGCTTAAATCTCTGACTTTATTTCCCTCCAGAGTCCTTGTATAGAGGTAGCACTAAATGCTGCTGCTTTGCATCTTTAGGAAGGGGACAGGGTAAAAAAAAAAGGCTACTACTCTCATCTTCAAGAAAGCATTTTCTAATGTTTTATGCAGCTTTCATATAAAGCCTACACTGCACCACTTCGGGAACCTCCTGGACCTACTGGAGGCTCCTGACTGCTGTTTCTCTCATTAGCCATGTACAGGGAGCTTGGATTTTATTGCATAATATTTCTCTGAGCAGTCGAATTAACAGAAAAAAAGAATTATAGAATTTTCTTAAAGCCAGAGGAAAAAGGAGAACTATGTGAAGTAAGCACTTTCCCCATTGTTTCATGCTTCTCATGTGGCAATTCATAGCAATAGAAGCAAAGGATAAAAATTAACCTGATTTTGCTGTGCCTTGTTTTAATTTTAAAATAGGACAGTTTTTCAAAGTTCTGAGCCTTATTAGCCTTAAAGCTCTGTTAATCCAAAAATTTTAGTCTCGACACGAAAGAGGACTTCTAATCATCTACAGGCATCACCCAACATCTTTCTGCTTGGGGACTTCAGTGTGGGAAGTTGGGCTGTACAGGGAGTCAGCTTATGCACTGCCTGGTCTTCATGACACATTCCATTATTTCAAGCCACAGTAAAACACAAGTGAAACAGTAAATAAGAAAAGGCAGCTGTAGCTTAAATACAGGCTCAAACTAAGGGTTCACTGGAATATTGTTTGAGTATTTCCCATTTGTTTGTGGAGTATGTAAGGGCAAACCTACCCTAGCGCCAGCTTGTAATGTGAGCTGTGAAAAGTTACAGCCCATACTAATGTAGTTGTTGTTCTGCTTTCATGCTATTACTCAGAGATCTGCCAAAATGCCTGTATGAAGCACTTTTTGCTTTCCCAGGACAGAACCTGTCCCAAATTTGCCATTTAAGCTCTCATTTTGGAAAAGAGATGTCTGTGTATAGTTTACTTTCCCCCAGTGCCCAGAGGTGTCTCGTTTTACCAATTTATAGACAGGACTCACAGGCAGCTGCCAACCCTGGGTAAAAAGCATTGCCTCACGTCTGTGCACGCTGACTAACCAATCTGAAAGCCATGCCTTGGGAAAGGATGTCGGTTTCAGGTGGTAATGATCCCAGCAAGAAGGAGACCAGAGACTGAAATTGTTCCTGGCCCGATGCCACACACTTGGCTAGGGTTACACCAGGTGCGAACTTGACCTAATGAATATAAAACACACCCTCCACAATCATAGATAAAAAGACATCTTGAGGAAAGGAAATAGAAGCTGAAAAAAAATGAATGAAATGCCTTCCACCATGTCTGATCCTGGGGTGTGAAAAATAGAATTGGAAGGAGCTTTTTTCCCTTCTCGAGTTGAAACCATTTTGTTCAGTGGTCTGACAGAGTGGTATGTTTCATTTTACCCATTCTTCCTCTTTGCTCCCACCCATGAAGTCATAACAGTGCATATATTCAAGTGAAGTCTCATATGTACCTACGGGATTTAGTAAATGCAAAAAATTACCTTTTTTGTTCACTCATCAAAAGGCTTTTTCATTCACTAAATTTCTTCTTTTTTTTTTTTTTTTTATTTCATGGTAGTAAGATATACTGAAAGAAAACAAAGTGGTGTAATAAGATAGTGGTAAAAAAGTCATTTCAGCTTCCATTCAAGAGACATACCAATGTGCTTTTATTATTCTTCTTTAGAAATATTTATGCTTTTACACTTTCCAGATTGACAGTTGATACCTTAATACAAATAGTCATCTTTATCATCTCACTTTTAAGCACCTACTAAAATGATTTGCATGCGGAGAAAAGGCAGAATAATCTAATATCCAGTGATTAAAATAAAGCCTGTAAGGATGATGTAAAAGCAGCATAGTTTGGGTGGAGGAAACTGGAGATTTAAGACATTTTTCTTCAAAGTGTAGACATTCACTAAGGATAATGAAGATGCACGCCCATTATATATGTCATAATATGCACACACCATCATCATCCTTCATAGTCCTTTGGCAGACAGACTGGAAAAACATTTGAAAGTAACATATGACAACTGGAACTCCCACACAGCACTATCCCTATGAATTTCATATTTATTGTGTAGTTAATACATTACTTAAGAATACACCTATAAAATATAATTAGGAAGGGAAATAGCTTTCTCCCAAAGGGAAGCCTGGGAGAAGGGTGAGGTTTCCTCTTGTAGTGCTTTTTCCAAATTCCTTTCCAGTAGGTTGTCAAATTATGTTCTATTCCCAACCTTCTCTGAGATTGCCTAATAACATATACTCCCTGTATTTTCTCCAAATGGAGCAGAAGAAGTGATGTCCAGAAAATGGCCCTGGTTAAATGACTAATTTTATGTATTTTGACCTGTGGTGTTACCACGGCCATATGTGATACCAAAAGCCATAGCCAAAACAGAAAGGATTTTTTGCTGATAATACTGCCTCCAGGTTTATGGGATCCTCACATCAGGTAACGCAGTGAAGAGTCTTCTCCATAAAACTGGACTTCTGTGTGATAGAAAAGCGATATTTCTATAAGATATCCTAAAGGATAAATAAAATTAAATTAGTTGCTACAACCACTTCCTTACAAATCCTAACCCCTTCACTAATATTCAGTCAGAAAAACTTAACCAAGTCTGTATTCAAAAGTCATGTCAGAAAAAGACATTCTGAGCTTTCCTTGGTCTCTTGACTCCTGCTCTAGATGCTTGTCTGCATCTGCTTTTGTAATTTGCCATTCACTACAAAAGGGATTCTTCTAGCCTTAATTTTGAGTAAAAAAAGCCTCAAATGAAATGCCTCAGACTCCAGAACTCATCCTTGGCATTTTTTCCTTAAGGAGTAGAGCTCTGCAGAAATTCAAAGCTCCAGTCTCATCTAGTTCTTGCTTCCCTCACCCTTTCTTTGTGTGCACACTTCAGAGAGGGGGAATGTGTCTCTGGCTTCCATCTGAAATTGAACTAACAAATAGCCCCATCCGTGGTGCTGACAAAAAGATAATCTCTTCCTGGGAAATGTTGCTGTATTGTTAAAAGGGCTTTGTTCTAAATGAGGATAAAATGTCAAAGGGCAGACTTCGGGGTTTATTTCCTAACGTGGAGAGATTTCCAGGAATACTTAATGATAGAAAAAATTAAGTGCTCTGCTCTCCTTGCTGCTCCTGTCTCATTTGTAAGCAGCCTGTCTCCACATTCTTGCTGTTGGGCAAGAATGTATAGGAGGCATCATGGGAAGGTGGTTAGTTGACAAGACAGATACCTAGTAAGAAGGCCCCCAAAGTCCTAGGTGAGCTCTAGGAGACAATAACTGCTCTTTTTCCCAAGCAATGCAGGGAACAGCAGAGCCTGGAAGCCTGAGAATCAAAATTACTGGATAGGCATGGAGCTTGCAGTAGAGTCCACTGTTTGACTGCCAGGCTGGCCCATGCAGTAAAGGAGAAAAACTTGGAGAACTGGTGAGCTGCTTACTCACCTTGGAGTAGCCTCTGACAACTGGAAAACCAAAGGCCTTCAGATTCCTGGCATGTACTTGGGGAGCCTAAGCAAAAAACAGAGAGGTCAAGACCTCAAACAAGTCATTCACCAGGATGTTTACAGAGAAACCAGAAGTCCAAAGTATAGCTGGGCTGAATTGACAAACAATCAGCCTTTTCTCATGGAAAATTGTCTCCACGGGAAAATTTCACCAGAGCTGGTTAACTGTTCTATATCAGCAAATTCCAGAAATGTACAGGTTTTCAAGAGACTAGGACTTAAGAGTCCCCATTTGCTCTGACAGGATATGTCTGCAAATCCAGCCTAGAAAAAAGTCTTGCTACTCTGCCCTTTCAGAGTAAAAAATCTGTTGGTCCATATGCTGTTTTAAAAGGTTAATTGCTTTCCTTTTCACTAGTGTTCTCTTAGATGGTCTCAAATCCTGAATTTCCAGTCTGGGAATAAACTACACTCCTCATCTCATCTCACTTCCAATGTGTATTTGCAGAAGAACAAGAGACTGCATTTTTCACATTTTTGTCTCATAAATCATTGTCTGTTAAACCATTTATCATTTTAATGAAGGTTTCAATCGGAAGATGAGGTTACGACTAGACTAACGGGCAAAATCCCAGTGAAAGTAGTAAGCTGAGGATGCATCCTAATGCACAGCAACTACATGGGATCTCCAGGCTACAAGAAACACATTTTCTCAGTGCAACCCCCTGCACAGCTGCTAGACCTGGCCAATCACTTTGTGTTCAAGTGTCCGAAATTCGGCAGCAGAAGCACAGCTTCATATTGTATTGACTTTGTTTTGCTGAACAAAGCAGGAAGCGCAGTTTTAAAATCAGGTGCTTGCCATTCAAGACCTGTCACTTATATTATTCCATAATTTGCTGCCTCATTTCTACCCAGAGATGGCAGACCACAGGGGCTTCGCAGAGCTTGATCAGCCCATTGTGATGCTTCATTCACCTGAGAGCCCATGTGTTTGGGAAAAGTCAGTCATAGCACTGACACTTTGTCCTGATGCTCTGTGCAAGCACAAGGTCTCTACCTGCAGAGCTAGTTGAGATAAGACCATGACAGATTTGTGGGATGTCTGCTAGTCCCCTGATTCTACTTAGATATAGTTTCCAGGCACTATGATAGGAGACTTAGTGCTGTGGACATTCTCCCAGATCCAAGTCAGGAATCTCGCACGCGCAAATCCAAAGGCTGTTCCTTCAGTCTGGAAAACAAAATTCAGGCTTTAGGGTCTGAAATTTTTCCTGCTTTACAGATGAGATTAGCTCAGTTGGTTAGAGCGTGGTGCTAACAATGCCAAGCTTGCAGGTTTTATCCTAGCAGGGGATATTTAGTAAAGAGTTAGACTTGATGATCCTTATGGGTCCCTTCCAACTCAGAATATTCTGGGCATATGGAAGGCATGGAACTCTGCCTTGAGAGGAGTCAGGAACCATTCCAAAGCTTGCAGGTCAAGGTACTGGGCAATCTGCTTTAGTGGACCTAACATGAGCAGGGGGGTGAATGAGATGCTTTCCAGAGGTCACCTGCAACCTCAGTCATACTGTGGTTCTGTAATGAGCTAGGTAGGCATGAAATATGCTGCACTGCTATGATTAATCAGTCACAGGGAGGCTGGAAAATGCTCATGATGCTAAATAAGAGGACTAAACATTAGCGTTTTGGAAGCATGAAGCATTTCAGACTCCAGCTTGACTTAGTTGCTCTGGCCTAAATGCTGCCTAAGGATTTTTGTCAGCTAAGCTGAAAAGCTACATGCAAAATTACTGCCACCTAAGGAGTAGAGTTTTGGCAGTTCTGACAGACATACAGTATGCAGAAAAAGATATAATGTTTCCTGGAAGTTCAATAAAGAAATTCCAGTGCCATTTCTTCTTCTGGGTAGCTCAGTGTGTGGCTGACAGAAATTCGTTTATATCCCAGAAACAAGAAGTAATTTAGGTTTGAATATTAATCCTTTGGGTTAGATTGTTTTTGTGACTTGTGTGTGCTTTTTGGACAAAGAAGTCAAATTTGTTAGTAATTTACAATAAAATACAGAAGTGATTTATTCATAGCTCTTCCATGCTTTTTTAAATAGGAAGAAAAAACATATTTCGACCCCCTCTAGCCTATGGCCTTATATCACTTTTATTTGGTTTCTGGAGAACCTTTGGAAATCCAAATTAAGAAGTAAAACTTTCAATATTACTGTGTTAGGAAAATAAAAGCATTAGGTCTCTACTGACATGAGTTTCAAATGCAATCTGAAATATGAAACAATATTTTTTATAGCATTTTCAGTTTTCTACCGCACAGATTTTCTATTTCCAGTGTTATCTATAGGATGAGTACATGTAAGTGTGAGGGTCGTGGTTCTCGATCATTTTCACGTAAGGGACATTGTTAGCACAGAGATACTCATGTGATGTGAATTTTCATACTGGTACAAATGCAGAGATGCAAAGAATTAAAATTCTTGGGTCTGTGGAACTCACTGGCCTCAAGGCAACCAGGGCAACTTAGAGGCCAGTATTTGCAGGTTCTGTTTGTATCACGTGTTGAACTCAGCATGCTGAGGCAAGAGTTACCCTGAGGTTTTACTGTCCATTGTTTGAAATGTCTCTCCTAGAAAGTTTTAACTGCTTTAAATTCCTTTTGTGTCTGAACTCCAGATAGCAAGATGATTCAAAGATTTATTTTTACTTTGGTAGTGAAAATCAGTCCAACACTGAGTAGTCAGACTGGCTGGGTACACTGTGTCTGAACTCAAAGGCAACATGCTGCACAGCACAGTCAGAGCTATGTAATGTATGATTTACCCCAAAGTAGAGGCAAAGCACAATGGATCAGTGTTGCTATCTAGATATTCTTGTGTTACTCCTTACTGGGATAGTGGGGCTCTGCTCTCTCTGCTCCTGTATGGGCTTTGCTCTCTGTTTCTTGAGACTCTGTCCTCAAAGGCTGAATTTTTTTGCTATGATGTTCTTTGTGAAGATTTAAATATGAAATGCCAAAATGCAATGCATGCAAAAGAAAGGTTGTCACTTCCAGTTCCAAATGTGAAGGGTGATAATGAAGTTCACGTAACATATGGGAAACAGTACTGCTTTGTTTAGCCACTTGGCTTGAAATGTAGACTCCATGGTGCTTGCTATGCAAACAATGCTCAGTTGATCCATCAAAACAAAATCATGGCCATATATAAAACTAACAATTAAATGCTTATTCTCCATGATCACATAACATATGGCTTTGTGCTAGAAAGTACACAATCCCAAAGGATATTATATGAATATAAAAGATTGTTGACTCATGATGCCCCATTTGTGTTCTCTGGCAACATCTCTCCAAGAACAGTGAGACACATACACAAATATAATCCTAATGGGATTTTTTTTTTCTTCAGCTTAATGCATTACTGCCAGCAGTCTTTAGGATCTTTGTTAGGAAAATTACACAGAAATATACTGGTAAGTTTGAACTCCAGGTTGCACTGATGATCTAAGAAGCCAGATTGAAGGACAGAATATTGATATATTGCAGCAACTTTGAAAATGGTTTTTTTTTTCATTCTGTTTTGCATGATGCTCTTCTTCTGATTTTTAATTCCTTCATAAGACAATAAGTAAAGAATGGGAAGAGAATAACTTGCCTTGGTTCATACAGATCCTAAGAAGTACTGTTAGTGTTAGACACAGACTTTTCAAACCTGCAGCCTCTTACTGTTCTGGCTTCTTCTTCAGTAATTTTTTTTTTTTATTTCTCTTTCCTTGGACTCCCCTCTTTTGGTGCTAACTTTTTTTCATGTCATACATCTTTTTCTCATAATTCTTGTTAGCCCTGCTTGGCAACTAGTAACGCTTTTATTTTCTGAGATTCGGAAGGATGGGGATGGTCCCCACAGTTCTGTTGATGTACTTCCTCTCCCTGGGCAGCCCTTACTGGGATTTGGACCCTGGTCCAGATGTATGGCCTCTGCTGCTTTCCACCAGTGGAGGTGCACAGAAGAAGGAGCGATATGATTGGTACAGGGATCCAGGCAGGTCCTCCGAGGTCTTTGGGGACAGAGAAGGAGGAAATATCTCTCCTGGATGGGAGTAGTGACAACTAGGGTCTGACAAACATGCTATTAGTAAATGCACAAAGGTGCTGAAACCTCCTACTAGGAGGGAATAGTGTGCTAAGCCTCCTTCTTCGAGGTGGGAGTCATTGCCTGGATGGCTATACCAGAGTCCTGACTGCACTGCATTGCTCTGCATTTGACTGTGCCCAAAACCTGGAGTCACCTCTGTCCTTCCTACAGCAGATTGCCACCTCTCCAGGCCTATTTAACACCTGAAGTACAATGTGGAAGCATTGCCACATATTTTCAAATGAAAGTTGGATTACCAGGATTTACCCAATAATTTGTTCACAAGTCTTGTCACAGTTCTGTTATTATTCATTCTGAAGTGTTTCTATCTAAATATAGGCATTGCAAAAGTTTTTTTTCTTTTTTTCCCCATTACTTGTGTGTGTAAAAAAGCCAATGTGTTTGAGTATGTGAATTGCACAGGTGACTTATAAACTGAGTCACCTGCAGCTATTTCAGTCCTTAGATTGGATGAAAAATTAAATTTCAGTAAATTTTATGTCTTCCAGCACAAACAGTGAATACTTGTTCTTACTTAGAGGTCTTCCTGTCTGATTTACAGATGGATTTTAGCAGGAATAAATAAGTACTCGATGAAGTTCTGCATTTGTGGTAGTCTGTTGCTGACTGTCCAGGAGGAAACATGGGTGTTACAAAACAAAAATCCCGAAGTTTATGAAAGTATTTTTGAAATGCTCAACTGTTTCTGACTAAGGTATTATCATTTGCAAATCTTTTTCTTATTCTCTATGTATGTTCCTGTTAATCTTCCTGCTCTGATGCTTTCAGTCACCTGCCTTCAGAATACCCTGGAGAATCAATAAAGTCCTTTACTTGTCCTCACTGTGGCATTTTAGTTCCTCCACAGAGGTGGAAGTGAAGGTGCAGAGCTCTTTCATTTACACAGCAAACCTGTAGTAGATGTTGGGGAGAATTTCAGGTTCATTGTTCTCCCTCCAGCCGACTCACAAGCTGCCTCACTTCAGTGCTATCTCAGCTGTGAGTTGGCCATGTCACTGGGAAAACAACCGTGATGGTTTGTCCAGGAATTAAAAATCCCATGCTCCACAGCAGTTAATATTTTGCTTCCTGAGCCAGATTTAGGCAATGTATCAGTAGTTTGTAAAGCAAATCTTTCATCTTTCCTGCCTCTGTTCAGCTAAAGCTGTAAACAGGACATGTTGTGTAATTTTTCTAAGCTGACCTGGGCTGAACATGGCTACATCTGTTAATCAAACTGAGTATCTGTAAACATTTGGTTGTCTAAAAAGTACCGAAAAGTCTGCTTCGCTCTGGGTTGCAATCAGCCATGCTGACCCACAGTAGCATTGCAATATGTCTTCTGGGCTATCATCTGAATTCAGAGCTATCAGATGGACAGAAATCCAGCTCTGACTTCTGGCTCTGACAGTAAGGCTGCAGGTAAGGCAGCAGATCAATTTGCCCAGAACTTTCCAGCTCACCGGGTAAAATCTCATTTCAGTATAAAATATTCAACTGCTAAGGCAGAAAGCTGTGGATGAAGTGCAGACATCTAACTGGCAGTCTGCAGTAACGTGCTGGCCAGGTCAGAGATTTATGCTAGCCTGCACCGTGATTAGGTCACTGGCAACCTGTAGAAACAAAGCAGGTTGTACTACAAAGTAAAGGAACTGCTCTCCACGTCCCAAGGGAGGGTTTATGCTCGCCAAAACGTTCAGAAATCTCATAAACAGCCAAATGGAGACCGACATACGTTCTTTATCTGAGACGTTTTATCTTGTCTGCCAAATCCTTAGCTCCTGAAACGAAGAAACTCTGTCTTTGCTCATCCAGAGCATGGCATTTACTGCCGAAAGCTAGAGGGGACTTTGCCCTATCAAGCTATCAGGCACTGTGTGGCTACCAAGTCCTGCACAGGCTCAGAACCAGGACAAGCATAAGCAAAAGGAAGGGGCTACTGGCATGCAGCGCTACCAGAGGTGATGGAGAGGGTGAAGGTGTTGGCCACACTGGTCTCCAGGTGCTGATTTCTTAGAAGAAAGGTCAATTCTGCTTTGGGGATGCAAGAATAGGAGTGAGAATTGAGAGCACAAATCCAAAGGGCTCCAAAGAGGGACAGAAGTGTCAAGGGAGAAGCGAAGCATTGGTCTTTTTCAAAGCATAGAGCAGGCACCCATGCATGGAGAAAGGTTTGTGAGGCCATATGATTCACAAAAGAGCTAAATAAGAGCTGTGAATCACAGAACCACAGAATATGCTGAGTTGGAAGGGAATCACAAGGATCATCGAGTCCAACCCTTAGCCCTGCACAGGACCATTCCCAAGAGTCACACCATATGCCTGAAGCAATACTTTGGGCTGTGTTTGGCCAACATATTAAACTAAGCAAACCAGCACCCACTGGTTACTTAACACAGAGGATGACTTTTTCGGGTCATTGGTCAAGCCCATATTGGCTGTAAACACATGCACTGAGGACAACTAGTTCTGAGGCTAGAAGAAGATGGCATTAATTTTCTTCATGGCTGAGAGGGATCATTCCAGGGTCAAATGGAGACACTCAAGGGAGAGGGCACCAATGACCTCTTTAGTATGACATATGCCCTTTACTGTGGTCATCACCACCCTCACCATTATGTTTTGCAAATGATGTTCTGGAATACAGCAGTTCACAGTGTGAACAATTTCCCCCTATCTTTTATCACTTTTTCATAATGAATATTATTTTGTCTTTGTTGGTTTCCTTCCTGGACTTTTTAAGTGCTCCCAGACAACCTTTTTTCTCAGCCTCCTTGGCGTATGTGCTGTTGTATTCCCTTGGAGCAACTAGCTGTTTCTTTACAGGGACACAGTTGGTGTTTGTAAGTGGATTTCTCTATAATGCACATTTGAGATGATTCCCTTCTCTTTGGAAAGTTTCTTTCTGAGGCAACTTTGCTCTTTCTCCTTATGCTGACAGTCAGTTGAAAATGCATGTTTGCCTTCACAAGGAGGTTGGTTCTTATTGTTTTCCTTTTGTGACTGAAGGCATATGCTGATCTCACAAGCTGAGTCCTGTATGGAGCAGCGTCCTTTAATCAGACAAAATAATATTGATAAAAATTATGATTTTTAGAGATCTGAATTATGAATCAAGTTCTATTTAATGGATGCTCTTGGATGAGCCATACTATATAAGCCAACAGAAAATTAGGCTCAAAAAACAGACATGTTACTTAAAATATTATGTTGCATTTAAAAATAATAAAGGAAAATATAAACAAGTTGTCTGGGACTCTGCTCCTCAGAGCCATTGTTTCCTATCAATATTAGACTAAGAATTTCAGAGATGAAAAGAGCCGATCCTCCTTTCTATGAAGTCCTCAACAGAAAACAGTTCAACTAGGCAAATATAAGACCTGCAATGAGTGCACCACTCATTTAATACATATATATCAGGTGGGCCACATTGAAAAACTGTACTAATAGTTATGTACGAAAAGCTTCAATGTTAATAGGGCAAGAAGTCAAAATGGAACTTTTCCATCTTAACACACCTTAACTTTGAACACATAAAAGCACCCTTAACATCATTATAACAATGGAACATGCTGTCTGAGGTTGTTGTGTCCTGTATGCAGCTCCCCTATGGGATGACCTCAGTGTTGCTGAGTAGGAGGGTACTTTTAGAAATGAGATGCTTCTAATCCCTGAAGAGATTTGTGTTGACTACATGACTTACTTGAACCATCATGAAAAGAAGGTTGTCTCCGGCCCAAACCCATGATACAGTGGCAAACCCACAGAACTGATTAGAAAGGGGAAAATGCAATCAACAGAAATCGTAAAAGGAGAAAATAGACAGAAGTCAATATATTTTTATTGCAGTCTAATATCATCAGACAAAGGTAACTTATGTCCAGAAATTCTAAAGCTGAGAATACAGTTGGCATTCTGATATTGGCTTTAAATAAGTTTTTGAAAACTGAGAACATTTCTGAAAACTGGAGCATGCTAATGTTCTGCCAATATTTAAGAAAAGTACTACACTGTGTTCAGATAAAAAAACCCCAACTTTATATGAATTAGGTCTTGGGTAAAATAATAGTTAAATTGATACAGATGTCACATGATGGCTTAAAACCAAGACTATAAATTCTGACAGCATAATGCATGAAAAGCTATGGTGAAACAAAAGTTATAACATCTTTGGTGTACAGCATAATGGAGTGTATTTAGACTTTGTAGAACTATTTGCTTAATATGACATGATATTTGAAATTAACACTGCACAGTAGCAACACATTTTAAATGGATTAAGGATTTTGTGTTAGATGAATCTCATAACATAATGAAAAAGTAATCATCACTGAAGAATTATCATCAAATTAATCGTCTCACAGCGTGATCTCCGATGAGCCATTGTTGCGCTGGCAATCTTCAATGTATCCATGAGATGGAGGAGAAAATATAAAACAGATAAAATTTACCAGTGGCAGTCCTAAGTGAGAACACAGCAATTGGAAAAGGGGTCATAGTAGACTTATAGCTCATCTTTGAACTCATCAGACACTGAAGATCAATGCTGCTGTCAAGCAGTCATCATGAAAGATGAAAGAATTAGAGAGTGAATGTAAAAAAGAATACCAGAGACGATTGAAGAGATGGAGAAATGATTCATATTGCAGTATTTAAGCTGCTTCAACTGTTTAGATTACTAAAAAGAAGATGGGTCTTGATTGTTCTATTTGAATACCTTCAAGTCTGGGGCAAACCAAATACTAAATTTTTATTTAATCCATACAAGAAAAGATAACAAGAATCTGTAGTTATGTGTTTTTAGCACTACACATATAAAAATATCAAGGGAATCTGTGGGTTCTTCATCTCATGATTTCCCCAAATAGGGGTGCCTTTGACAGTACTGAGAATGAATAAAGTGACAAGAATGGGGGAAAAGGACCTCCTCCACAACAGAGCCATGGGACCTGAATGCCTTTAAATCCAATCTAACCCTACGCTGATGGGAAAGGTGCTTGGCCATATCCCTTTCACACAGATCCTTTCTAGGAGGTAGTTAGTGAACTCTGGAAAAGAACCTTAAACAATTATCTCAAAGTTGTTCTTCGTTCTTCTGTAAATTATAGTAGAAGTGGTAGATTAGTAACAAAGTTTCAAGCAAGAGGACTTATGTCTGCTCCCACATCCTTGACTCCCCAGTTGATGGTTTACATTAACACACTGCGGTCATACTTGAGAAGACAAGGATCTGTATGCTGGAGACATTCATCACCAGCATTTAACTCCACATCTGTAAAATAGTCCAACACAGTGGCTAAGACAGAAAATGGAGTTGTGAGCCACCTGTACCCATTTTAATCTTTTTGGTCATACAGGAGAAGGTACAAGGCCACTTGCATCTTCTGAAATTCTGCTTGAGACCAGAAAAAGTCTAAAGGTCCTTTCTTGCCCACATTAAACATTCCTGTCTAGGCTGGTGGGTCTGAAAATGTAGATTTAAGTGTAGAGGTGGTAATTTCTTGAAGTGGTCAGTTAGATGTTCAGAAACATCCAGAAATTTTGCTTGAATCGAGTGTTAGCTAGTGTTTCAAACTCAGGAGGTTCCCTTGGGATGGACATTTTCCAAGGTCAATTGCCTCATAACTAGACTCAATTTATTCTTAAAGGTAAATTGAGCAGAAGGGTATTTATTGAGTGTTGGGTAATGGCTGAATCAGTGCTATTAGTTTCTTTTAAACAGAGAATCAGATGCCAAAGTTGTACCTGACAGCTAATTTAGACTTATGGGGAAACTGTAGGTCTGGGTTTTTCACCTGGATAAGCCATGCTAATTGGATTTGGGAGGTGAATGCTAACAGGAGTCTGTTATAATCCCCGAGGTTGTGGTTACTTGTAAGAGTGAAGTCAGAATAAAGGGATGCAGAATCTCAGGGGGAGTTAGAAAGTATGTGTTTTTGGTATGGCCAGTGTTTCAAGCCCTTCAGAGGAGGTTGTGCACAGATCTGAAGGTGAGTGTTCTGAGAGCCTGGGAGGCATTAGACTTGCTATGAGGCTTTGGGTCTCTGTTAGTTTTGCCTTAGTGCAAAGCACCTTTGAGTGTTCAAGAGTTTGTTTTGGAGTTCCTGGAAAACATATTCCTCTGGTGCCGAAGGAATGCAAATTTAAATTGGGTATTGCAATCCATGATGCCATGTGTACAGTATATATTGATATCATATCTGCTTTGGTCTCCTTTTTTGTGCAGTGTCCTTCATAGGAGAACGGTAAGTTTTTAATATCCCTTGGTTCGGGGATATCCCTTAACTGGGTTACAGGGGGATACCAGACCTCTGCTCATGGTGTCTGCTCTTTTTTTCTAGCACAGATGAGACACTAATATCATCTGTGTTACTCTTTTCTTATGTTGGGTATCTGAAAAGTAAATTTCATTTTTACAGCTTACTTGAAAACAGAAGAGAATCAGAGTTTTTAAAGATACAACATGTTTTCATGAGGTGCTGTTATTTTAAAAATTTTGCTGTGTTAGCTGGCACTTTTTATCCAGTTTTAACAATTTGCAGGCACTTCATGGGTTTTGATCTCTGTGCACCATGCCCACAGGGACATTTTTGGTCAGAACTAGGAACAAACACTGAGAACCAGACTGTAGTTGCCACCTCCTAATGACAGGGTTATTTTAAGGAATTGTTAAATGCTAGGTACATGCTGCTGGGTTTAGTTGTTTCTGTGAAAAATGAAACTTGTCCTTGCGGAATTTGTTCTGTTATTCAGAATTATGCTGGTGAAGACATGTTTTAGCCTTTTCTGGCTGACAATCTAGTCGTTCTCCACAAAATGATCTCTGAGAAGTGGATCAACAGCCTCAGATCTCAGCATGGCTTTACTTCTGTCCCGTGGATGACATATCACAGAGAACATGTGGGTGGTCTGCTAGAGCCCATGTGCCAACATCAGGGAGTGCTGCGTGTTGTGCAGTTTTCCATGAAAGAAATAAATAGGTTTATTTTGAAGCACAGTTCATTTTACTGCCAGTAAGCATGCATGCCCCATTTTAAGAGAATATGCTGTACCTCCAACTCACAGGATTGTTCCTTATGAAAGGAACAGTTCAAGACTAATCCTCTATTCCTTGCTATGTGTCAAAAACCAATAATAAAAAAACCTATGGCACTAACTCTGCAACATATTTTGGGGAAAATACTGAACTCTGTTCTGCCTGTCCACTTGAATTTCTGCTCTCCTTTCAACTTTATGAGAAAGTTGGCCAGGAGAATTGTGTTAGGTAATACCAGTTTTAGACAGGATAAAAAATGAGTGAGAATTGTGTGGAAGCAAAGCCCGTAGAGCAGCAGAAGGGTTAATTTCTGCCCAGAGCAAAGGTACTGAAATTGAAGCACACAAGTTCATTATTTTCTATAATCTCATAACAAAAATGAAGTCAGAGGTAATACCACTTTGCCAGTGATTCTCACCGAACTATGGCTCATTAGTTACTTTATGTTGCTTAGCGAGGTCTGTTTACACCTACAGAAATTCGGCTAATTCAGTGAATCCCTTCTCTCCTCACAGACATCCCAGTATTCTTGCCTATCTGACCATGCCTTGTGGGTTTGCCATCCATGTGCTGCATACGGAGCTGAGCACATATGCTCATTCTGAGGAGTAAAAAAAACCCCATTGAGATGCATTCCAGCTACACTGGCACTCATCTGAGCTATTTCAGGCCAGGCCTGAAAATATTTCACCATGATTCATTTTACTTTTTCAATGTTTTTATGAGATCAGAATCATGTAACTCAGGTCCAGGACTCTTTGAAATGCCACATTTGAAGAATACAGTTGAAATCTCTTTTCACCAAATCCATGGTCCTTTCAGGCATTCTGTTTTGCAACAGATTAAAATGACCTTTCTAAAGGTTCTTCTTACACATATCATTCCTGAGGTACTTTGCTGTCCCAGGTGCCGAGCACATATTGCCCTGTTGTGTTGGACAACAGCTGATGGAGGACAGTGGGAGAGCACTTCATCAATATGGAGGCTTGGGAACAACTTGCTGCATGCTTTGAAGAGGCAGCAGAAGAGCATGGAGTAGTTGACAATCAGATTGGAGTTGCTCACAAGCAGATTCGTATTTCCAGTCTGACGTGGACCAAGGTATACCTTGGGATCAGGATTGCAGCAACCTGTTTGCTCTTCTGTGTAATGACCTGGTGAGGTCCCAGGGGTGCTTCCTTAGCTGAGTTATAAGTTAATTGCCAGCACAGATAAATGTTACATGTTTGATTGCTTTTTTCTAAATTCAAATCTTTATTCATGCTGATGGTAGGAACTAGCCATGGTATTTCTTAACACATTCTGTGTATCTGCAGTGAAGTGGTGCATTTATGGTAACAATAGAAGCAGGCAGATAGAAACACCCAAACTGATGTTTTCCTAGTCCTTTATGACTTTCAGTAAACCGAAAGTCTGATTTAAGGAAACTTACTTATACTCCTCAGAGAGTTTTCCACTGTGATTGTTTTCACATATGACAACTTTCTCTTAATTGAAAGAATGAACCATTGAGATAAAAGCCATCCCAGGATTTAGTCTTACTCAAACCAGCAATTGGTATTATTTCCAGTACAAAGTACACAAATCACCAGCTTAAAACTGTAGCTTAAAACTCCATTCCAGGCATACTAAATATTATGTTCACTTTACTTAAGATATATTTCCTCAGAAGCACAGGAATATAGTCTTTACTTGGTCTCCCATTTCCATGAAATTCTTTGTTTAAGTCCTTCCACAGTGAATTTTGTAACCAAAGAGCCAAGCAAGTGAATGAACTGTTGGCAAATGTTTCAGTGCATTGAATGGTAAATGACTTTAAATCCCAAATTTATTCTCATTTTCATATCTTTGCATGATTTTTACACAAAATGAAAGGATAGTTAAAATGCGTCATCTTCACCTGTACTCTCTGTAGACACACACACACGTACACACAAACAAACACACATTTCTAGGATTTCAAGTAAATATTTCAGCCAGTGGAACTTCAGGGAGGCCCAGCTCATCACCTTAGTCCAGTGGCACATCATGGTGTTTTTCCTAACATTTAATATGTGCAATTTCTAATCAGAAAACCAGGTGTGTTTCTTTTTTTTTTTCACCTGAAACATTGAGGATCTCCGTATATGGCTTCCTCAGGTTTCAAGGATGCTGAAAATGCAGCTGTTAAGATGCACTAGACTCTGTTCAGCAAAAAGTCTTGCTTTCTTGGCACCAGAACACACCTCTCTCTCACCTTGAAGGTATTTGAATCACTGTAAATTTGCCTTCTCACCTAGACTAAAATAACAAATTGGAAACCAAGGTGGAACAATGCATTTTTTACCCTTTTCTTCCCCAATAAGTTTCTGCACATACAGGAGTAAACCAAAGGGATGAAACACAAGTAAGTAACTGGGAAATTAATTAATTGACATCCTGAGATAAACAGCAAAGCTTTAAAAAGAAATCAAACCAGCCCATTTAACAGGAATGAATAATATGACTAAACTCAACTAACACCCCAACAATAACAGCAGCATCTTTCACAGGTTCTAGGCAAGCAAAGTTCAAGCCAGCAAAATACTTTCCAGTTTATAAAAGTTTTAAAAACTGCCAGGGGATATGTCCTGGCCTTCCCAGCAATGGAGCAAGAATGAACTCCAGCAAATCACATGGAAAAAGCATGAGGGGAGCAGATTTTCCAGGCATTAATTCAGTGCAAAAGGGGGTCTCTCTTCCAATGTTACAGAATACTGATGTGTTAGTAGTCTCCTTTCTCACATCACTGAAACCTGTTGGATGGATTGCAGGGGGTCTCTTTCCAAATACCATTAAATCCAAAGAAAAGGAAATTTCTCTCTTCTCTAGTATCAATCAATTATTAGCAAATGGATATATAGAAGGTCACAGGTTTTGCTGGAGGGTTTTTTTCTGCAGGGAAAGGTGGGAATATTTGCTATAAGCACTTTGGCACATAGCCCTTATGGAAAAAAATATGATAGATTTTAATAGAGTGATAGTCTTCCTACAGAATTCAAAAATCAATTTATATAATTGTATAGGAGGGATGTTGGATAAATTTTCTGTTGCACTATTTGGGCTTCACTCTTATTCCAAAGGATTTTTCCACAAGTGAATAAAGCTGAATATAGTGTACTGGAT
>JAYRBT010000114.1:41074118-41108636 GCA_036023395.1 Myiotriccus ornatus | reverse complement strand
GTTGCACTATTTGGGCTTCACTCTTATTCCAAAGGATTTTTCCACAAGTGAATAAAGCTGAATATAGTGTACTGGATACTTCTAGAGTTTACCTACTGAAATAACTGAATGGGCTTTACAAATACAGAGAGTCTTTAAAAGGATGTAGTTACTACAATGTGCCTTCACTTTTATATATTTCCATAATGTTGATGTGCTAGTTCTCGTATAGTTTTCTTACAGTACATTTTCATGATCTTTTCATTTGAAAAAGCCAAGCAAATCAGCAAATCAAAGAAAAAAAATCTATGCTTTCTCTGATTTTGTATTGGGAGAGGTGGTTAGTGCTTTTAACTGTCTTTTGGAGACAACACAAACAACCTTATCTGTTTATGTAGATTGCCACGAGATTACTTTGTACAAGAAATGCTATTTAAACTTGCAGAAAAATCACTGCAAACACCCACGCACAGCTCTGACGACCTGTCGTAGTAGATTTCTTAGACTTCGCGCTCACTCTGCAGCAAGCCTCCTGCTGTTTCCCTGCAGAGTGTGCTGGGCATCCAGGCATGGCCTAGGGAATATTTAACATTCCCATGCCCTCAAATACATATTGAGCACTTGATGATACTGATGGCTCTCAAAATCATCTTGTGAGTTTTTCTGGGCAGAGATAGACGGCTAATACCAGTGAAATTAACTATTCTGGGAATTTGTCTAGCAGTCTCCATTGTATGCAGTTATTTAGGTAACTAAATAACTTAGCTGAATCCAACCCTCAGCAGAGACAAATGCACTGGACCAATTCTGGAGGATTCCTCAGGAGGAACTCTGTATAGAAAAGTATTGCTTTTTCTCAGCATCTAAGAAGGCATTTTTCTCATACACATTGTGCTTCTAAAGCTGAGAACTCCTTCATTCACTTTGGATGTGCTTTATAGTAAGGAATAACCCAAAGGTCTGGTTCAAACTTTCCTATCTGATTTAACAAAGTAAATAACCAAGTTAACATTTTTATTGTCTCTCATTGTTCCTATATTTCCTTCTTGACCTTTCAGCTACTCAGACACTTATAGCAAACCCTTCTGTTTACCACTGTGTTATAGATAACCTTTTTTTTAACTGTAGGCTTCCAGCTGTGCAGCTCTAATCCAACAACCAGCTGCTGAGCACTACTGTAGTCAAATATGTTTATTTTCCAGGCCATGGACAAGCTAGAACATATTTCACCTTCATAACCCATGGATGTTTACATCTTAACCCTTCCTGGGTCACAGAAGCCTCCCTACATTTGTATTCTTTGGTTTTGTAGGAGCTGGAAGAACAAAAGGCAATTTTCAACTTTTCCCCAACCTCAAATCTCCTATTTGCAAAACAGAATGAAATCTGTCAAAACCATGTCAGAAGAGAGATTTTTTAAAAATATATGTGAAATATCCATGCTTTGGTTTATTTCTCTAAATACCTCCATCTCCTTGACAAATCATATGCACCGAGAATGTCCAGCTGCAACTTCCACAAGGAGAATCCTGGAGGGATATGTTTATGCTGTTCCTTGCAGAGTGAGGCGTTATGGCTATCGCTGTTGGCTGATCCTTCAGAGCACACAACAGCAGGTTCTGGGATGAAAGGTACCATGGGCATCTAAAATCAAAAAGACTTCATGATATTATAAAAACATGAATCAGATGCAGCTACAAAAATTCAGACAGAAATCATGGGTTGTTTTCAGTTCATTGTGGGTTGCAGTTTCTTTTGTTCGTTCATCTTTGGTAAAAGTGCAAACAGAAGTTTGTGTTTTCCAGGAAAATAGCAAAGCAGGGAGTTTCCGCCCATTGGAACTCTTCTAACTTGGGTGGTGTGAGAGCACCTGGTACAGACAGCTACTAGGGAAGATGCCAAAGCTCAGAGATCTGCATGAGGTTCTTTCTGTGCTTCGTATTGGTGAACAGGTTGAGGCAGTCTGAAGAGGAGTGCATTGTTCATATTCCCCTTCTTAGTTAATTTGGGATGAACATTTTTAATCCATATTTGAAGACTGTTCTGCAACTAAAGGAAGCATCTGAAGGTCATCTGCAGTGATGTAGTGGTTCCTTTTTGCTAATCATCCAAGTGCTCCAGTTAAAAAACATTGCACTTTTTTAATCTTTGTCACTTTGCATTTCTGAAATTAGCACAGTACAGATTTCTTTTGTATTGCCTAATTCCATTCTAATAACATACCTGAATCTAGAGTTTCCTGAAAAATGAACTAAAAATATTTTATTTTTCAGTAAGTTGAGGAAGTATTTTTTAAAATAAAAAATATAAAAGAATTCAAACCAGTTGCAAAACCTCAAAAAAAATTCGTCCAAAATGGTCATGTTTTATGTGCATGTTGCTTGGAGTGAAAGTTCCTATTGTTTACCATTGAACCCTGATTTTTACTGCTCCATCTGGAAATACCACTGTAGAGTACTTAATTTTATGTGATCACTGACTGGTCAGTGATGGATGAGAGTGTGGTGGAGCAAGACTCCTGATTTGGAAGGTACAAAGTTGAATGCTCAGCTGACCTTTATTTGAACCATCCAAACTAGCAGACTTTGCACAAATGAGTTGGGAATCTTGTGAGAAGGCCATTTCAGGAGTGATTTTTGGATGTTTCGTTCTTCTAGTTCAGACTGGGAAAACCCGTCTAAAGGTTAGTCAAAACTCCAGGTGAGTGGATCTTGATCAACTCCAAATAATGAAACCACTGTTTCTCTTGTGCAGGAACTACAAGTCCCATATTTGTATCTGGCTTTATTTCATGCAGGAAAAATACATTGCTTGCCAAGTAGAATAGGCCTTGAGGGACTGCTTCTGGAGTTTTGAAACCACATAAAATGCCAGAGCTGACCTCTCCTCTCACTGCATACATGCGTGCCATGAAGGTTTCTGCTTTTCTTCTTGCTGCAGAGACACTATGAAAAATGGAAACTGATCATTCAACTTTCATGTTTGTCTCTAAGACACTTACTAGAAAGGAGGAGTTATTTCTCATCCAGATTTTGCTGCTTAGGGTCTGTTGCTGTAAGAACTATGGACATGGGCCACCCCTATACTCTCTTCTCCTCAGAGGAGGGATGCCTGACAGATCAGTGGCTCTGTATAAGATGTAATGAAAATAAATCCAACGGGTCTCTGGTGATAACTTTACTCCAAACTATCCTCCACCACAAAATGCTCTGTGGAAGTGGAAATAGAGATGAAATCAGAACAAAGATCCCTGCGGTCCGGAGCTGCATCTGAATTTGGGAATTACTTATACAGGGCACATGGATGTGTGTGTCCTTATGGTGTGATTACTGCCTCTGCAAATCTTCAGATTCACCACAGGAAGTGAAAAAGTATGTTGTAAGCACAGCAGATGTGGCTGCTGCAACTCAAGGAGAGCTCATACAAACAAAGTAGGAGGACATGGAACAGTGCTGTTACCTTTTGACAGGCTACATTACTCGCTGCATAGCAATACAGTGAACAATCTCCAATCTCAATAGTGGCTTAAGGAATTATTCCACTGAAAAGCAAGGGCCACAGAAACCTCAGCCATGCAATGCTCACAGTGATTGTGTGCAACAAGTGCAAACGCAGTTCCAGCCTCATGTCGTGAAAGAGCACTGATCCTAAAAGTGGGAGGTGGCATCTATTTTAGATTGGAGTGTATAGTCAAGCAAACCACCTCATTCCTTTCCTAGGCACTGTGGCTGAGAACAGATTGGAGTCGCATTCCCAAGGTTGGACTCAGTGATCAATCTTGTCCTGGCTGACTTTTCAACAGGGTGTCTGGGAAATGTGTATTTCATTTTCAGCAGGAAACCCACTGTCCAGGTGCAAGTTCCAGCATGTGAGAAGATGGGAACAACAGGAGAGCCTTGTCATGAGGCTTGTGAGAGGCATGGGCACAGGCAGGCGCACTGTGATGCTGATGACACAGCTACATTGACTTCTTTTTAGCCTCTTCCAAAATTAAAGGCACATCAGACAGACAGCTCAGACCAATTTGGGTCAGTGGCTGAGACCAGTAAATAAAGTTTCAATAGGCAAGCTTTTTAATCAGGAAAGACTGACTCCTTCACAAAAATTGCTATGCAATCTTTTTAGCTACTCTAACCTCATAATATACATTTCCAATTAAAAAGAGATGCTGAGCACTAAGAAAATAATTCATGTCCATGTGCATTTTGTAGCATAAAGTAATTTATAGCCTGAACTGGTGTCATACCTATTTGAAAACATGTGAAGATTATGTTCTCAGCTGCTTACCTCTCTGCTTGTCTGTCAGCCTTTAGTTCTTCACCTATGCATGCCTACTGACATTCCCATGCTCACGTGTGTATGTTTCCTGCATAGACTTTCTTGCCTAAATTTTGAACTGCAGGCACATTGCAATGTGAATCTTTTTAGTCTTTTTGGTAATAAAACCTCAAAGTATAGCTATTATAGATAATCAGTATAATGTAGGCATTTAATAAATAATGTTATTTCTAGTTTCTCTGAGTGAGACCTAGAAGTTGGAATCAAAGAGAGGTTCAGGTGCTCTTTGTAATGAAAACATTTTTGAGCATTTTCAGCAACTTTGTGGTAGATCCATGAACTACAGTTTGGTTACTAGGTGCTCTCTGTCCCAGCCACAAGGATCTGACACGCGCAAAGCCTAACTTCAAGGATGACAGACTTCCAGTACCCAGTCTTGCCTTTCCTGATACCCTCTGGGAACCCAAATCAGTCAGCTAAAAGATGGAGACAGAAGGAGTTTGCAAATTTCATACTCTCTTGAAGAAGACTTTTTTTTTTTCTAATATTCTGCACAAACATAAAATATCTTAAAATATTTTGTGTTTATTTCTGTGTCTGTGGCCTTTCATTTATATATGCAAACGTCTGGATGAATGCAAGGAGTGATTTAGATGAAAAAAAAAAAGAAGTCACATAAACAGAAGACAGCAGAACAGAAAAGCTGAAATACTGTACTTGACAGGAAGGAGATAGCAATGAGAATTATGGGGTGTTGATGAGCTCCCTGTGAATCAGATCCAGTTGCTGTTATTTTGTACCATTTAAGAACATGTATAGGAATTTTTTATGATCAGTGGAATGAAGAAGAAGGGAAGATAGTGATCTCCTTTGACCTGAGAGCCTGATACACTTATGACTCAGAGTAACAAACACGTTGAAATCCTCAGCCCAGTCCTTGTTTTAAAGGTTGTGTAACCAACAAGCCACTCCAGTCAATTGGACATGTTTACTTGCTTTATTTGCATATATTTCAGTAATATCTGAATGATTCTGTGCAGTATTCTGGAATTTGTTTGGATCTCTTTGTTTTTCTTTCTTAAGTATATGTATTTTAATCTTAGAAGTGCTTCAGCTGAGGAAATTCCTGTGAGGCAGTACATGCCACTCCACAAGGCTTGAAGAGAGATCAAAGTTCCAGGTCTGTAAAGGCCATGGTGGAAAGCAACTGAGAAAGAAAGTACAGAAGGCAGCTTTTGTCGTGTAGGCATGGGTGCAGATTTTTTTATTTCAGGACATTCAGGAAGAAGTCACTGTTTGGGACGGGGAACACAGGCTGTAGAAGTAGACACTGTAGAAATCCTGTCAGAGCTCAACATCCAGTAACTCTCTTGCTGCATGTGGTTGTACTGTGCCCTTGCCCTTGGAGCGAAAAAGATAAATCCTACCTCAGAAGAATGGGAAACTGAGTCTCAGGCAATCCACTCTGTCACTAAAAGGTAGAAATGACTTTGCTTCTCCTGATGTCTGTAATGTTTTGAGGTTTGCTTGAGAGGTCCTGCTCCTTTAAATGAGATATGACCAGAAAAGGAGACATTATTTGCTAATGTCCAACAGTTTTATTTTTGTTTTTCCTTCATGCTTAGCGCAGAGAGCTGTCCCTAACAAGTAAATGAGGGAATAGTCCTCTAGGGAAGATGATTAGGCTTATAGCAGGAGTAGGAGACTCCATTCTTTTTCCCTTATTTTGGTTCTGAGAGGTATCAGCCTGGGCCATCTTCCCCTTTGAAGCAGCCTTTGGGACATGAGAGCACTGTCTGTGCGCTCTTGGACTGAGCTGGGGCTCCCGCCTAGACCACACTGCCCTGTCTGAGCACCACAGGAGCAGTCCCTCCCAGGGTTTGCATGTCTCTGCCAGAGGCACTCTGTGCCTGGCTGGGCTGGGAAGCACCCCAAGGTCATGAGCTATCTCGGCATGAAGCTCAGCAGAGATTCTAGCCAGGTAAGGCAGTGGGGCAAACAATAAAATGACTTGTAATAAATAGCCATAACTTCAATTTGTAAAATGAGTTTACCATTCCCCCCCCTTCCATGCCTTCTCAATGTAATAAATGCGCTCATTGTCACTGCCTTTTGGGGTTTTTCAGTGTGTTCTGGCAGCAAAGCACTCTGAGTCATAAGAAGAAACAGATTAATATTAATAGCAAATGTCTATGATTAAGCTATTAATATTACCCATCTCAAGGCAGATAGATAGACTCAAGATGTGCAGGAGTTGGAATTAATCCAGAATTGCTACTGATACTCTGGATTTAGCCTGACTCCTATCTCCTTCCAGGGCCACAATAAAACTATAATGCTCCCATTAAAAAACTTTATCTTTAAATACTTTCACACTCTGGCAAGAAGGAAATGAAAACAACCCTGAATTTCACAGTGAATTTTCTTTGGCTTAAAGTTTCTTTTTCACTTAAGTGGTGAACCATCACTGGCTACATTTAATTAGCAGAGATTAATAATATCCTGTATTTTCTATGGTCCAGTCATCTGCTGCATAATATCACAAAAGTTTTGTTTAAAACCATTGTGTACTCCTACAATAAGGATAATTTTTAAAATACATAAATGTAATGTAAAATGTACTGAAACTGAGAGGGCAGAAAAAAAATTCCAATGAATGACATTTATGAAAGCATAAGGTTAAAATCCTGCCAGAGCCAGTGGTGTGGCAAGACAATGCATGCTTTGCCAGAAATGGCTTTTGCTGGAAGATGCACATAAAGAGGAGATTTCTGAAGCAGATGGATCCTGTGCTCACAGTGTGGTAGAGAAGACCAGAATTTCTCATCTCAGGTGTTGTTTCATGCTAAATTTTCTACTGGTATAGCGACAACAGAAGATGATCCCTTGGCTCTTCCCCATTTACAGAAGGTTCATTTCCAATCTTGTGCCACAGCTTGCTAGATTGAGCTATCTGTGGGATGTCCTTCTGGTTGTGACCACTGACATACCTGCAATCAAAAAGAAGCTTTTGCTTTGGGAGGAGATGTGGAGGGGCAAAACTTGAGTGTTGGTGAGCTACAGCCAGTGGACAAGTGGGAGTGATGGGTGAGGGAGAGTGGAACAAGAATGTAAGCCATTTTTGCCATTGCAGGAAACCTTCCTCATCTGTCAGCAGTTGCCAGTACTCAGTGTTGCAGGAGAAGCAAAGAAAGACGTGATGAACAAAACAGGGCAAGAGCATGCTGTGACACCACAGCCACGTTACCCTGGAAATTGTTTCTGCCCCAAGTGTCAGCTTGTTTCCACCCTGAGCCAACACAGCTGGTTGTCTTCTCAGATGGTCCAACTTCCCCCCCATCCTTATTGCTCATGGCGTCAAGGGAACTGAGATTTGTTTCTCCCACACTGTTTTTTCCCCCTTGCCTTGCCCTCCTTGTCCTTTCTAGGCTCTCAGGTGTCAGGGGAGCCCTAAACACCTGCAAGGAGCCAGCCTGTGGAGCCATCTGCAGTCTCCCCCTCTCAAGTTCGTGGCCAGAGGAGACTGAGTTCTGACTGGGGACTGCTGATGTGTTACACAGAGCAAGAGGATAGTCCCAAATGTGGGATCCTCCTACTTCAGTCAGAAGCTTTGGCTGCTCAGCTGATTTAATTTTGTAGCTGAAAATATTATTAGTGGTAATAAATTTGTCCACCCTGTTGGAAATCCAGCCAGTGAACCTCTACTCTCATTTGCAATGGGACGTAAAAGGACTGAGAAGGGCTAAAGTCCTAAAAAAAAACCCAAAACAAAACACTGCACCAGAGAAAGTACAACACACCAGTCATGTGAGAAGAATGATCACCCTCATCCCATGAGGGTGTTGCTAGAAACACCAGCTGAAAGGATTCAAACAGAAATAGATACACATACACACAAAAGCTGTATTGTTGATCTCACAAAAAATTAATACCAGGCAATCTGGCAGTGGGTCTTTTATGCACCACATCTCTGCACGTGTGAGATCAAACTTGGTCCTTACCACGAAAAACCAGAGGAGCTGCCTGGGTCTAAATCTCAGGCAGACTTGCACAGAAGAGCTAGTGTGTTGCAGGGGACAAGCAACAAAAAGCTCATATCATTCTGCAGGCTGACTTATGAAGTTCCTTTCAGAGGTGACATTTGCAGAGCACACACTTTTGGACTGTAACAGTGTAGGACTAAGTATGAGGGACTTGAAGCCGTGTATTCACTATGGGTTGGTTTTTTTTTTTACTGGAGAAAGATGAATATGAATGCAAAGTGCTTTGATTTTCTCCTCCATTGCTCAAGTCCCTTTGACACATTCATAGTTTTGTGGAGGATTGCTTGTGACAATCAAACATGTGAGGAGGAGAAAAGTGAAGAAGATCCTCCAGAATTATAATTTTAATTAGTTAATGAGAAAATACCTAACTAGTATAGAAATTATAATCATGCTATGCAACTGTACAGCCAGGAATAAACCTGCACTTCAGAAGCAGACCCTGTCTTCATAGCAATGGTGGCACTTGTAAAATGGGAGATGGTTGCTTCTCTGCATGGCAGGAGGACACAGGCTTTCCTCCCTTGTCATACAAGATCACAGGTTACTTGTGGGAGCTTCCTGCAGGCCCATTGAGCCTGCTAGGCTGCAGTGCTGTCAGACAAACCTCTCTGCCTCCTCCCCTTCTGCACATCTTAACTCCTCTATTTGGGAGAGGCCCTTCTATTTAAGAGAGGCCCTACACTGGCAGCTGGGAGGAATCCTGATGAGCTGTGCAGGTGAGTTGTAAAAGCAGCCATAGCTTCATGTGCTCATGCCTCTCTTGGAAGAGAGTGATCTCAATTACATGTGTAGCTGCTGCTTTTAGCTATATTTTTCTTACTGGGTCTGGGATTCTGTTTTTGCTTTTATTTTTTTTCCTGGAAGGAGAAAAGAAAGAGAAATGTGAATTTGCAAGATATTTGAAATACCTTGAAATACATTTGGAGGGTGAGGATGGTTTGTTTCTAGTGAACTCTTTTCTTTGGCAAACTGCAGACCTTACCATGCCATTGAGCTGATGGAAACTCTATCTTTCCAGCTTGTTGAGACACTTTCCACAGACATGGAATTTTTTTAAAACAAGAGGATAAAGAATCTAAATGTATTGTTCTGACAGAAATAGGAAAAAAAGAAAAAGAAAAAAAAGAAAAAAAATGGCCTTCCAGGTAAAACATGCTTGGACCATTTTGCCAATATTTGTTGAAAGGAAACATTTTATTCCTAAGAAGTATTATCTATTTCTCGTAATTGCAAGAGAGACTCTTCTGGTAGACTAGTGTTTTTTACTTTGCTGATGATCAAGCTTCTGCAAAAAGATGTACTGCTTAAAGATGGGATAGATTCAAGTTAGAGATCTGCTGTTGTCAGTGGATGCCATTTGAAGCTGTGGCCAGAGTCCCAGTTACTCTCGTAGGCAGTGTCTGTCAGCAAAGGTGGTCTCTGGGGAACAGCTCTCAGTTCCTCTGATTATTAGATAACATGGTGCCCTGATGTTTCTTCTTTCAGTGTTGGGATGGTCTGCTTTCAAAACCATGAGTGTTAAAAATAGGTGTAAGAAAATGGAGATTGCAGGGTTTTTTTCGAGGGGCCAGTCTCCCTTCTTTGATTAATAAATACTTGCACAGCTGAAGGAACTACTGACATTTCTAAATGAAACCTTGCTGAACTACATCCCAAATTCAGGTGATATTACATATAGTTTCCATCCATGGCCAGCACCAAATGCTCCAGAGAAAGTCACAAATAGCCTTGGGGAAGACAGGTGGAAGTTAGACACCTCCAGCAGTTAAAAGGTGGCTAAGACCTAAACCACCTATGTTTTAACTTTTACCATTTTTTGTGGTAGTAATTTTAATATGTTCTCATAACTCATTTGAATGTCTTACTGGTGATCAGGCAAAATATGAACTGTGGTAATCTTTTCTGTCACCAGAAAACATATAGTGGCTCTTGGACAAGAATAAAGCTTTCCTGCTCTGAAGGATGTTGGGGTGAATCCCCCCTGACTTCCCTGAGAGTAGGATTAGCTACTGCAGGAAATTTTGGATGCTCACAGCTGGAACAGTCCTGAAAATGTAATGTCACATGGCAGAAATGTGTAAATGTTGCTCGTCCAAGTAGAGATGTTCTAAAAAATAATTCAAGAGAAGATCAGGTGCTTGATAGACTGCAAGTCTGTGATTACCTCTGCAATACCAAGCTTGTTAATCCTTCTTCTGCAGACTTGTTTCAGCAGTCCAGGTTTAGACAACCAATATCTTTGAAGAGTTAAAAAATCTCTTCTGTCTTACTGTTTCTTTCCTTCTCTTGGATGTAAAAACTCCTCCATAAATCACGTTAAAGGCAAAATTAAGTCAAAGGCAAACCTGCTGCATTTCAGAGAGCTGCTTTAGGCAGTGCAACTGCTAGTGCATCTCTGAAGAAAGGTTACAAGCATCTGTATAATGGAAGCTGCTCAGTCAAGGATTCATTCCCTGTGCACTGAAATACTCTGTTGCTAGGCTCTGTTGCAGTGACACAACAAAATATATGAAACCCGTCAAATTATTTTGGACAAGCAACACTATTGTTCCAGGCTGCCATTACTGTCTTCATATGAGTCTGAATGTCTTCTCTGCCACATTTCTTCATTGCTTTGTTTATTTGGACATCTGACATAGGCTGGGGTCACTTGTAACCTCTGGCTTTTACCCTAACAAAAAAGTTAGTAATGACTACATTAAAACCCAACATGAGGCTTCAGTAGATTGAAAATTTTGCTTTGAAATAAGTTTATTGCGCTGAGGATTCGTTCACATCATGAGGTTAAATGGGCATACTGTTTTGCAGACCAAACTCTGAAGCACGTTTGCTAAAATCAATTCTAGTAAGTTTTCTTTCCTGAGGTACAAAGTGCTCTCTTCCAGACCTAACAAAGCAAATGATGGCCCTTTCTTATGTAAGAAGACAAGAAAGCTATTGTCATATCTAAAGCTGGAATAATAACAATTACTTGTTGCAGTAGGAATGTCAAAGAGCTTGCCTGGTTATGTTCATTTGGCATAAAGCACCTTTGTTTATGCCAGGCTCAGAGAAATGACTGAACTCGTCTTTTGATTGAATATTTTGCACGCCAGAGTTTTCCGAGGACAGCATAAATCATCCAGAAGAAAGTAACGTGATGCTAAGACACAACTCATCATGTAATAAAACTACTGTCTGTCTGGAATTTTATTTTCAATATAGCTGATGAAATTCTAGTGCTGATAGTGTTTTTGTCTGCTAACATTGTCTTCTCAGACCTTGAGGCATTTGACTCCTCGTGTGACAGGTGATCTTAGCAAAACGCTTTTTACTGATACAAGACTTACTTGCTAAACTCACACTCTGCGATCAGCTTCTTTGTTTTATTAAAAAATCTACCTTCCAGAATGTGATGCATTGCATGATGAGGTTTTGCAGCAGGCTTGTTTCCCCTTTTTCTCTCTTTGCCAGTACAGCCCACTTTGCACCATGAAACAAGCTGTTACACGTGTTCTGCCTTTGCAAAAGTGCTGTTTTTCTTTTTATTGCCAAATTGGTTTGGAGAGTCTTTGAATCCATGGGAATTCTTGCCCTTGAAGTAGCACTAGAGCCTCATCAGGAACATGTCTCTGCAGTGTTCCAAGGATGTTTTCACTGGTGGTATGTCAGGTCCAGTTTCCTCTTTGGCAATTTTATCCATAGCTTGTTTCAGAGTGGACACTTGCATCTACATGACTGGGAAGTTGGGGGATATGCTTGGCCCATGAGTACTGGATCTGTTCTGCTGGAGTTAGTAACTGTTAGTCTAGTGCTGTTGCCCACGTTGAAGAGACTTTTTGAAACTGTCCTGCCTTTTAAAAAATTTCTTCTTTTTTTCCTCCAAACCAAGGAGGAGCTGACTCTCCTTACAGTCCACTTTGTGCTGCCATTGCCTCTCCCTGCTTCCTCCCTGTCTTCTCCCACTGAAATGATGCTCTTTTTCTTGTGACTTGGCTCTGATCACTGTTTCCATTTTCCTCAGGTTATGATTACATAGAAAAAGGACTTTCTTAAGAAGTTTGGATATGAAACATGTTAACCTAGTTTCTTCATATGTTCTAAGACATAAGGTGGTTTGGGGACCAGACCCTTTAGGGACAGACTGAGTTCTTATGAGGCACTATGACACTCCCTGTGTTGTCATGAAGAGTCAGTCGGAACCAGGCATAGCATAAAAGGAAACTCTTGCAAGCTGGGACTCCTCACCTCTTCTGGAAATAGACTTTATACAGCTGGTTTGGTTTTTGATTTTGTTTTGTTGGTTTTTTTTGGTTTTTTTTTTTTTGTGGGTTTTTTTTTGGTTGGTTTTTGTTTTTTTTTTTTTTAGTGTTATTTTATTTATAAAACATCTCAGTCTGGCAGTTACAACAAAGTAGCAACTTGGTGATGCGGTCCAAGCTGAACCCTGACTTTCTCCTAAAACTAATCCACACAATTCCTCTAGTTTTGGCCAGTAGTGTGTAACAGATTCATGGTAGTCTGAGAGTAGAAGCTCTCAACATATTTCTAAGAAAAAAATACATCTTTTCATAGTTTTAAGTTGTGGACAAGTTAGTGAGATATTTGGGAACTGGTAAAGATACCGGCTTGGACTGTCATTACAGACAGCTGGGAGAGAGGAACGTGCAGACAGCAGTGAATCTCCACTGTTGCATAAACGTGTCATGCTTGACCTCTTATGTGGGTGGTGAGTTATGTTTTGAAGCTGAGGAGTTAAGTGTTATACTGCAATAGCAAAGTCTACTGTCCATGGGTTTCATGCTGTGCTTCAGGCTGTTGGATGCCACGTCAGCTGTAAAGACTTTGCAAGCCCTAGGGATCTCACTGACAGGTCTTTACTGCTCCATGGGAAGGATTTCTTGGAAAATCAAAGGGAAGCCTGGTGAGTTCATGCACTGCAAATGACCAGTTGTCTTGAGCCCTGTGTGTTGTAGGCAGGAAGGGGCAACTATGTCAACCCTGGTTCTTTTAGTGAAAACCACAGCCTACCCAAGCTCGCCTCTTGCCCATTGGAGACTGATGATTTAATTTCTCCTGTCTGAGTTTTGCTCATTTCCTCAAGCCTCAGCTCTTGGTAGCCAGATCTCTGGAGTGTTTTACACTGTGCTAGGATACTTTTCAAATGTCTCTATTCCCTAAACCTAAATTGTCCAATTATCCTAGGAAGAAAGCCTCTGTAAACATGCCCATCAAGCTGAATCTATCATACAGAAGAATATATCTGAAGTATGATGGATATACATACCCTTGGGTAGAATAAACTTCTATATTATTAGGTTATGTTTCAAATGATGGCATTAGCATTCATGCCTAGCCACTAAATAGTTTGGTTTCCGGAAGCTTCTCTGGATTAGAACACAGTAATTCTAGTAGCTGTATATTATGTAATGTAAATACTGAAAAAACAGCCCCGCAGGACGGAAAATACCCCATGAGTTTATTGTGGCTTTTGTGTCTTTCATATTTTTTTTTTCTTTTGCTACTTAGAAGTACATGAAGCTCCTTTCCTTACTGAACTGAAAACAGGGAGTGATTGTGGTATTCTTTCAGGTGCTTGGAGATATAGTTAAGGGTTGTAAGGGGCTGTTTTGTTCTTCCTCAGTGCAGCCACCACTTCACATTTCTGTCCAAGCAAAATGGAAAATGCAACATAGACTATTCTGAAATCTGAAAAAGATTTTTTTTCCTCCCAGTAACTGCAATTTTATTAAAAGATCAGTTTACATACTGCTACATTTATTAGTTCTTTGACTCCTAGCCCCATAAAACTGCATGAAAAGTCATGACAGTCAGACCACAGGGACATCTACCTTCTGAAAAAGTAGAGCTGTACTTGGGCATGTGGAAATTGTTTGGCAACACGTAAGAAAGCCAGAAACTGCCATTGTGCAAGCTGATGGTTTTCTTGGCATATATGTGCCCTTCAGACAGGATGGTTTTATGCTATAGTCTTGAGCAGTGATTCAGTGTGGGAATTCTTCACGATGTTATTTATAGCTTTATATCTCTGCCTTTCTGCAAACCACATTCATAGATCTCCAGTCTGGAACCCCCAAAGCAAAGATCATACATTGAACACCACTTGAGAAAAGTCTGGCTTAAAAGTCTACATGTGTCCCCTGGGCACACTGGGGAAGGGAAGAGATAAAGTCTGGCTCTGTGGCATCATTCATCTGCCTTAGCCATGAGCTCATTGTCTCCTGAATCTCCTGTCTGTAAAAAGGCAGGCACAGTTCCCTGTAGGCAAGTCTCCTACTGCACCCTCTTGACTTCTCTCAAGGGAGAATATCTATTCATTTAAAGGCATGTGGTGAATTAGGAGGTATAGGCAACTCTATCCAACAGTTATTAATTTTGGAGAGCTCAGAGCTGGATCTTTAATCCTGCAGTAGAGTTTAGATTATATATCAATGAAGTAGTGTAAGGTTTATGCATGAATGCACTTTGCACATATACTTTGCGTGTAATTTCTTAAATCTTGAAATAATCGGACTGAAATCCAGAATATTGACACATGCATAATAATCATTTGGCACTTACCTTTGTCACTTGCAACAGACTCCATCCTCAGTAAAACTTCATGAATCCCTGTCCCAGCCTGATAGGCCTCATCATTCCCATTTTCTGTTATAACTTCCCAGAGCAGCCACAGCAGATGTATTTCCACGGCTTTTGTCTCCCATTGCCTCACTGTATCATCTATCACTACTGCTCCAGTCTTACTGTTCTTCATTAAGCTCTTCTGCTAATTTAATTCCTTTCTCTTCATCTTCCCTCCCTGAGTAGGCACCCACAACATGGTCCTCACACATTGCTTAGCTGTGTCCTCATGTTCTCTTCTGCCACATCTCCAGTCTTCTTGCTCCATTCTGTTTGCAACCTCAGCTTTCCCTTCCCCAGTGTGTCCCTTGACCTCTTCCCACCTCCCTGCTCAAGTCCGTTACCTAGTTGGTCTCTCTTCTCATCGACTGATGTCTGTCTCCTTCCCACTTGCACAACACCCCAGCACAGAAGACTGCATTCACACGTATCCCAGCTCAATATTTCCATGTTTCCTTGAAGGTCAGTAGAAACCCTCTACACCCATTGAATCTGTAGCAGACTGTGAAGCTGCCATACGTGTTTAGCAGGGTTACACTTAGTAAGCTGGTAAACTGCTCGGGAGTCAAGACTTTAGCCTCATCTTAGGAGAAAAGAGCTGGTCTGGCTGGACTCTGAGCACCAAAAGAGGAAGGAGGGGGTTTATATGAGAAGGAAAGAGAAGCCCTGGTGAAAAAATAAAAAGTGTTTTAGGAATGTTTGATGTGCCCTTGCCCGGGCTCAGTGAGGAGCTCTGTGAAACTGTGCCCGCCTCACTAGATGGCACTGCAGAACACTCTGGCAGCGGTTCGGGGCAGCCTTGACAGGGAGAAAGATCAAGGGAGGCTTTCCATGTGCTGGGGCAGTGTATTGTTTAATCCTCAAAAGGGCCTGGCTGGAGTCTGAGAAGCTTAAACATTTTCCCCACATGGATCGAGATGTGCCTGGGACCAGGGAGTGGGGTTCTATCATCCCTAACTGAAATGTGAAAGAAAAACTTCCCAAAGGTTTTCCAGCTTTGAGATCTGGTAACCCTGAAGGAGGACAAACTGAAGCATCAGAGGGTGTTTGGGGCCAAGAAAGAAAGGTACTGAGAATTCTGCTAAGTCTCTGCATTCTAGCTACAGGAAATACTGCAGTGTGGGCTCTTGCAACCTCTTATTTGATGTGTTGTAATGCCAAATTCTTTTCTGATGAGTGGCCAGGGTGCCAAGGACTTCTCCCACAATTTCATTGTGAAGGTAAGAATGAATTCAACTTGGAAGGGAGAGGGATTACATGTAGACTGAAATGGAGATATCAAATAGGAAAGATTCTTCCCCTGGGACTAAAAGGAAGCACGAAGTACTTCCTCCTCCAAACACACAGGTGAGGGCTCTGGGTTTGCAGCACCTATCTGAGTTCTTAACAGGTGAGAAAACCTGCCTGGCTCTGCAGGATTCAAATAGGGGAACAAGGGAGAAACTGGAGAGAGCTCAATGTATTTTTTTTTTATATTGATTCATTGTTTCAGACCCAGCAATGAGCATCAGCTCCCTCCTTGGTGGCCTGATCATTTTTCACGTCTGTCAGTGCGCTGCAAAGCTGCTACAAAAAACTACATTTCTCCTTCTCCTGTGGTCAGGGACATATTTTGGCTCCATGGCTGTGAACGTGCTGCCATTCTCAGTTACAAACACATAACACTGCATAAAGTGACCCATATTTAGTGGCAATCATGACTTAACAACACCAGAATGACCTGCATCAACACGGCCTGTTAGCAGAGCTGGTTTCAGGCAGAGGAGGTGGCTTCACCAGCAGTAGGATAGGAGCTGGGTGAGTGGTGCCCTGGAATAAAACACTCTCTATGTCCCTTTTTTTTTTTTTTTTGGTTTGGTTTGGTTTGGTTTTTTTTCCTGCTGGTCTCGATTCCTCACATAACAGCTTTGCTTAGGGATCCTCTCAGATGCCCTCTCTAGTGGACATTGCCCTAGAGGGAAGAAGAGACTAAAGTAAGTTCCCCTATTGCTAACAGCAGCTTCTTTTCAGAAAAGAACAGACAAATTGTTTCCTTTCAATTCTAATCTCACTAAAGTACCAGGAGCTAAAGGCTTTGGGCCTTTAGTCATAATAATGCTGTGAATGAACACATCTTTTTCATCAAGACTTTCCCCAGTGTGCCACATTACTGGCTTGTGTACGCTTACCTGGCTTGGGAAGTGATCACTGTTTCCCCAAGCCTTGTTCCCATCTCTGTAGGCATTGCAGCTGCCTCTTTCAGGGGAAGGTGGAGGTGGGAAATGGTTCCTTCTTGCTCCTCTGCCTCTGGTCAAGCAGCTGGAGTCAGAGGGGAGTCCTGCTTTTGGGCTGTTTGTTGGTCTTGACAAGGCCTGTCTGGGCTATGTGTGGTCAGTGTGCTGCTGTGGGATCCCCGGGACAGGAGGGAGCAGTACCTTGTGTGTGATGCTGTGCTGTAGATTGTTGCTGTACGACCTCCAATCCCCAACATGACATCACTGTCCTAAAAAAATTCAAATAAACTCCTTTGGGTTTGCTTTATTGCCTTTTTGTCTTTTGGAATTTAAGTTTTAACTACATCAAATTCTTCAGCTTTTCTCCATGGCTAGTAGGGTGAGAAGCTTTGTGGGAAGAATAAACTCACACCCTCTGTCTGTAAGGCTTGAAATAAACACCAGCATTTGTGACACACAAGAAAAATTCCATGACTCAGAATAAAAGGCTGAGAGCTGGTAAAGCTGTCTGCTTGTCAGAGCAAGAATACCGTGTGGCTGTTCTCATTCAGGAGCAATAAGGTTGCCTTTTGCTTCCTGGTGACCTCCAAGCTCAGAGTAAGCAGATCCAGGCTCAAAGCTGTGTAGACTGTCTGATGCTAAGACATGGTTTGATGTTATGGATACACCAGCTGGTTCATTGTGGGAGCCAAAACATTGCCGACCCATTCTACTGAGGCCAGAGAGTATGTCCCTGAGGCAAGGAACAATTGAAAGAGAGTCTCAAAGCAATGCAGATAAGGCTGCTCTGGAGTTGTTCCTCTTTGTTTGGTTGAAACTCATTAACATAATCCAAATATACATTTACTTATCAGCTTTACTTTTTATTTCCTCATGGGTCATAAATTTTCTAACATTATTTAATGCAATGTTGCCCCTACAAAATAATAGCACACTGTAGAAGCTGGGGGGGCAGGAGGTGTTGCAGCTTGATTTCCCCTTGATGGCTAAGCCAGGCTATCAGCACTGTAACTGATATAACTAGCATTATTTGCATTGTGTGGTTCTGTTCTTGAAGAGGCACAATCAAACAGTAAGCAGATAAACTTTCCTAGCTCAGGCACTTGAGCTAGAACGCAACTGCCTGATTCCCAAAGCATAGCTCTGTTTCATTGAAAATATTGCTGCTTCAAATATATGCATATGGTCGCTGGAGAACTACTGCACTGCAAAACTCACAGTGCATTATTTTGTCAAATACTGAACATCATTGAGTGCTGAGAACCTATATGCATGTGGAGCAACACCAGAGGTAACATCATCAGGATAGTAGGTAATCTCTTAAAAATTTACTTAAATAAAATTGGATTTTTGTCTGACAACTTTACTCTTTTACCTTTATCCTTAGAACATCTCATTGAGATAAAAGGGACCATTTCATATAAGCACATGCTTGGAGTTCAAGTGTATAGCATGTTCCTTAACCTAAACCTATGCTTTCTATAGCAACCTGTGTAGAACACCAGGTGTTCACAGCTTCTGAAGGAACGATTTTATTTCCTTCTTTCACAGTGCCAAGGTATGGTATGTGCTAGGCATATACCTTACTGTTTCGAGATTAATGAGTGTCCTAGCAGATGTGCCGCCTTAGGACTGTGACCTTCAGTTATTTCTCAGGAGTGAAATGGATACTTTTGGAATAAAATTCTTTTGAAAGGCTGAATCAGTACTGAGAAATCCAGGTGTCCAGGACAAAACAAAGATAACTCCACATGAAGAAAGCTCTGGGTCAGCTGACCAGAACTTTCATGGCTTCATGCCAAAAATTCTCACAGGACATGGGACAGCTGTTAGCATTAAAAGAGTGTCAGATCATCTGAACTTTACATGATTGGTAGATGCACACTAGGCTTGTTAACAGAAATTCAAATGTAACTGGTTCTGATAGTGACAGAATAACCAATTACTTAGGGCTCTTCTTCACTATATTGTAGTAATGCTATATGTAGAGTGTGACACAGGGTGTTGGCTCTCTTCTGTTACCCTTTCTCACTGGTCAGGTTGCTTCTTTCTTTACTGTGAATAAGAGTGTCACAAACCGGGACACCAGTCCGTGCAATTAAGTACCTACAAGGATCAGATGCATCTCAGGGCTTGTGTGTCTACAACTTCGGAGGGCAGCCCTGGTTCTTCAGCAGATTTGCTGCTGAAGTTTTCTGGTGAGAGTCCCTGTATGCCAATGCAGTGTAGTGTAAGCCTGTGAGCAGCCATGCATTTCTTAATTCCTTTCAGATACCTATTGCACCCCATTTCCTGTGGGGTGACTACTGCTTTCACAGCTGCGAATCTTTTTTTTTTTGTTTGTTTTTTTTTAAATTGTTTTAAATTTTTTTTTCTTTCCTGCCTCTTTTGTATCAATGAAAGGTGCCTCCGCCTGTGAGGGAAAGGCTCATGCTGAAGCTTGTCCCCAGCTGATTTTCCTCATCAGCTAAGCCAGCTAGATCCATCCAAATCTGGGCTAGGATGCAAGCCAATACGTAGCATGCACAGTTTGACTTAGCAGGGAGTTCAGATTTCAGTATAATCACAAGACCTGTTTTAAGGTGGCGGCACAGAGCACATGGAGTTCTCTCTCAAATGTGTTGAATATCAAGATGTTTTTATTCATACTGCTTACACTGCACGTGCATCTTTACAGTCAGCCTTGGTCATGTATACTGACACAGATGTAGCGATGGCTTTGCTTCTTGGTGAGTAATACAGATTTTCTCTGTATAAAGGCAATCATTTGCTGCCTTTTTTTTTTTTTTAAATGTACTCAAGAATTCCTTCATGTCTAGTTTGTCAGTCTACAGGGATGTACTTGACTCACACTCTGTAATCAGAAAGCATGGCTGGAAGGGATAGGCTCACAGGTGACAGCTGGCAATAGCCCCATCTGTACCAGAGTTTGCAGGCTGCAGATAGTGGGAGGAGGACCCTTTTACTCTCGGGCAGCAGGAGAAAGCAGTCTCAGAACACATGTGTCAACTGTCGCGTTAAATTTTTTATGCTGAGATCAGGGAGTGATTTGTTTTTGCATATGAGATCATTATGTCAACAAGACAAGGATGTAATGAAATGCAAAACAAAATTCCCAGTCCTGGGAATCTTATCGCTTAGCTCACAAGCCAGACCTCATGGAGTCCCCAGAAGGGGAAGCAGCTACGCTGGCAGAAAAGTGCCTGTGTTCTTACATACCATTTTCATTTTCAAACATAAATAGACTGCAGAAGAATGAACACAAATCAGCTCTGCTGCTGTGACCAGCTCCTGCACACTAACTCTCACCCGTCCTGTCTGCATCCAGCAGCGTCATTCCGCTGCAGTGCTTTAGAGCAGGACTAGCAGGAATCACCCTTTGTACCCAGGGACCCCAAGTCAGGGCTCCTCCTCCAGAGCTCTCTGTGAGAAGCTGAGAGTTCTGCTCTCCGCAGCTGCTGGGAAGCCTGCTCCGAAATGCAGCAATTCAGTTTCTTAGCACTTACCTACTGCACCAAAGTAGATTCATGAACAGCAATTGTAGCTTTCTCAAGTAGCAAATGCTCTGGAGCAGTTGAGTTGGAAAGGAGTCTCTGCTTTTTACCCAGCCACTGTCACCCCTATGGAGTCTGTATTCTCCACTGAATAACAATGGAGTTGAGTCTTCACTTGCAGCATTGGGGCACAGTCTTAATCATTCCACTGATCTAAACAGAGATGTGCTGGTAAGATGACTCCAAAGCTTCTTTTTTTCCTCCAAAACAAGATATTGGAAGCATTTACAGTGATATTCATCTCAATTTACACCTCTGTCAGTGGAAGCAGAATTGTGTTTGATATTGTCAGTGCATCAGGATGAGTTTAACTGAGTTAGTACATGATTTTGTGCTCTTCTAAGGAGTAGAGAGCTGCAACTCCGTACCAGGAACATCCCTGTTCCCCCACCATTTCACTCCACTTTGTCCCTCGTCTCTCCTCCCAGCCAGGCAGGGGAAAGGACCTGGCACAAGGCACAGTACAGGTGACAGCTGCAGGGACACTGCAGCCCTCGTGCTGATGGGACTACCTCCCAGTCACACAGGTTGCACTGGCAGGGTGGAGGAGCAGGGTGAGAGGAAATTCCTTGTCTTGTTTCCAGCACTCACCAAGACGCATCTCTGCAGGAATGGGGCAGAGTCTGACCCTCAATAAATAGGTTCCTTGGGGATGAAAGGTGCTGTAAAAGCGAGACGACAAGCATGTAATAGTTTGTTGCTCCCTTTTTCCCCTTCCCTTGATCCTTTGTGGATTTGGCTAGTTGGATCTGTGCTGTTACTGTGTCAGGACTCAGAGAGCAAGCAGCAATGAATTTCTCACTGCTACTGCTCCAGTCCTAATAGCAAACAGCTGAGTGAAGAATGAAGTCCCGGCTGAAAAACAAACAGAGCCTTCCCTCCCTTTGCCTCTGCTGTTGCTGGAGCAGCAGCAGCTTCAGTGTTATTGTAAGCCCCTGGTGTTAGATGCCAGTTCTGGGACTGTAAGTGTGGTTATATTTAGCCTGTCGCCACTCTATTGTTGGGGAATGGCCCAGACTATACTGCCTTTTTCTGGATAGGTAGAGTCCAAATTTCAAGCCTGGAATAGTCAAATTCATTTTAAAGGTAGTTTCCCACATCCCATTTTACTGAGCAGAAAAATCACATGGTGCAGATTGAAAGTGTATTTGCATTGTTTTTGACTTTTTTTTTTTTTAACTGGTAGCCTTCTGAAGAGGTGAAGGCAACTTTATATTTTAATTTTTTTGAAGCAGTCAAACGGTTTAGCATGACTTACCTTGTTTGAGCAGAGTGAAAGTTGGCAGATTTGTTTTTAACTCTTGGCCTCATCAGCTTCTTGGGCTGCTCTACAGTAGTTGAAATTATGCCAACATTTCCATTAAAACATTCCCCTCTCTTCTCATTTTCAGGGGTTTCAAACTTGGCTGTAAAAATTTGCTCCAGGATAAAATCTTGGCACCCAGAGTCCCTGCCCAGGTGTGACTTCTTAAAATCACCATAAGCCAAACCCTGAAATTAGTTTCTGCTTAGCCTTTAGTCGCTGGCATACAGTTGTATGTTCACTTCAGGAGAGCTCAGCATGAGAAGTTGTAGGGTACAGGTTAAGGAAGATTGCTTTTCCTTAAGGGAAAACTAACTAGAATAAATAAACAAATATTTGTGAAATATACAGCTGTTGAACTGAGGTTGTACAATCACCCAGATTTCCTAAAGGACTCATGGAGATGCCATTTGCTTATTTCAGACCTCATAGTCATGTTGTGTAGCTCTTAACAGAGTGAATGGCCTGCCTTATGCTTTCCATAGCTCTTGGCAAAATGCAGGAGGGAAGGCTGCCCAAGGGCTGGGTTTTTGCAGCCCTCCATGCTGTTTCCCCAAGGCCAATCTGGGCTACAACCTGTAATTCACAGCCTACGTGGTGGTGCATGCCTGTTCAGAGACTCGCACAGAGCAGTGTGTCCCTGGTCTCCTTACATTGTCTCCTGGCACTGAAACAATGAGCCCCTCCTTCTGAGAGAGGTCACAAGGCTGGGATGATCCCAGTTGAACTCAGCTGCACCCATAAGGCATAATGCCATCTTTTTCAAGGCTCTTGTGGATATCTATGGAGAGGGACCATAGTGTAAGTACCTAAGGGCTAAGTCCCTAAGGAGAATTAATCATCATATAGGACATAGAACAGCCTGCAATGCACAGCTCCAGTTCCAGCTGGAGTTGGACTTCTACTGTTGTTCAACACAGAAAAATAGTAATTTTCTTTCTTTACCTACTTATGAAAAGGGTGAGCCCTCATATTCTATCCAGAGAGCAGCACTCCTGTGTCTGTGGTGCCTTGTAAAGTATCCAGGAGTCATACTGAAGGGAACCTATTTTGATCCACTTACACTGCTCTGAAACCAGAAGACTGGGAGTTAGATCTAGTCTGTCTCAACAGTTGGACAGTCTCAGCAAAAGACAAGAAGCATCAAGAAAACCCATGCTGACACTTCCACAGAAGATCTCTAAATTTCCTATGTCTCCATCCTTGTAACATTTGATTCCAATTAACATGAAAAGGCCACAGACTAGTCTGCCCTGCGGGGCTGCCTTGCAAAATAAGACTGTCTGCCTGCCAAGGCACATGGAGAAGTGGCAAGCCTATCCCTCCAAAGGCAAAGAAAGAGAGAAAGTATTCACCAGCTCTCTTATCCTAAACATCTACCATTCTTTAATTTTTTTTTCTAAATTTAAGTTCTTAGACTTTGTTAGGACAGCTGTCACAGTGGCCTATTCCTATGTTGATCTACACAGATTTTTCCAGAACCTGTGCCTATGTTAAATGACATAGGATCATAAGGATGAATGTGCAGTGAAGAGTATAAAAAATAAATGTAGTCACGGTTTCCTAAATTTTCCCTGAATCCCTATTCTAACCCTCAACAGCTTGTGGCTTACAAACTTCCTACTTGTAGATGGAGTCTTTGTATTTTATCATCCTTGACATCTTTTTCTTTCATTAGTTTGATCAACTTTGAACTCATGTAAACTTTGCACTAACCAACAATTCCACAGTATAAATAAACATTGCATGAAAAAAACCACTCTTTCTTTGATTTTACTGGGCCTGTCACCTAGAGTTTCTTGCAGTGGCAGAAGGAGTGAGAAGTTGCTCCCTGTTCACCACTCTACGGCATGGTTTCACTGACTTCTGTGGCACATGTTCCTACAGCTGACTGGGGTGCAGCTGTGTGACTGTGCGGGTACTGTGAAGTCTCAGCCTGCATTGCTGGGGCTGTGTACTTGACTATGTGGACATTGGAACTGAGGAGTAGGTGTTTGGAAGGCACTGTCACCTGTTTCTGCTTAGATTGGTAAACTTCCATTTATGATTTTCAGTAAGTTTCTGAAGAAACATTACATAGGATTGACAAACTCAGGGTAAGCTTGTATTGTGGTACAGTACTTAAATATACTTCAAAATAACTAAGTGGCACTTCCAAAAATATTCCTGCTTGGAGAAGAGAAATGAAAAAGCCAGAGGTATAATTACATGGGAGTGATGGACAGCTAAGCCCTTGCTACTTTTATTCTCCTATTCCACCCGGTGGCTTTGGAATATATCAGAGGGACAAGTGTTGGCTGTCTTAGCCCCAAAAAATGTTTCCCAAACATCCTTCCCTGGGGATCATAATTTCAAAGAAAATAGATTCTTTGCTTTGCGAATCACTGTTGCGGTTATCCAACCCTTGCACTTTAAAGATGTGACAACTGCAATCATTCAGAGGCAATTTGGATCTTTGTTCTCCAACCTATGTAAACCGTTGAAATGTTTTATATCACCTGCTAACACTTTTCCGTAACCTCATACTTTCCATAGTTGCGTCTTTCTTGTGAGGGAAAAGAAATCTCTTCCTCCACCCACACTACTACCACGTATACCAGACGACATCAGACAGCAGCTGTTTCTAGTTTCAGTGAAAAATATAATAAAAACCAAAATGTCTAATGTGGTATGCCAAAAAAAAGTGTTGTTCCAAATTACCCAGAGGTATGAGTATTGTTAGAAGGAAAACGTCCTTTTCCAATCAGCTTTCCACGAAATATTCATACGCCATCATTTTCTATTTATGAACATTTCTATTTATGGTGCCAGCCACTTATCTGGTTGAATTGGGGAAAAAGTTGCAACAGAGGAAAGTGAAAGGATTTGTGCCTGTTATTTGTCTATATGGCACCTAGAAATCTTACAGAGGGCATGAAAATAAAATGCTGATAGGTGTATGCTTGACCTGACAAACCACACTGCAGATACAGAGAATTTAGAAAATGTTATGAATAAGTGGATGAAAATCCAACTTCACAGTATTACCTTCAGAATTTCTTTTATTCTTTTTCTTTCTAGCTAAACTTTTAAGTTTGCAATTTTTTTCTTCACAACAGAGCAATTATGGAAAGGTCCCTCTGCTGACATCTTTTTTTCATACTTATGGGTTTCCCTTCCTCTTTGAGATTCGCAGATTCTTTGTGAAAAAATAAAGTCAGGAATTAATTACTTTTAATACTCAGTTGCTAGCTTCAAAGAATGACTGTCATAATTTTTTTTTTTTTTTGGTTCTTGTTTCATAGAAATGGGTATTCATGGAGGTCAGTGTATTACAGTTCCTTCACTTTGTTCACATCCCCTCTTACAAGGAGTCAGGATCTCCTTGTAACAGTCTTTAATGTCTTCATCTGGATGACTCTAAATCAAACCAGGTGCAATGACTTACAAATTGGCTGAAGGATGCCATCTTTGCCATGATATTCCTGAGTCTGATCTTTGGTACTGATGACATATCAAGAACCCCTCAAACACACCTTAATTGCACAAAATTCTTTTGTTCTCTTAAGCACAAAATTAAATATATTTAAAATTAAAGAGTAATATATACAGCTTCTCAAATTTCAAATTCAGAAGAACACTTACATGGCTATGGCCAGACTTTCAGCCCCACCTTCAGTTTTAGCTATATCTAATGTAAACTAAGAATCAAGGGACTTGTGTGTGAGCCAGATGAGGGTGGAGTAGATCGTGTGCTAATCTTCAATGCACACACAGATGAAATTGAGTTCGTGCTCTTTTCTTGGTACTTTGTTTTGTACAAAACAAACCAAAAAAGTTTCGAAAACTTTTGTTTAAAGATTCATTTGAAAAAAAATTAATTACTTACACTGTTAGATGTTTGTGTGGAAGAATGGAACAGTGTAAGTCTCATGACTCAGTTTCTCCAGAGTAATACCAATGACTTATATCTTCACAGAAGAGTAATATTGTTTCCAGTGACTATATTTTACAATTTTTTGACAGACTGAAAAAAAAGTTACACTTCTACTTGTGCTTTATCCCATGAATGAAGAATCTTTTGCTCTAGGGAAATAACTTTAGGATTTTCCTGTGCATACTAAATATAATAAAGCCTGCATCTGCCTTTTTACGATGAATAGATGAAACATTACAGGAAATTCAAAGAAGTCAAAACAATCTTATCCAGAAACTAATAAATATGGTGCATATGTGAACATGTAGAACATTCATTACATGCTAATGATAATAATAATGCTTGAAAAATGACTTGAAAAGGAACAGAAAATCTCTCGTGAAAGACAGTTCTTCCAGCAAAGGAAACATTCCTCTGGTGGTCACATCAATCCGGTCCTTTGCAAACACACATAATACATCATGGTTGGCTGTCTCCTCAGGAATGCCTCGGGAACAGGTTCAGAGGGCTGTTGTAGAGGTCAGGAGAGAGGTGTTAGGTTTCTGATGCATGCAGAGAAATTATGCATAATTCTTGACAGATTAAGGGTGCTGCTGTCTAAAACTGGCTGTTTCATCACATCAGGAACACCTCTAAATCCCTATTGCAAAAATTAGTGAAAACTTTTTCCCCCTTAGGCAAAGAGTTTCACTAGCAGTGTTTGAAGAAAAGAATGGCTCAAGTTCAACAAGCCCTGAAATCTGCATCAGGCAATATTCAAGGGTGTCCTAAAGGGTTTGATGAATCATTTTCTCTCTTTTTTTTTTTTTTTTTCTTTAAAGTAGGCAGCTTTGTAAACAATTGTTACCAGAGGTTATGACCATTTGCATACTTTAACCCCGAATTTCAAGAGAAAAAAGGTTTATTCTCTGCAGCTAAACAGAAAGGGGAAGGCATCTGGGTACTACAACTCTGAAATTTCCTGGTTGAGGTTTCTATTACCTGTGAAATTGCCTTTTATTGCAATGTCTAGCCTGGTAAAATCCTAGAGCATCTTATATTATGCTTTTTACAGTTCTTTGAACAGAAGCAACTGGATCAAACACCACAACTGAAGACAGCTTCAAAACACTTTCTCCCCCTCACTCATGCTTTCGAAAATCAGCTACAATTGGCAGGAGAATGTCAATTATTTCCTCTCTGGGACGAGACTCAGGGTAGAAGACTGTGTATGTACTAACAAAAAAGAATCCCAAAAATTCAAACCCACTGAGCATCTTGCTGGGGGCATGTCTGTGGCACCTGGCTGTAACTACATCAGCAATCAGAGCTGCTCCCGCCTCTGGAGCCTCATGGCCAGTATAACTCTTAGTGTCAATGTGGAGAAAAATGTCTCTCACGTATTACAGCTGTAGGTGAGTGGGGAGTTAGCATGTCTTGTTATAGAATCACAGAATATTCAGCAGTTGGAATGGACCCCAAAGATCATCTAGTCCCAACCTCCCCTGCCATGGGCGGGAACACCTCCCACTAGACCAGATTGCTCAAGGCCTTATCCCACCGAGCTTTGAACAGTTCCAGGGCTGGGGCATCCACAGCCTCCCTGGGCAACCTGTTCCTGTGCCTCACTACCCTCACAGTAAAAAATTTCTTCTTAATATCTACCCTAAATTTCCCATCTTTCAATTCGTACCCATTACTTCAGTTACTTCAGGAACTACAGCTCCTGATGAAGAGTCCCACTTCAGCTTCCTTGGAGACCCCCTTCAGCCACTGGAAAGTTGTTATGAGGTTTCCGAGCAACCTTCTCTTTCCCAGGCTGAACAGACCCAATTTTCTCAGCCTGTCTTCATAGGGAATTAATAGACAAGGTGCTCCAGACTTCATGGCCCTCCTCTGGACTTACTCCAATAGTTCCATGTCCTTGTTATGCTGGGAACACCAGAACTATCCTGCAGTTAGCATTATTGTGCTTGAAATTTTAAGTGACCAAAAGTTACATTAATTCCACTTCTTTCCCCAAAGGCACATGTCACTGACTACTGTCACCTGCCTGCACCTCCAGCTTCAACCTTTTCTCTTTCCAATGTAGCTACCTTAATGTGCTCGTGCTGATGGTGGGAGTGGGGTAGAACAAGGTAGTCTGTAAAGGGGATTAGTAACAATCAAGAACACTATTAAGACACTGCTGTTTGAGACTTAGGACTTGTGAAGAATTTTACAGTGCTCACTGGGCTCCCATTTCTCTCCGTAATTTACTAGTACAGAGCAGCAACACTCTGATTTTGGACTGTAGTATATGAGGTGGTGGTGGTCATGGTGGTGGTGTTTGAAACTGAGCAAACCAAAATGCTGCCATACTAACTTCTCCCTCCACTCCTCCCCCACTCCATCTCCCTGGGGAATATTTCACTTGTGTCATGTGGAAAAGAAGACTATTTCTGAGTGGTCTTAAAGTGGATCCTCACCCTAGACATGTTTCAGTAACTGTTTCTGATCCTCACTGTCGTATCCTACTCAGCTGAGGTTGCATATTATTGCAACTCTGTCTTTATCAATCAACCCTCCTTATTATTTCAGTTTGTTTACTTGGTGTTATTTGTGTTTTTGTGATCCATGCAACATCCACATAAAGTTAAAGCAGTGTGCACAAACAGCAGTGGATGATTGCCCTTAAATCCAGTAGACAGCTTTTTATCAGTATGACAGTTGTGAAGGAAATTTCCAGATAATAGCTGAATAGGAAGCTAAAATCTGAATAAATCTAACGTAGTGAGTACACAGCATGTGCAACATGTCATTTGCTACATGGCCAGTATTTGACATACGTATTTGTCAAATACTGTATGTATACGTATATGCGTATGACATATGACATATATATACGGACAGTTTGATCCTGTGCTCAGGAAAGTTAGTGAAAATCTTTCCACTGTTTTTAGTTTAATGTCTGACTACATATTTAGAGGACATATTTGTATTTCAAAAATAGTTTAAGGTCAGAATTATATCTCTCCTGCTCAGGACAGATCTATGCTATATAACACTTATCATTTTTTCTGTGTTTTACATGGTTTAATATATGCATTTCCTCACAATATGCTGCTTATGACAAGAAGTGAGGAAATCTTTTCCAGCAGAAGCTGTGAGGGTAAAGGTCAAGACTGTGTTTACTCACACTTGGAATTTGGCAAGACAATTGGAATAACGTCAGATACAACATAGATCAAAGTTCTTTTATAAAATTCGAGTCTTAGGGATAGCACATCCCAGGACAGCACGGTGTGCAGCAGAAGTTGTTTTAGCACGAGAAAGGATTTGCAGCAGTATTGTCTGTGGCATCTGGTTTCCTTTGGAGGCACTAAATCTAAATGCTATCCATTCCTTTTATTATTTTTGAGAGCCACAGAATTTAATGGAAGTTGAGTAGCTAGGTCTTAAGCGTAAGATCATGGTATATCAAATTTCATCGTATCACTTTCTGCTGGCCTTGAGCTGAGACTAATGTTTAGTGAAAGCGGCTTTTATAAAGATGGAAAGTTTGAAGCTGGAAGCATGAAGAGTTATGAATTCCTTGGTGCTTTGTTCCAGTTGCTAAAACCAGAGCAGCTACAGCTTCTTTCTCAATTGCACTTTGCTGACCTCAGTCATCAGACGCTGTTTTTCTGTCCTTCCTTTCTCTCCTGTGTTATATTCTTCTACTTCATATATTCTCCTCATATAATCTATACCTAGTACAAACAAGGCATCTGTCAAATTCCTTTTTGAAAGAAAAATTTATTAAATGCTTCTTATCTCTTATAATCAGGTTTTTTTATTCCTTAACCTTCTCCTTTGAACTGAACTATCTCTTCTCCGTTCTGACCACCTTTAGCTTTTTGGATTGTACTACCACCAAGCACTTTTTAAAACTGCTTACCTGGGTTCCTAGCCTTAAACTTGAGGAAAATATCTGCAGAAACCCAGATCTTTGCACATAGTTTTGATGTATTAAGCCTTGTGCATTAGAGATGGTACTATAATAAGTGGCCTTGTTACTAAATTGCTCGTCTTGCCTGAAGGCAGTGGAATAGAACATCTGAGGTCCTTTTCAACAGGTTTTATAAGATTTTTCTTTTTTTTGTGCCTATGATTGTTGTCACATTAGCTGATCATTTTCTTGCCTCTCTGCGAGTATTGGCCCAGTGTTAGCGCTATTGCAGTCTGCCGGGTTTTCCGAGGAATAAGAGATGGGCCACATGCAGTGAATGGAGTGAAAGGAAGGGAGAAGGAAGGTTAAAAATTTTCAAATGGAGACTTTTCTGGCTAAAGAAAACATAAGCAAAATTCTTCTTGATCGGCAGTTACTGTAGTGGAATTATCTGTCCTTTCATTATTCATTGAGATTTCAGCAGTTTCTTGACTATGAATAGTTAAGACTAACATTTGGATAAATATATCTTCTGGAGGCATTTTAATTGGACTTTTTTTTTAACATATCTTTAATAAAATGGTGGAAACTGATAAAATCTGCTGCTCTCAGTTAGACAATATAGAGGGCTGCTTATGAGACAATTGCAGAAGCTGAGCTTTGTAGAAACTAAAATCGAGGAGTAACAACTCTTTACTTTGACATGATTTCTCTAGTTTCTTCTTCTTCTAATTTTTTTTTCCCTTATGCCTGGAAGTACAGTCATGTTCTCTTCCTTTGCCATGACTTGGTAGATGAAGTTTTATAATCTGTCTAGCTTTTCATCTTCCCTATCCCAAAGAGAAATGTCAGACTGAGGCAGAGACTACTGACTGCTACTTTATGTACACTTTGTAACCTAAACCCCCAATTCGGCAAGCAACTACAGCGGTGTAAAGGGGGAGTAACTTCATTACAACAAACAGAAATTCTTCTGACTTACATAAGTGAAACTGAGAACATAATTCAGATCAACATTGATTTGTCTTTAAGTATTGCCTTTTATATGTGACAAATGTTCCAAATTATTCTTCTATAAATGAAGACTGCACTTATAGTGCCAGCAAGCTATTTTCTTTTTGCCACTTCTAGTTTGCCAGAGGAACAGTGGGAGAGAGACATTCTCATGGCAGCAAGTATTTTTGAAATTTAATATCTCCATAATTGTGTAGTCTACAGGAAAGGAAAAAGAAAATGCCCATAACCATACTTTTAGTGTTGTGTCAGCAGTCTCCACCAATGCCTAATAGATTAGGTATACGCCATTTTGGTATCATAGGATTGTTATATTTAAAAAGTTTATTGGTTCAAATTTGTTTATTTAACAGCAACAGCTTCTTTTTTTTACTTTTGTATCCAGCTTTTATTCTGTTTTTCTTCTAGACTCAGAAATTTTTAGGACAATTTTTCTTCTGAGGAATCACAGGTAAAAGCATAATATATACAAGTAAATCTGTGTGTGTTGACAGAATATGTAATTATATTTACCATGTGTGAGGGAAATTAAAGCTGTATAAGGGTTGTAAAGCTAGCACAGCATATATAATTAGCAGAAACTCATTTTGCTGGGAAACAAAAAAATATGCAATCAGTTGCTTATATGCACACCAGTAACTGCACGTTTGCAAAGGAGATGTTTATAGATGTGAAAGTGAACAGTTGTTCTATACCTAACTGTGCATTAATATATCTAGATCAAGTCTGCACACAAACATTTCTGCACGTGGTATGATTTAGATTTTTTCAAGTTTCATTCTTATTATAAGATTAAAAAGAAAACATTAAGTCAAGGAAATTTTTTATCCTGGTCTCTTCTTCTGTTACTGTAACACAAAATTCATTTAGCTGTTATGGAAGTCTGGTGTTAAAAAATGCCAAGCACACATCCTTTTAATGTAAAACATTTGCATAATTAGAAATAGCCTGCTTAGGAACCCTAACACTCTAAAGGATGTCAATAATCCTACCTCCATAGAACTTTCCTTATAAAAGGGATGTAAGGCAAAGAAACTAAGTGCTAGCTAAAAATAAATTGGACTTGCAATGCAGTCCAACATTGAAAGCTGTTGATGCATTTCATGAAGCAACTGAGAGTCCCTTAGAAGGCTTTCTGGAAGTAGACAGAGATCACTTCTGTTAGACATTAAGTGGAAGGTGCCTCAGCTTCCTGACAAACTTCATTGCATTTCTGTCTGAAGTGTTGGGTCATGAGGCTGCTGCTACCTTTGTTCTCATCTTACACCACTTAAAGAACTATTCACGTTGTGCAGCACGATAAAGCTCCTTTTCACGTTTTCTGCTTTTGTAGGTAAACAGACTAAAAAACCCTGTGTATTCCTGTGCACCTCCCCCACCTCTCCCTGCCTAGTATGACTCTTTGGGCTTTGATTTTATAAGCTCTATGACTTTTTTTTTTTTTTAATATTCTCCTACAGAAAGGCAGTACATGGTGCATTTTGTCCTAAAAATGTCTGTTGAAATAGTAGCTCATATGAGTGACTAGGAAGATATGTCACTTCTGGAAAAATTAAATCAGCAGCCTTAGCTTGCAGCTGGAGAAAAAAAAATGTTTGGAGGGAAACTACTTTTCTGAGACAAAATCAAAGACACTGTTGAGGCAGCCAAATTGGAATAGTACAGGGACCCTGATAGTAGTAACAGCAAGTCCTGCATACTGAGAACTTCTGGTACTTGAACCAGGTCCTCTATTGAACTTTGGATTCAAACAGCCTTCTTGCTGGCCCATCACTTCCAAGAGACTCTAATTCCCTGTGATAACAGCTCTTACCTGTTCCTGCACTCTAGTCTCTCATTCATTTTCTGCTTTGCTACCCCTTTTTGTTTTAAACATGGTTAGATAGGAAGACCTGGGAACACTCATTCTTCATTATTAGGCTGAGTGACTGACTTTTCAAAGGAAACTTGCTTTTGAGCTTTCTGCAGGGTGTGAAGTGACTTGATGTGCTCTCAGTGCTTACACTAGGGACAGGCAAGGACCATGCACTGTGTACAGATATTCTAGCCCTGCTGTCTGCCAGTAATATTTTCTGCAAGGAATGACACTTGAAGGGAGTTATGAACTACTTTTCTCCAAAACCTTTTTTTTTCTTTGGTATTTATATGCTTTTTATGTATTTATATGTTTAGAGGTGTCTTGGTTTGGCATGGGTTAAATCTTTATGTTATATGCTATGTTCTGGTGCAGGTTACCTTAATATCAGTCCAAAGTGACATAATTGCTCTGGATATCAGGATGATTCACTAAGGTTGTGGGAGGTTCTGTTCCACAAATTAAAAAACAGATTTAAAGAAAAACAGATTTAAAAGGCTAAGGCTTTGTTGATGTTGTTAGCAGCAATACTAGTAAAAACACTTCACCAAAAAAATAAGAAAGCTAATGCTTATTGTTTTAGAATGTAATACTATACTTTTCCAAATGGCTTTTTTGACCTTTAGCACTGATTTTATTTTTCCTTGCTTGACAGCATTCTAAAATGACTGTGAAGCAGAGGTCTTGCAGAATTCAGGCTTCATCCATGGCAGCAATATTATTTTCTGTTAATGCATCTAGAAAGGCTAGAGCAAAGACCCTCAAAAAAGAGTCAGGGCAGTACATTGTTGGTAGTGCTGCTCAGGACAGGCAGCCACAGTATTTTCCCCACCAAGTGATGGAGCCATATGCTTCATAAACTGAGGACATTGCCTTATAACAGCCTTCTTTAGCCCTCAGGTAAGCCCTTCTCTAGTCATTCAGTCTTTTTCAGTCCAAGATGCTCAAAACAGTGGTGAAACATTTGTTTTTTAAGTACTGTACTGCATAGAATCATGGAATCATACAGGTTGGAAAACATCTCAAAGGTCATCGAGTCCAGTCACTACCTTGTCAACTAGACCATGGCACTAAGTGCCATGTCCAGTTGTTTCCTGAACACTTGGGGATGTTTCTTGAACACTGGGGATGGTGACTCCACCACTGTCCTGGACAATCCATTCTAAATAATCCAGTTCTTGGAATGGACTTTTTACTTTCATTAAAGAAATTCTCCCTGATGTTCAGCTTAAATCTCCCCTGGTGCAACTTGGGGCCATGTTCTTTTGCTCTATCTTTAGTTGCCTGCAAGAAGAGTCTAACCTATCCCTGCCTTTCAGGTAGTTGGAGAGAGGAAAAAGTCTCCCCTGAGGCTCCTTTCCCCCAGGCTAAACAACCCCAGTTCTCTCAGCCACTTGTCATGTGACTTACTCTCTAGACCCTTCACCAGCTCCATTTCCCTTCTCTGGACATGCACCACCACCTCAATGTCCTTCCTTAACTGAGGAGCCCAGAACTGGACACAGCACTCCAGGGTCAGCCTCACCAGTGCTGAGTACAGAGGGACAATTACTTCCCTGGTCCTGCTGACCACACTGTTTCTGATACAGACCAGGATGCCATTGCCCTTCTTGGCCACCCAGACACACTGCTGGCTCATGTTCAACTGCTGTCGACCGGCACCTCCAGGTCCTTTTCCCCCTGGCAGCTTTCCAGCCACTCTTCCTCCAGCCTGCAGTACTGCATGGGGGTTGTTGCGGCCAAAGCGTAGGACTCTGTCATTCGGTCGAGGCGGGAGGACGACACGGTGTTCAGGGATACCAGCCCCTTTATTACAACAGTGCTTCTACTTATATACACTTCTGGGTAAC
>JAYRBT010000114.1:41035946-41073913 GCA_036023395.1 Myiotriccus ornatus | reverse complement strand
CTCAACATTTGGCATTACTGAACTTCATACTGTTGGCCTCGACCCATCGATCCAGTCTGTCCAGATCCCTCTGCAAAACCTTCCAACCTTCCAGTAGGTCAGTGCTCCTGCCCAGCACAGTGTTTTCTGCGGACTTACTGAGAGTGAGCTTGCAGTCCTCGTCCAGATCATCAATAAATATATTGAGTAGGACTGAGTCAAAAAATATACGTACTCAATACTGAGCCTTGGGGAACCCCAACTGGATGTGGCACCATTCACGTCCACTCACTGTGCCTGGCCATCCAGCCAGATTTTGACCCATCTAAGAGTGTACCTGTCAATTTTAGTTATATGTCAACTAGCCTTTAATTAATACTGTTTTAAAATTAATTACACTAATTGACCATGGTCCAGGATATGTGTATGACTAGTCCTAGAAAATCTTTTATACCATATGCCTCTGCCATAGTTCCTATATACACTCATAGTTTCATGTCTACAAATAGCATATTCTCTAAAACAGAGGCATCATCTTTTCATTTGATGAGGAAAATGTTCAACAGTTTCATCTTCTCTAAAGAAAAGGATCTTCCAGGAAAATTTTGTTAATTTTTAGTTACTTGCTTTGCTAGCTGTATGACATTTCCTTCATTCCCGCATCCAATTCAAGCAGCTGATGTTGGCCTTTGGAATCTATTTCTTGATGAATTTGCACCTCTGTCTTCCTGCATTAGTTCATTTGAGTCTCCTCAAAGAAAATCAGAGGCAGAGCAGTCTCAAAAAAAGATCCTCAGCTGTGAAATTTTTTTCCCTTTGTTTTGACAGACCATGAATCAAGGAACCTTAAAGGAAAGGTATGTCATTTTTTGCAGTCGTCTCTGAACAGGAGAGTAGGTGGAACAGCATTTTTGGGAAACAAGAGTCTGTGTGATTTATTAAGTTTTGAAAAGTGTGCATCTGTTCAAGGTCCACACATCAAACACATTTTGTTAATAATAAAATGTCTTCTTAAGTAAAAACCTTCCTGAAGGAGTACAGTACACTGTGTGTCTTGAATTCCATATGTTTCTGGGACTCTTAATATCTAGCTCACCTATAAATGCCCAAAAATTCTTTTTGAAGATAAATTTATAGAGGTTAGAAAAATTGCTAGACTAATTTATTTACTTGACATAAATTCAAATACACTAAAATGCAATATGAAGACTGTTTCTTAACTTCACCTGGGGATCTAGGAAGGGCTTCTCTGTTACCACTTTAAGCCACTTTGTTTGCAGTTTTCTCCACCATTTATACAAATGAAGCAACACATTCTGCTTCATCGTAGTAATACTGTAAAGGAAACATTGCCCTGTCAGAGGTACTATATATTCAAGACCCAGAGGATATATTTATCTTGTGACTTTTATTGATCTCAGCTTTGTAAAAAATTCATAAGCAGTTTTACATTCAACCTATTGTGAAAACTTTGATTTTACAGGGAACTTTACCACACAACTTATTTAAGGGTCATTAAAATCCTCTTTTTAAAAAAGAAGAAGAGAAAATTAAGAAAGACGAGAATAAGAAAAAGAAAAAAAACAGGAAAAACTTTTTCACTTTCTGTGTGACAGAGTGCTGGCACAGGCTGCCCAGAGAGGTTGCGGAGTCTTCATCCTTGGTCCTGGGCAACTGGCTGCAGGAAGCTCTGCTTGAGCAGGAAGGACTGGACAAGATGATGCCCAGAAGTCTCTTCCAACATTCTTTTTATGACTGTATTTAAATATGCCAGATTTTTCATACTTTCTTTTGAAAAGCTTCTAAATTGAAAGCTGAACAAGTTAATTTGTGCAACAATTTCACTGTTATTCCACCAAAATAAAAGCTCATCTTGTGAGACAATTAGGTCAGCTAGCTGTACCTAACAACAGATTCAACCAAGAGTCAAAAAAAAAAAAATTATGATGGAGGCCACAGGGATGTTTATATTTGTGTTTTGTTTTGGTGTTGAAGCACTAACATATCCCAGGCAGCCCAGAAAACACCATATGGAATGCATGGGGAGAAGGGAGTAGCTAGTCTTCTGAGATGAATCTTCATGAAATTACATTTCTTGGAAGAATACCAGGGAATTCTGCAAATAAAGCACAGCATATGTATAAAGATACTGTTGTCTAGACCACTAAGGATTAGGTGTTCCTTCTTCTTTTTTTCAAAGCAATGCTGTCTTCTCTGAAAGATGAAGCTCAGTCACAGCATGTAGTTAGTGGCTGTAGAGAAAACAACTTTCCATGGTATTTATTAGTGGAGCTCTGTTTTTAAAAACAAAAGCAGACTGAGCATTCCAGATCTTAACACTATGAGAGCTCATGTCTCATTTCTTTGTGCTTGACTTCTCCTGGGCCTCATGTGCGTATAACCTGACACCACTGGTTTGCAGCACGTGTACACTCTACATTCTGCTAGCTTGTGAAGGAATGTTTTTCATTACATGTCAGGTTTTTCATTTTCAGGTCAAAATAAAAATAACTCTAGAGGAAGCTGTTTTACTTTGGAATGATGTAGGAAACTTGTGTATTCTCTAGCTGACTCATGGGTAGATCCACTCAATCCGGTCACTGAGGCTCAGAGAGAGGATACAGGTATCATTCTCAAAAGCACAGTCCATACATAATACTGATGGGGGGAGATTTGCTATTTTTTTCACATGTCAGGTTAAGAGCATTATTAGTTTACAGAACCACAGAATATGCCAGGGTGGAAGGGACTCACAGGGATCATCGAGTCTTGCATCTAGCTTTGAATCTTTTGAATATATACCTTTTTTTTTTCCCCCCTAGAGGAGCATAAGTCTTTATTTTCTTTTTCCTTGCATAAATCTAAGTACTGCCTCCCACGAAGCTGACTAGATTACCATTGTCTTGAATGGATCTGCCTCAGATTAGGCACTGTAACTTCTGACAGTTTCCAGTTTTTCAGTAGGTTGCACTACTCCAACTCACCAATGTTTATGCTGTACAACGAAAAGTTAAATTACTCTTTCCAAAAAGATCTTCAAAACAAACAAAACAACACAACCAGAAAACCATGGAGTCTAGAGCTATTTTATCTGAAAATCAGCATCCCAAAAGATTTGCAAATGAGAAATAACCAATTTCTAACCATGGCTAGGAATTCTATATAAATAATTAATGCAGCAAAAGAAAAACACTTCCAGCATTCCATTCCAGAGCCTCCAGCCTGGTGTTTTTCGAAAAATTAGTCAATTCCTCTTCTTTCCTACTGTTAACACAGAAACTCAAACCTTTGAATTCTGTCACTGCTTTGCTAGAACAGCAGTTTGCTGAAGCAGTCATTAGAGCAAACACCAATGGCTTTATAGCAGAAAATTGTTAGTGAATTAAATGAATCCCTTAATAAATGTCCACTGTGGGGTTTGCAAGATATGTTCTATTTGGTTGGTGAGGCATCTTCATGCATTTCAGTCGAAAAGTACTGTTGTCCCAAGACTTGGTCTGACAGATTCAGCTCGTGTGTGCAATATGAGCAAAATCTCGAGAGCTGGAACAAGCTTAATGAATCAAGACTGAGATCCAATGGAGAACTACTTGCTATTTTCCTACTAGGCATAAATATATGTGAGTGGACACCCAGGGATATAAGATTCAGCATTTTAAGCAGCAGAATAATGAAAAAAGATTAGGGTAGAACAGATTTTGCAGCTATAGAAAGCTGTGATTGTAAAATAGATGATTCAGACTGTGGAATTGCACTAAAAGTACTTGAATGGGGAATTTTCCTTTGTGCACATTTTGTGATAGCTGCTAATTATTTAGAAGTTGAGACCTAGATAAATTATCGCATCATAAATCTACATAACATGTTGTTATTATTAGCTATAAATTTTTGTGAAGTAAGTAGAAGCAAGCTGGTTGAAACTTTTAGTAGCTGAATGACTCCTTTAGCTTACATGGATACTAACAACCTGATCTCTACTGGGACTTGGAGCATCAAGGTGGAATTACTAATTTTATAGTTACTTAGTCAATTAACTTGTAGACTTAACATTTTAAAAATGGAAAATACTCAGCTCACTCTTAGAGAATGCAGGATAACAAACTCGCCAAATGCTTGACGACCCTGGCTTCTATAATTTTCCTATGCCATATTTTTCCCTTCATCATGCTAGACATACCACATCATTACACAGTTTTTTTCACAGCATCCTTTCACAATGCATGTACATCTTTGGCAGTGTACCTACACTTAACATGGTGAAAATAAAGTTTCTGAATAAGAGATTGCTGTGTATTTTTTAGTAGTTAAACACTACCTCCAGTTTATCCATGCCTAACTAGGTGTTCCTAGTTGAGGAATTTTGTTGATTTGCTGTTTTTTTTTTTTCACCCAATACTTTCTTTTGAAAAACAGTGTGACTATGTTCTTCTGGAAATCAACAGGGAGGCACAGAGAGCAATTCAGCATGTATGACGAGATCTCTCAGTGATACGGGATAAATCACTTCCTGAGGTGCTAATCTCTCTCCTGACTACATGGTGATGCTTGAGAACTACTGTCACGAGCATTACAGAATAAGACACAAGACCAGCAGGGTTCTGAACAGGGCTGCATGTCCTGCCTGAGCAGTGCTCAAAGTTGATCTGCTTTATTAAGAAAATGGAGGGATTTTATAGGGTAGGCTGGGGAAGGTGCTAGAAGGTAGGAGGAATATGGAAAACTCGGACATGGGATAGGTGGAGGGTACATGAATAAACATTAAGGAGTAGGATAGTAACAGGGTACAAACTGGGATTGACTGGGACAGATATGGCACCATAAGCTGTCCAATGGTAGCTGTACTTTTGCTCCTAGGAGTGAAGTCCATGGTAACCACTTGCAACATTTTAAACTGGGGCCTCATCCCAGCATTGGGTTTCAGCCAAAAAAGTCTCTTATAACACAGTCTTTTTACACCACTGTAATTCCATTGTCTGTTTGGTTAATAAACTCTTCTTTCCATAGTTTGTACAATGAAACACCAGAATGACCATCTCCAACAAACTACCTCTAAGAACTTTGGGCAGACACTGCTGTTCAGATCAACCCGACATGTTAAATATCAGGTCAGAACTTGCACCTTGCAGCAGTCACAGATAGGCTCTTACAGTCCTGAATTTCCTTCTCAAGAGTATGGTCTTGAGGTTATGACTGATGGAAATATCAGAAACAAAGAGATAAGTGCATCAGGTCTTAAGAGTACTCAGCAGGGGAGAAGAGAACAAGGTAAAGAATATCATCATGCCACTCTGTAAATTTACAAGTTTGTTTGCATCCTGTTTGTGGTGTGAGGTTTCAGTGTCCTCATCAAAATGGGTAAGTTAGAATGGGGAATGTTGTTAGATGGTCACAAAGTTGCACAGAGAAGCTGTGGAAACTCCACTCCTGGAAGTATTCAAATTTCAGCTTGAGTCTAACACTGAAGGTGACACTTTCCTGAGCAGGATTTTGGACACATCTAAAGGTAATCTGCAACTGTAATTATTCTATAATGAAAGATAGGGAATAGCATCTGCATGAGGACCAAAAAGGTAAATTTACTCTCTTCAGCTTAGAGACACATCTGGGAGATACTATAAGTCACGAATAGCTTACAGAGGGTGGGTGGAGGGTCAACTGTTTCACTGCCTTTTTCACTCTGAAAGGGCGGGGATCTGATACTAAATGCGTGCTGCCACCTTTAAAATGAGTGGAAGGAGACAGGTTGTCAGGGAGCAGACAACAGACCTGTGGAACAGTGATAAATCATGCAGTAAATGTGAAAAACTTAGCTTATGGAGGAACAGAATACATATTTGAAAGATACATCTGCTCCCAGTAACTAAGAATTCATAATTATATTTGGTAAAAAAAGCTGGTGATCTGGCCCTCACTGCAGGCCTGGAAAGTATTAGAAGGAACTGGCATATATGCTTGGCTTTCTCTTACTCTTGCTTACTTGCAAGATGGCCACTGTTGGAGACAGGGCTGTGGGCTGAAGTACCCTTGGTTTAAAGCAAAACTGTCATTCATGCATTGGCTTAGACCAACTGGAAGAAATCCTTGATTTTTAGCCCTTCCTGGCAAAATTACTTTTTTTATAATGACTGGCACCAGCACTCAAATATATGTTAGTCTTTAGATTAACTACCTCTTGGCTAATTTGAAATGTGAATGCATAGTAGACTTTCGTATTTAGGAGTATATATACCCCAAAAATTCTGTAGTATATAATACATGTTTAAGTCAAAATTTATAATACACATAGAACTCAAAATAACTCTATCACTTATGTTTTTGTCCATAGCTTTAGAATCTGTCACTCAGTATTGCTCTTAAAGAGCATAAACCACATGAACTATTGCTAGATTCCTTCTAAAGTAATCACAGTCTCAGAATAATTTGTTCACATATAAATTTGCAATTCAGTATAAGAAATGACTGTGGATTTATGCTTTAAGTTATCCAGAGGCATTCCTCATACTTATCTACAGTTGCAGTTTGGCTGGACATAAAAGACACATGAATGCCTTTGAATATTCAATGCATGGATTAGAAGGTTTCCCTCGTGTAAGTTTTGCCTTTTTTTTCTTTTTCTTTTTTTAGTGTGAGAAATGTGGCAGGTGGTATACAAAGCAGTGAGTCCGAGCATTGTACAGCATATTATGTTGATTGTCCTGGCATGAGTTTGGTTCAGGCTTAGGCTAATTCAGGATGTCAGTATTTTTTCTTCATAGGCAACATTTTGGGCTCGGATGAAGCTTCAAGATTGTAGCTATCTGGCACTCTGAAACAGCTTTGGGGAAAATAATCCATTTTCATTGACAAATAAATCAGTCTATCATATTGTGTCTCCTATTGAAGAGATACTACCAATTAGAAAGTGAGGTGAAATACTGGAATTAATCTCAAAAGACTTTGGGGGAGTTTGGGGATTCAGGTTTATAATTACTCTTAACAAATGTTCTGACATGCCCTGTAGCATAAGACAAAGTCTAAGGTTTAAATGTAGCATTTAATATTTATGATCCAAACACTGGCAACAGGCTTACAAAGTTAAAAAACCTGCACAGGAAAGCAGGTGAAATCAGGGACAAAAACATTCTTGTGCAGGTCACATCTGGAGGAGGTGATCTGTGAGACAAAATGATAAAAACACTGAAGAACATATGAATTTGAACAAGAGAAAATTATGGATTCTGCACCTGGGATGGAGCAACCCTGGATGTATGTACAGACTGGGGAATGAGATGCTGGAAAGCAGTGCCCTGGCAAGGGACCTGGGGGTCCTGGTTTATGGCAAGTTCAGTATGAGTCAGCAGTGCCCTGGCAGCCAGGAGGGCCAACCATGTCATGGGGGGCATCAGGCAAAGCATCACCAGCCGGTTGAGGGAGAGGATTGTCCTGCTCTGCTCTGCACTGGTGTGTCCTCACCTTGAATATTGTGTGCAGTTTGGGGCACTACAATGTAAGAAAGATATTAAGTTGTTAGAGACTGTCCAAAGGAGGGCAACAGAGATGATGAAGGGCCTTGAGGGGAAACTGTCTGAGGACTGTCTGAGGTCACTTGGTGTGTTCAGTCTGGAGGAGACTGAAGGGAGATCTCCTTGCAGTTACAACTTACTTGTGAGGGAAAGAGTAGGGGCAGGCACTGATCTCTTCTCTGCGGTGACCAGTGACAGAACCCAAAGGAACGGCCTGAAGTTTTGTATGGGGAGATTTAGGTAGGATATTAGAGAAAGGTTCTTTACCCAGGGCACAGTTGGGCACTGAAACAGGTTCCCTAGGGAAGTGGTCACAGCACCAAGCCTGAGAGAGATCAAGAAGTGTTTGGATGATACTCTCAGGCACATGGTGTGACTCTCGGGGATGGTCCTGAGCAGGGCCAGGAGCTGGACTCCATGATCCTTGTGAGTCCCTTCCAACTCGGCATATTCTGTGATTCTGGATGGGATTAGTAGACATCTATCAGAACATTTTGTTCAAATTACTTCTCTTGAGACAGTAATAGTATTTAACAGCAGAACAGGAGATTAATGGGTTTGGAATGATCAGACTATAAAACCAAAATTATGTAACATTTTATTTTGATGACTATTGTCATAAAATATCTCCTTGCCATCTATTGTTTTAGTATAAAAAGATTTCCAGGACAATATATTTTCCAACTTCCACTGAACATATAACTTAATGTTTTCAGAAAATATAAATAAAACCATTTATATGGAATGCTTCTTATAAAAGCTATACCTTTCTTGCTGTCTCCCAAACATCAGATTTTATTGTTATTCAGGCTGTTTCTTGGTGCCTTGTATTCAGATTGCATCTAAACCTTGCAGTTTTTTTCTGCTTATCTTTTCTAAGATATGGGTCTTTTATGAGCTTTCTTTCCCTCAAATTAAAAATTTATTTCCCATCTAAATTATTACAATATTTTTTCTTTCCTCCTAGACAAATGGAATTTTTTTTCTATTAATGCTGCTCCAGCATAACTATTGCAAATTCCCATTTTCTTACACCATTCTAAGTTATTTCTCTTTTTCAATCCCTTTACGGGCTTCTGGTTTTGTATTCTAGCAGATGTAGCTTATGTATCTTCCCCTTTTGGGCCCTTCATGGCCAATCTTCATTCCTCTTGTCATTTTTGATTCATTGCTGGAAAGTTCTATTCCTGCTTCTAATGAGCGCTGGACTCATTACCTGTTAGGTTTATTTCCAACAGTATGTTAATTATTCCTGTTTTTTCATGTTAGTGCTTTTCCTTGGAAGGACCTCCCTAAAAGTAAAATCACTGCTTTTCTTTAAGTTCCTCCTGGAATTCTCCTTTGTGTTAATATCTGCAGAAAACTTGACACCTCCTTAGCCGACTGGGTGATTAACATCATCTTGTTCTCTTAAGCTCTTCTATATCTAACTTATCTTTCATTGCAATGTTAAATATTACATATCTTTCTTTGGCATAGGATTTTTCTTGTTCTGTTTCTGGTTAACTGGCTATGATCAAGACTATAATTTCAAAAATAGTAAAAAATAAGCCAGAAAACTATAAAATGAATGAAATTCTGAAGCACACACATTCCCTTTTTCATGTAGGAATTCATCAGCATTTCTACTAGTCTTGGAAGTTTGGTTTTGAATGGGGTCTGAGAAATTTCAACTCTGAGAAATATCGGCTTTGCAGACTTGCAAAGGAAGGTTTGTGAGACTATGATTTAAATGATTTGCATTCGCAAGTTTAGACAGTGACAGATCTTCTAGGATGGAAGCAGAAGAAATGCAAAGAACTCATAACCAAAACAGAAGAATAGGTCTATACAGGTGTGAGTAAACCCTCATTTTAATGATACAGCTTTCTTTTTTCATTTTCCTTATTACTAAAGGAGCCAGATAAATCACCATTATTTTTATTTACTGCTGGCACTTCAGTCATGCCTCATAACTGTTCTCCAAAGAGCAGCTGTATGTGTGGGCAGGTCAAATACTAAGCCAATGAACCTGAGTGCCCTAATGATCAACTTCATAAGCATAACATAGTACAAATTCCATCATGGTATAATTGACAGCATGATGAGAAAGCCAAAGAAAGTAAATGATGTATCAACTGATACTCTTAGGCTGAAATATATTCAGGAAAAATTCTTCAAAGCCAAATCAGTACTGCAAAATGCATTAATTACCTGTAACATGTCAACCAAGTATTTGTTCTGCGTCACGGCACACATTAAATGTAGATCCATGCGCTATCATCTTCCTCCCATTTTTCACTGGCAATCATGAGATATTGCTTTATGATTACATTAATTTTACTTATTATTTGTGCTCTTCCTCTTTGGAAATGATTGCCTGGACTAAGGGCAGTGAAAATAAAAATCTCAGACATGCAGGTAACAATCCGTTTTTACAACAATCAAGCTAAAGCTTGAGTTTTGTTAGTCCTCCCTGCTTTCTCTTTCAAAACACATGCTTCCACCCAGTCTCTTGATCCCAGCTGAGTACTCTGGCCATGCCAGACTTTGGGGTAGGGTTCTTTTCTGATTGCTCGCCCTGTCATGTAACTCTTGTGGTCACAGGTTTTGACAGAAGCTTTGGGAGCAGTATAATCTCAAACACCAAAAGGACTGTGCCCAGCTAGTCAGAGCACTTCCCTTAGCAACATGAGATTTTAATCTGTTTCACTCAGGACGAAACATAGGCCTCCTCGTACCCTGGGAAGTATCCTAACCATAAGAATATTCATCCTCTCATCTTCCAGGCATGTTTTATAGTAAAAATGTCCATGACTACAACCCTTTCCTCCCAATCTCCTCTGTGTTTCTCTAGAATTCTTTGGGTCATTGTGTATTGCATGAAGTAGGACACTTTGCCAGTGTGCCATAGTCCCTACAGTGGGAGAGCTGCCTTTGTGCTCAGCCCAGGCAAAGAGGGCATCCCTTCTGCACAGGGAAAACAGCACCAACTGAGGTACTTATGAAGATCTGTGAAAAAAATGTAGGCATTTGTGGCCTCTAGGCACCTCAGAAAGCTAGAAAGGGTATTTGTTTCTTTATCTTGGAATTAAGAACATCAATGATAATTTGTATGCTTACATACTTTCTTTGGGATCTTATCCTTGAACACATTACAAAGGCCTGAGATTTGTTTAATTATATTTTATTGTCTAGTTTCATAATATTTCCAAACCATTTTCTGTTGTTCTCTTCTATGAAGCTCATCCCAAAAATATTTATTTTGGCTGACAGCAAAATTGAGCAGTGCAGCTGACATCTGTCACAGATTAGTGGATTGAAAAATTACAAGAAACAAATTTGGTTATCTGTGACTAGTACCATTTAAAATGTCTTTTCACTTCTTTGTGTCACTACCTTACTTGTGCTTCTGGCTTTCCAGCTATGTAGCTACTATCAAGATCCTTCATATGTCTGTAATGTTTTCCAAAATGACCACAAGTCAAATATATAAATCAAATCTATCAATGAGTTGTTGTGGAACAAAATTCTTTTCTCTTCTAAACAAAATATATTTGTGAATGATACATTCATTATCTCATCACATGGCAATCCCTGAATAGGTCAGAGCAACTTGTGCTGAGCATTAATAAATACAAAACAAAAGCATCCACTCCGCAGTATGTAATTAAATGCCGGAACATGAGTAGTTCAGCTGACCTCAAGGAGAGTTTGTATGTTCTTAAGGACATCCAAACTTGCACTGAGTTCTGAATAATGTATGTACATACAATGTATGTACAACATTGAAGAACCCTGGTTTGCTCCTTTTCCTGTGCTATTCCTAAGAGAAAATATGCATTTCAAATTGCTACTTTACAGCTTTTTATTCCTGTTTAGCTTCTCTTAATTTCTATTTCATAGTTTCTAGGGAAAGAAAATCTTACAAGAACTCCTTTCATACTACCTTTTATATAAACTCCATGGATTGCTACTGGAAAATTGGTTCACTACTCTTATAGACCTTATAAAATCTTTCTGTAATCTTTCCCAGAGCGGTAAAACACGTATTTTTCCAGTAAAGTAAGCAAATGTAATATAGAACACATATAGGGATCAGAGCTGTTGAGTAAGAAGCTACTGAACTGATTTTAATTATGATTTAAGATCCTTGAAGAAAGGAAAAGCTGAGAGGTAGGTCCAAACATGCAGCTATGATTTGGGAAAGGACAGCACAGAATGGAGCATATGAAATGAACACACTCAGGGTAGAAGAAGTTAAGACAAAAAAATTTCCAAGGGAAAAAACCCTCCCAAGATTATTAAAACCTTGAGGTGACATTTGACTCAAATTGTTTTCAAATCAACAAAGACCTCTCCTGACTTGTGTTCTTTGACTTTGTCACTGTAACAACTGCAAGAAAAGAGGTATTATTGAAAATGCTTAAATTACTTTGAGAAGTATTCCGCTTTAGTTTTGAAAAAGAAAAAAATGTGTGTGCTAGATATGTTGAAATATTATATAGATCTTGTTTTCACAGATACACAGGCGTGACCCTGATTTGATGCCAAATACAATTGATAGACATCTTGGATGGGATTAGCTGAATATAACTTTACCCATTTGAAAACAAATGTCTGGCCCAAACTACTTGTATAGGATCTCCATACTGCCAGTGCAATAGACAAATATCTCCAGAATATGATCCTGGAACCTGTCCTGAGTTTGATGTCTAAAATAAGTGAGATCAGTTATCCTTTGGAGGTGTCATCTTTATTCCTGCATATAGGTAATGTGAGCATTCACCTTTAGACAGTTAAGTCAGTCAGATAAATTTCATTCTCTCAGTTTATGTTAACAGATCTTATAACACTCGTCTTTCCCTAAGGATTTGTTACAATCACAGAAAAAATACAATGTATTTTAACTTTTATTTTGTGGATAGTTCAGTAACAGCAATAAAATCTATGCAAGAATATTCTTCTGAGGAAACAGTTACCCTTTCTTTCTTGAACTCTAAAATAGAATTCTGTTAGGTGATGCATGGCACAGTACACCGGTCATGTTGGCATGCTCTGTGAGAAAGGACACAAGGTTCTCTTGCTTATTTCTCTCTGCTTTCTGCTATTTCATTTTATTTTCAAACATTTATTTTTTTTATTATTATTTACTTTTCACACTAGAAAGTAATAGTACCAAACACTGCGTATGAAGTTGATATGTCAAATGTGGTAAGAGCATGGATGTCAGCCTTATTGTTCCATTTATCATTTATAATTGCTCCAAGAATGCTAGTTGTTCACTCTGTGAAATTTTAATAGTTTGAGCAACAAAAATAGATGAAACAGACTCAGTTTTATTCCAGCATTTCATTACTCAATATCATCCCAAGAACAAGTCAGTGTAGTATCCTTTCAGATCCTTCTGCACCAGTTCTACTGTACGGGAAGATGAGTTGATGTCCTGGGCACTGGTTACATTTATAGAAATTTCTATATTCCTTTGCCTGGATCTTTATGGCAGCTCCTACTAAAAAGGCAGATCTCTAACCAAACTTAAAGGGAGGCTTACCTCAAAGTTGTGACAAAACAACACACTGTCCCATGATGTGACAGGTCCACAGCCTCCTTTTATACCCTGAAGTGCCTTGTCCCCTGGTGCTGAGAGACATTTAGTTGTTCATGCCATCCGAAAGTTGTCTTCTCAAATGTCTAACAAACAGTTTCTGCAATAAGAACCGAACTACAAGTCCTATTTAACTGATGAGTTCCTCACTTGCTGGGGTGCAGAACTACATCTCTTTTGTATGCTTTGGTTTTGGCATGAAGATGCATATTGTTGGAAAACAGGTTCTGAAGGCAAGAGGGGGAAGATGATAGGTAGTAGAGGATTCTTCTCCCCTCCACAGCCACCACATTCCACCTCTTACACACCTACTGTTCTGTGTCCTAGGCAGTTAGGATCCTTGCTGTGAGATTTCCCTCTTTATTTGTCCTGGAAGAGAGTAAAACCACACCTTCTAGGTACTGTGCTTTGGCTTTCTGTTTTGTTTGTTTTAATTGTTTGGTTTTTTTTAATAATTTGGTTTTTATTGTTCGTTTGTTTGTGGCTTATTTGCCTTTTTTTTTAAAATTACCCATTGTATTATATAAAAAAGACTGTTTTTTTAAAAAAAGTAGCAGCCGCTGTATTTTAGAGGACCATTTAGGTATTTGTGATGTGTGCACTAGAAAACTAACAAAGTTGAGTCTTAAGGTTCTTAAGCTTTTTAGACAAAGAAACATCTATTACTTTAATTCTGATCACCGTGAACTAGGCACTGAGGTACCTTGACACCCTTTAACACTTTCTCAAGAAAATGTGAGATACTAGGGAGTTTTAGAGTCAACTTCTGTAGTCTGACTGCCCACAAGCTTGGATAACAGCTGGAGCTGTCCTTGAACAGCAGTGGAACTCAGCATACTGATGGTGTTTAATGAGACCTGGGACATCAATGCTGCTTTCGTAAGTCCTTCTTCCCTACTGCTAAAGGATTTCAAGATAGTTGACCTGAATTTGTAGCTGTCTTTTTATCTACCAATAAATTATAAACACAAGCATTGCCTGGAATGTTTTGGAAGAATCATGTGAGGACCACAAGTTGCTCAAAAGCCTGCAATTCAAGTAATCTGAGGACCCTGAAAAAGGTTTCCAGATATGTGTGGTTAATATTCATCATCATGCACATTTTTTCCAACATGACTAAAAAGTTTTAGACCACTCTTGCATTCCTGCCCACCTAATTCAAACGATGACACAGTGCAATTGGTCACAGTGAATGAAGCGTGCTTTGTAAGCAGTAAACACTTTTCATTTTCTGATTCCAGTTGAGATCTACTTGTCATTTATCTCCTGAGAAACATGGTACTCCCCTTCCTGATTTCTTCTGGCTGTCTCTGCTTTGCAAATAACATCTTGAAAGAACTCTCTGATAAGCACAGTATTATATGTGGCACTGCCAATGTGATCTGTGATTGTTTTTGGTTTTGTGTTTCTTTCCTGAAAGATATCTCTATATAAAGATGAATACATAATGCTGTTCTTTTATTAGGACAATAGAGTAAATATGTTCTATTTGATACTGCGTGGCAGAAAGATAATGGATGCCAGTGAAAAATGGTCTGAATTTGCCAGTAAGGTACTAGGCAACATCTGGAGCCAAAGCAGAAGCGTAGCTGACTGACAGAGGACAGTCAGGGCCAGGGGCTTTCTGGAGGCAGTGGGGGCTCCCTATGGGGGCCCACTGCAGCAGGGCTCAGCAGCCAGAGCCCATCCTACCTCCCAGACAGGAGCAGGGCAGGCAGGGGCAGTGGGGCTGCCCCACCCCTGAGGCACTGGCGCTTCTCGGGGGATGGTGATGGGCTGAGGACCAGCCTGGACATGGGCCTGAGGTGGGGATTAAGATTCGGGTCCTGTGAAGGGAAGCAGTGTCAGGCATAGCTGCAGAAAGACCCAGCAAGGCTGGATGGGACCTCATCTGAGGCAGCCCAAGGAAAGGGGGTCCAGCCCTAGCCAGGGTGTTTCCCAGCATTTCCTTTGAAGGAGAACAGCTCCTGCCTTGGGCAAGCCAGTTCTGTCTGCTGCCAGCTGAATCACTGGTAGGGATGTGCTCAGGAAAAGTCCCAATAAGGTCTCCTTGAACACCTAATAGAAGTGTCTCTAGCAACAGGAACGTGTATAGTATTACTGCTTCTCCAGTGGCTTAAGTATACGAGGTATTTTACTGGCAAAAATGAAATAAATTTAGGTGCAATGTGCAAAGCAGGCAGTTTCTTGTAGCTGAATGCTGTGAGCAGGACTCCTCAAAATAGTGGTCTGTGGCTAGCTCCATCTGCAAGGCCGAGCCAAGTAGCATCATGCCACAGTAGCCACCAAATGGGAATGGAAAGGAAAAGGTCACTGACCACTTAAGGTCAGTTCTCCTGAAGTTTCTGTGCTATTGTCTCATCTGAATCTAATACTGATTTGCTGACTTACTCTATCTTCCCACTTCTAAAATATCACCTGGAACCAGGCTGTGTGGGCATTCAGATGGACAGAGGAGGCTGGAGGTAACATACCTCACGTGTTTTTCAATTTTCTTCCTAAGTGCTGCCTAAAGCTTCTGACCCCTGTGTAGTGCAGGACCTGCTTGGTCCTCAGCTTCCTGCTCCAGCCATAGCTAACTGCCTTGCAGCACCAGTGACCCATTTGGACAGTGTTTTGGATATTAAGGGGAAGATGACAACATAGATGCAGTAGAAACAAGAGGGACATCTCACTAATGAAATAATCTGTTTAGAAAGCAAAACCCACTGCCTTACTTGAATATCATGGTTCCACTAGTGGTACTGTTGTGTCCAGTGTATAATATTTAAAAGGAAAAAAAGTGAAGTTATGCTTCTGAGCTCCCTAGGAACTGCACTCAGAATTCACAGCTCCTGCTCCTATATAGTATCTGTAAAAGTGGAACATCTTACCACACAAGAAGATAAAATCTGAGCTCCTCCAATGGCACCTACTACTAGATTACAGGAGTCTTTGATTTGGTCAGAAATCAGAAACAACAATCCAGCTGATAGGGAAAAGACATTTTCCCTATGGGTAGCAGTGACTACCAGTTTCCATTACATTCATACCCGAAGGCAGCTCTCATTCAAGAGCTCTTGCCTACTATCAAAGCCAGCTGAAAAGAGCAGCAATTGACAGACTGAAAAACACTGTTCTACCTGAAATCAGAGAAGCTACTGCAATTCAGATGTAACTGTAATTTTCACATTTATCCAAGTGAAAGCAAAATATCTTTTCTTTCTGCAAATCAACAAAAACCACAACTGGGATAAATGAGAATGTTCATAACTTTAGCATCCTGTATTCTTGAATTAATTTCAGTAAATTGACTCAGCTGAATGTTTGGAAATTTAATTTTTGGTCCACATGGAAATATTTACTGCATAAAACAAAATTATAAATATTTTTTAATCATATGGAAATACTGTGCATTAGTAACCAGATAAACATCTATGAAGAGAAATGGCTTCCAAGCAACTATTTTGGAGCTCTGGCTTGGGAACTTGCACCTTTTTGAGAAACAGCTGTTTTCAGAACATCCCTTCCCTTTCCTTCACTTCTCCTGATAAATACTTATATTTAAGATATTTAGGTATCACCATGTAATTTGTTAGTTTGTTTTACAAATTCTGCAGAACGTAAAACAAAGTACTTGAGGATCTAGAGGAAACTGCTTCCCTAGTGTAAACACATACCTACTAACAACAATGTAGAAACCAATTATTTTTGTGATATTTCAGTATGATACTTAAAATTCATGCTACTATATCCTTGATGCTATTTGTCCAACATCATAATGTACAGTTTAAACGGGAACACAAATAGTAGATCAGTGTTGGAATTTGTGTTGTAATATTCATCCTAAACTACAGTGCAAATGAGTGAGAGCCTTATGAGTTTCCAAAAAGCCTTTCCAAGTTCTACCTCTGAGGTAGTAAGCAACCACTGCTCCAAAGCTCAGATGTTCCACTCCTTCTTCCCTTTAGAATTCACAGGCTTTCTGGCCAGTGATAAGCTACCTCTAGGTTTTCTAACTAATAAGTGCTGAGACCACAGGATGCAAAGTAATAGCCTGGTATGTGTTCATTTTTCTAATTCAAATGAATAAAAAAACTTTCAGACTGTTAACTTTGTCCTTCCAAGTTTAACACTGAATCAACCGTTGCCGGTCTAAATTATTCAAGTTTTATGCCAAAACAAATATCATCTGTCTTCCACAACTGGCACACTGTTGGCTTAAAATCATGGAGCTGGCATGCAATCTACATCCTGTGTCCCGAATACTTGGGCTGAAATTGTGTACCCAGGATTGATTTTTCATTGAATATATATGTCTCAGTGATCTGGTGGTGCACAAATCTGATGTGAGTGACTTGAAAGGCACATATACCTCGGATCTCTGCCTAGCTTTAGGTTCTGTCACTTTACATTCAAAAGATAAGCTGTAGTTTAGTTTATGGAGTTCGATTAACTATATAGGAAGTTTCACATTGACTTCATGGGTTCATTTTCTCCTACATAAACAAGCCCAGTGATTAGTGATAGCTCTCTGATTCTGCTTGAACTCTTAGAAACATCTGGCCTTTTACAGTTTCCTGACAGAGGGAGGGCATTTTTGCCTTGGTGTACAGTAATATAAGGTGTTATTGTAATGACTTAATTACCCACAAAGCAAAGTGATGGGCTGACACAATAGCCATAAAACATTTGGAGTCCATTTGGGAAAAAACACGTCTGGGGAACAGATCAAACAGCAGCTTGTTTTCTTTCTTTCTTTTCTTGAAAATGCTCATGGTAAATAAGACTGAGAAGACCTTAGAGTATGGGAAATCTTAATCTGCTATTTCAATTACTAGGTATATAAAGAGACTGTGGGAGGAGGTTACTATGTCACCGACTAAAACAGAAGAATATAGCAGAACATTTTTGCAATCTCTACGTAAAAGCACAAGGAAATGTGTAATGACATCATTGCTATTAGCTTGCAGATTATGAGAACTAAAGTTCAGGCAGTATAAAATGTAATACCCTGTATGGTAAAAATGAACACACTTGACCTGGAGGCTTGGTAGAGCATGCACATTAATGAAAGCAAATAACAAAAGAGTTCAGTCAGATGCCTTTAATCTTCTTTTGTTTTAGCAATTGCCATTTTTAACAGGACTGATTAAAAGCAGCAAAGAATGCATGATGTGGTTTATGCCTTTTAATTTGAAACATTAGAACAGCGCTATCAGCTCTAGAAATTATTTTGCATTCACATTATAAAAATTGCTTGCATTCCTAGCTGTACTAAATGCATGGCAGTTTTGCAGTTCTCTTATTAATTTTAGCTGGGCCAATTTCTCCTCTCTTTATACACATAAGGAAACACCAACACACTGAATAGTGTCACAAAGAAAAGACACATGGGACAAGGCATTTTCTTGGAACTTTAACTTTTCTTTTAAGGAAACGGTAGTGACCTACAGGACTGTGTACTCCTGTGCCTGCTCAGGGGTATTAGTCACTATACCCTTTTGCATCAGTTGGCATTGAGATGCTGTATCTGACTGAGTAAATGTACATCTGACGGGATAATGTAATGTAATACTACAAAGCAGTGGACAAAGGTGGATGGATGAACGTATTGAGCTGTAACAGATCTACCTACCTTATACAGCAGCAATTTGTGAGGTTGGAGGTGAGGAAATACCCACTTAGAAGAATTTTCTCCAAGCAAACTCTGTTTTTTGTTGGTGGGCAGACATGAAATGTGTTTAGAAATTACACAGATATTTGTCCTTTCCCCTAGGAAATACTAACTGTCAAGTAAAAGAATCACAGTAAAAACTACACACTTCAAAGTGAAACATAGTAATTATGATTTTGCTCTTAAAGCTGCTTAGCTAAGTGCTTGGGCATATGTTAAATTTCATGCACATGTGTTAGCCCTGTTAAAAAGAATAAATCCAGTCAGTTTGTTATTTATTGGCTTATGTGCTTTCCTGAAATAGAGTATAAGGTGAGAGAAAAAAAGGGTAAAAATGGAGATGTAGTATAATTAAACTAACAGAAACTCATCACTCAAATTACCCTAGTCTATCATGTTGCTTAAATACTAATTCATAGCTGAGAGAATGAAATACTGTTCATATTGGGGCATCTGCACTCCATGTATTGCTAGCCATGACACTCTGGGGTGGAGCATGGCAGTCATATGAAGAGTGGCTGAGGAAGTGGAGAGAACAAAAAAAAGATCCATTAAAAAGCTGAGGGAGGATGGAGACAACGGTGCTGTTCCAGAGCTCTGCTCTTGCCTTGAATAATAAAACTGTGTGTACACAAGGACACACAGTTCAGGCGGTGTTTCTCCTTCCTGTTATTAAATACTAAAGAATAAAAAGTACTGGAGAAATTTATGAGCAGATCTTCATGAACAGCAAGAAAGAAAAGAGCAAACTCTACTTCCTGGGCTCTGTGTTTGTTGCCATATCTTCCTCTCTGGAAGACAGGTGGACTGGAAATGTGTGAGGTCCTGAGGCTTGTCTGTAGGGTATGGAGGATGAGAAAATTTGTGATGTTCAAGCACAACAGCTATTCTGGAAGAGTTCAACCAAAAAAAAAAGCACCTTTAACCTGTATGCAGACAGATCTTAGAGGCAGCATAGAGCTATAGGAATAACAAGATTCATCAAACTCCCATCTGGTCTTACAGGCAGCACAAATGTCTTATTGAGGACGGCAGCATGCTCCCATTTTGCACTTTGTTTAAAAGCAAACTCACAGCGAGGGGATGAGGAACTGGCTCAGTGAAATGTAGACTAAAAAAGCCCAAACAAACTAAACACAAAAACCAACTTGGATTTTAAAGCAATTCCACTACTTAGACCCATGCGATTTAGGAAATTGGTTTGCCCTCTGCAGATTCTCAGAGATTAGGTTTCTCTTCCAAACCAAGTACTGACTGCAGGGCAGCTTGCACAGAAGACACATTCCTTCTCTAGGAAAATTCAGGAGATTTAATATGCAGCCAGAGCTGGACAAAGCAAAAGCAGGTGCTCTGTTTTAAAGGAACGAAGTGGGGGGACATGATGATTTATGTTTAGAAAGGCTGGTTTTTTCCAGACTGAAAAATGCCCTTTTTTATTATTATTGTTACTTTTAGTAAAAGGTTTCTGAGAGGAAAAAAAATGTGGTTTCAAGAGGATTTTTGCCCAAGACATATTACAGTTGTGCAAGAAATCTTTTTTTTTTTTTTTCCTCCAAAATTTAGTCCTCAGAACTGGAAGTACTTGACTTTTATTTCTTCACTTTACACACTTTATCACACCATTTGTGTTCCTGCTATTTCTTGTTAGACACATGAGGGAAGCCATAGGGACTGTACTGCTGACTTGATCATTTTAAAAATGTGTAGTGACCCTGAACTGTATGGGTATTTGATCTGTGTGGCTATTGCCGTGAAAAGCTGCATTTAATTACTTTTTCCCTTAAGGATCAGGACTTTTTTTTTACTTTTTTTTTTTTTTTTTTTTAACAATAAGAAATTCCAAGAGTAGGCTTCAATTAGTTGGTATTTATTTTATCTTTTATTCTATATACATGCACACACATACAAAAAAAACCCTCTCTCCCACTCTGCCTCACTTTCAGGCTAAGCTAACATTTTTAAGAAAACATGTCATAAAAGACTAAGCCCTCTATAAAGACATGCACTTACCCTCTGCATAATTGTCACTCAGTATAATCTAGTGTAGTTGTGGGGGAGACTCATTTATCCCTTTTAAAGATTTTTATTTATTCTATTGAGTTGTTTCATTTATTGATCCATGTAAAATACAGAAATGTTCTCAGAAAGAGATACTACCCCCTTGTTCCCATTGAAGTTTCTGTTTTCTATCCCCTCACAAGCCACTGAAGAACAGCAGGAAAAGAAATAAAAAAGAATATCTCCCCTCTTTTCCAAAGCCTCAGAAACTGAATCTCTTAATACAACAGAGAAAAAATCCCAAATTAGTAAGTTACTTTGATTTCTGGGGAAATTTAAGTTGGCATAAAATGACCATTTCATTTGCTTGAAATCTTTTTTTTGTTCTAGAGGCATTTCCTATTATGACAGTAAAGACTGTGTCTGTCTGTCATACCTAGAACTGGAGGACTTCTCTAAGTCCACCTTTCTAAATCTAAGTGGAAAGATTGATCTATGTTTTTCTTCTGTCTTTTCCACTGAAATTTATAGAAAGTGCTGCTACCATGTAATTACTAAAATACCAGGCTAAGTCCTTCAACGGGTAGAATGTATCTTTGGTAGCATAGTAATGTCACTAGCACTGTGCTGAGAAACTATGCTGATAATTCCTCAAAATAGGACACAGTTACTTATTTCACTGTCTTCCACTGGATCCTTTTCTCTTATCACTGTTTAGTATTTGTGGCTTATTTGGATTTATATGGTCAGACAGTGTGGCAAATGGGCCATGAGGAGATTGGCTTCTGGTGCAAGTCAGGTCTGTGGAATAACATGATTTTAGCTGAATGTTTATCTGGCTGAGATGGTAAGATACAGGGAGCCTTATTCCATTTAGAAAAAATATGAGTGGAAAGAATGTTTTTTATGATTTCCTTTCCATGTCTGCATAAATGAAGTCTTCACTTTCTCGCATGGCATTTCTCAAAATATGGGGTTATAGTACATACCAGGTTGACTCAGGTAGAACATCACTGCCATCCAAAAATGACATTGCTTTCCCAGTAGGCCAGAGAAATATTTCTTGAGTAAAGGATAGGAAAAGAAATCTCTGTGTAGCACTTGTTCGAATTTTTTTCCACTTCTAGTGGCTTACTTTTCTCTCCTTTCTGTATTTTTCTCTCTCCATCTCCTTCCACAACCTTTTTCTGCCCTTTTTTTTTTTTTTTTTTTTTTTGGTTTCTACTGTAAATCATCACTTCAAGGAAACATCACATGCTCTTTGTGTTGAATTCAATCTGAACAGATGACCTCATGGCTTTTGTACTGCAAGTATTACAATTACATAAACAGAGAAGTTTCTGTAACCCACCTTCTCTTTTGGTCGCCATCATCATTACTGAGGAATGCCAGTCCTAGCCTTTCTATCTGGCTGGGAAGGAAACTACTAGGTCACAACCAACTGCATCCCAGAACTGCAGCAACCAGAACAGCTTCTTCAAAATCAGCAAATCAGCACGGAAATTTCTGTTCCCAGTGAAGAATGACCTAGTACCTTTCTCACATTTACAGTCTCCTCATAACCTGGATCTTTCCCTCTCCTGCATATTCCTCTCCCTCTGCAAGCTTCTGAAAACTGATACAATTCTCAGCATGTTTCTCTAACTACTCCTGAAATAACAAGCCCAGCCCATGATGTTTTCCTTTGTTATGTTTGGAGAAGACAGGATTTAGGTGTAAATCATTTGAAGGGCAATGTGGTAACTACAGATAGAAGAACTAAGAGCAAATGAAGGAAGGAAAATGGAGAAAAGTATTGCAATGGTCTTTTCACTATTGCATAGTCAGGGAAGGTACTTAAGGAGATGCTACTTTCTTAATGTACTTTCCACAGCTCTGTATAGCCTTTAAAAAATTCTATGCACAAAACTTGGATAAACAGATGGAAATACAGAGGTAACTGTATCCAGTATCACAGAAAGGACTACAGTTACCCTAGGCCCTTCACCTACAGCATGCTGGTTCCTGTTCATGTCCCAGGGGGGTCTCAATATTCACTATGAAGTGCATGCCAGCATCATGGATTCGATCTCATTTCAGTGTCCGACCTGAAAAGAAGGCAAAATGAGTTTTGTACACATCTAAATCCTCAGTCTTTCAAAAGCCAGGAAACCGTTTTTTAAGTGACCAAAGTACCCCTGAATCTGGGCATGGAATGGAGAAAATCTGCCCTCTAAAGACCATGTTTGGGGGCTAACTCTCGAAATGCACTCAGATGGATGTGTTGAATAAATATTTAGATCATCCCAAGTGGAACACGGAGATACAATGGTGTCTTAATTGAAATGGCATAGTGCTTAGTAAGAAAGAAATCTGTACTTTTTCTGTAATGCACATCAGGTTCATTCCTCATTTGCAGTAAACCAACACAGCCCTAACACAGTCACCAGAGAAAAGCCAAATAAAGTTGTGCTGAATGTTTCAAATGGGAAGATTCACCTTCTCCTATCTGCAAATTCAGTAACTAGAACAAAAAATGCCTGCATGCATTCAGCAAAATATAGCACTTGAATCTGCATATGTCCCATTTGACATGTAAGTTAGCGTAGACAATCTTAGCTGAGCTCATCCAGAGAACTAATTGTGTTTTTTCACTACAGCCTTCAGGTCATCTAGTAGATGGCAGTCACATATCTTGCACTGGCTGTATCAAGGACAGCTTTTTCATTTGCTAGATTCAGAGAGTACAGGTGTTTTTTTTTTCCTAATGAACTATTTTGTTTTGTTCTTGGAAAGGGTATCCAGGGTTTAAATATAATCAGCCCTTCTCAATTGATTTCAAATGTTGAGATTCAACATAACATGAATTGAACCACTGAACTATACTTCACCGACTACAGATTTTTTTTGTAGTCCTATATTTTGTTATCCCCTAAGGCTATGGGATACAGAACTGATGCGATCCTGCACTTCTGGCATGGTAGTGTGTGCTGAAGTGAAACACGTTTTGTGGGTCATGTAAAGCGGAAGTTCTTATTTCCTCTGGAGACAGTGACATCTGGAAACCCTGCCTCTTATGTTACTGTGAGAAGGATCTCATCTGGGATGAGCTAAAAAGCTGCAAGTGTCATTTCTGCATACTGTCATTTTCCCATCAGGGAATTCCTCTCAGCATCGAACAATTCACTTTTCAGACTCTGAGGTGTTTAATGAGAAGTAAAATAAATGCTGCGTTCCAGCTATGCAGGTCCAAAAGCATTATTTTACTTCATGGCAGGCACACCCCTCTCATTTCAAAAATTTAATTACATCTACCACCATGACAGAGAAGAAAAGAGAATCAGGAAGAGAGAAGAAAACGAATCAGGAGCAGTCAAAAAAACAGAACAAGTAAGAGAAGAAGGCAAGGAAATAACAAAGCCTATGAGGACTGTGTTGTTCTGGAAACCACTGAACCAACCCCAGATGATTTCTTTTGCTCGGTTTGAGTGCTAGAGAGAAGATTTTCTTATGACAAATCAGGTGCAAGGCAACTTGGCAACTGCAAGGAGCAATTCAAGGAGGGAACAAAAGAACTGAGAGTCATTACAATCATCACTCATGCCGAGAGAGAAGAGAAAGTGAAGGGGGTTTTACTGTCGTCATATACAGCATCAATCACTGCATGTCAGTAAAGACTTCCTTGTGCCAAATCCAAAAAGCTAGTCAATGAAAAAAATTTGCTTGTATTATGCACTTTCTGCTTTCTTGGCCAAAGAACCCCTTATATACTGTTAAATACGATGGGGAATGCTTCACATCTTTAATTCTTTCCCCAGTCAATTTTTTTCAGATATGCTTTTTTCTTTTCTTTCTGTAAAGTTGTCAAGATTTTGTCCAAGATACCTGACACAAGCCAGCGAAAATTTGACTAGATGAGTCTACTCCCTGCTCAATTTTTTCTCCACCACTTTCTTGGACTGGGGAAATAGTCCTAATGGAATATGTAAAAAAGTAGTTTCATATTTCTTGTCTAAAATATTCCAGAAGGCTTTTTGCAAACCATGACAGAGAAGGGAAATAGCTGATGGAGATATTTTTCAGAGTTGGCTAACCGCAATATATAAACATACAGTTATGATAAATATAAATATCATTTTTTTCTCAATTAAAATATGCATTGCATAACCAGGGGAATGATGTATTCACACTATTTGCAGACTTTTAACTTTTCATGGTTCATAATTTTAAAATTACATGGACTTGAAAGAGCTATGGGAGTTCTTCAGTGACTGTCTGGCTGGTCAGAAACAAATGATACCTTTTCTTGAAATGTCTTAGAGTATCAGATTTCCTTCAAGACACTTCTAAAAAAGCTTGGAGCAGGTACAGTGTTAAAATTTTATGGCCTTAACTATATTTTAATGAAAATTCTCTGAACTTTGCTATTGCAGAGCTTAGGACACAAAAGCTACTACTCAGTGTAATACAAACTTTACACTCTGAAAACAAGGAAATACAATTAATGTATCTACTCTCTTTCTCTTCCTCTCTTGAACGGTACATCTAAAAAGAAAAGTCTAAGAATAAAATATCTAAGAAGCATCTGGAAGAGTTATGAAGAGCTTATTCTACAGGACTTGTGTGACTGATCCCTTGCCCATACTACCTAGTGACTTATTGTGCCTTGTTTATTTGTCAGGAAACATGCCAGTATAATCCTAGCTAGGACATCAGCATTAATTTTCTTGGAAAGCATTCCTAAAATAAATCTGGAATTTGTATATAGATCTTTAAACACTTTGAAAAAGGCTTTTGCATCCAAAACCATTGATTTTTTATGTATTGGGTTATAGCTACACTATGACATCTTTGTATGCTCCAAACTTTCAGCTCTGCATGCACATACCAACTGTATGAGTTTTAACAAGGAAAAATGATGGATTCTGCACCTGGGACGGGGCAACCCTGGATATACCTACAGACTGGGGAATGAGATGCTGGAAAGCAGTGCCATGAAAGGGACCTGGGGGTCCTAGTTGATAGCAAGTTGAATATGAGTCAGCAGTGCCCTGGCAGCCAGGGGAGCCAACAGTGTCTGTGGGGGGCATCAGGCAAAGCATCACCAGCCGGTTGAGGGAGGGGATTGTCCTGCTCTGCTCTGCACTGGGGCAGCCTCACCTGTAATATTGTGTGCAGTTTTGGGCACCACAATATAAGAAAGATATTAATCTCTTAGAAACCATCCAAAGGAGGACAACAAAGATGGTGAAGGGCCTGGAAGGGAAGCCTCACGAGGAGTAGCTGAGGTCACTTGTTCTGTTAGCCTGGAGGAGACTGAGGAGAGACGTTGTTGCAACCTAAAACTTCCTTGTGAGGGAAAGAGGAGGGGCGGGGACTGATCTCTTCTCTGCGGTGACTAGTGACAGAACACAAGGGAATGGCCTGAAGTTGTGTCAGGGGATGTTAAGTTAGGATATTAGAGAAATCTTCTTCACTCAGAGGGAGGCTGGGCACTGGAACAGGTTCCCTAGGGAAGTGGTCACAGCACTAAGCCTGACAGAGTTCTAGAAGCATTTGGGCAAGGCTCTCAGGCATACTGTGTGACTCTTGGGGTTGTCCTGTGCAGGGCCAGGAGATGGACTTCAATAATCCTTGTGGGTCCCTTCCAACTCAAAATATTCTACGATTCTACATAATTCATATTTCAACACAGCATCAGGATGAAATCCATGCAAATTCTAGGCCCTTCCTTATCACCTCCTGTATTCTCTTTTTTCTCATTTTCTTGGAAGAGAAATCCAGCTTGAAGGCAGAACATAAAGATAACACATTTCTGTTGTTGCCCACACTGCATGACCCATGGCTCATCACACAGAGGTACACATGTTCTGCACCATCATACATGCTCATGCTCATGTGAAGCTTCCCAGAAGACACCTATTAGGCAAGTGTCAGGAAACCTGTAGGTTCTCCAGAGGTGCCAAATGTGAAGTTTAGCTTCCCATCACTGTGAGTAGCCTGTCTCTTTGAGCCTCTCAACCACTGAGACAGTGCATGTGTGGAGCTTCTTTGCTCCTCAACGGAGACTAAGCCTCAATGTTCCTGTGTTGTTTCTTTCGCCTCATTTTCCTGGCTGGCTTTGAGCTTCTAACTTAAACCTTGAGAAAGTTTTTATACCCCTTCCCACTATCTGTTTGCCTAAAAGGCCATGGCTGTTAGGTGCTTGAGACATACCCACAAGGTCTTGGTTCATTTTGAGAAAGATTGAGCCAAGGTTTGAGCCTTAGTTGTACATAGAAAATGAAGGATTGAATGGCTTTGTGTACTGCTGCAAAGGTATGGGAGAGGAACACTTTGGAATCAATTGCTTAAATAACTGTGAACCTGGGACACTAACTCTACCTTGCAGCCTCAGGAGACCAATGATTTTCCAAAAAGTCAGGGTTATATGTGAATTGTGGAGTACTTGGAATAGTCATCTTTGAAACAGCAAACCATTGTCAATCCCAACTATAACACAATCTTTATTCTGGCACTGTTCCTGTTTCATTCTGTGACATTTTTTTTGAGTAAAGAATGATTAAAAACTGAGTAGGGACATCAGAATTTGTTCCATATACTATAATGCTGAGGCACTGCACACTGCTATGTCGACTCCAGAAATGCATGTTTTCCTGGCACGACTTCCCGGTTTGATGTATAGTTTAGTGACCTCTTCACACTCCCTGCCAAATGCAGCTGTAATGAGGAGTTACTTATGGCCATCCATTTAAGTTGAGAGGTTCTTTTCATGCCTGTCTCTAGTATGCAATTTAGTAGTTGCCATTTGAAATTTCCCAAGTCTCATGGGTGAAAAAAACAACAAAAAAATCTTATATGTTTGTGGCGCAAGAACCATCAGACTTTTCCCCTATAGATCTTAGTCTTAGCTGAGCATTTTTATGCAAACTGAATACACAGAACAGACATGAAAATATGTCAGGCATGCAAAATTTTCATGAAAAATATAAAGGATCAGCTACATTTTGTGAGCAGTTTTTTATGACTTTGTGAGAAGTATATGCCACTTTTCTGGGAGATCTAAGTTCTCTTGCAAGACTCCTTTCTACTTCCAGAGGTTAATACAATATGGATCACTTTTTATCTTCATGTTGCCTGCTTGAAACATGAACTGTGTATTTACTGAGGATTTTCTTTCATGCTTTTAGCTTTAGAAAACTGTATTGATGCCAGTTCAGTTTGTGTGTGTCCATAAAGTAAGTTCAAACTAATTTTTTAATCAGTATGCTATTTTTTTTTTCAACCATACTTAACTTCAACCTTTTGGACTAGACAGAGATTTAAATTTCTTATTAGAATAATCACTCAACAGATGATGATCTGGCTAGAAAAAGTTCCTTGATCCTCCCTTCCTAGGAACATTCCTACATAGTGAGGGTCAACTTCTATTTCCTACTGACATAAATCTCTTCTGTTTGCTTAGTATTTGGTAGTGTAGATAATCTGATACTTATGGATTATCCTAAGGCATCCAGTAACAGAAATGTCACTCACAGACAGCAGAGATAACAACATTTCTGTAGTATGGGTACTCTTTTTTAATTAGCTTTTAAGTTTTTCCTATGCTAATACTGTCACCTAAAATTTTCTGGGTTTGAGGCTGTCTCAGAGAAAAGTTTTTAGGAATTTTCAGAAAAAAAAATTTGTAACATTGTTTCTAAGGTTGGAATGAATAAATCTTACATCTGATATACTCAGCTCATATATATATATATATATATATATATATATATAAAAAGTCATCTAGAAGCAGCTTTGTGACCTCATTTGGGGAATAAAATTTCAGAATTTAATTAAAAGAGAAGTAGCCTGACTTGGAAATGTCAAGAAAGTAGTTTGGGAGTTACTTTGAAGAGCAGATGAGGCGAGTCAGGAGTGAGGGGAAGTAGAGACAGGGGTCAGGAGACAGCAGAAAGACATTAGATTTGGGAAGAAGACAAGAAAGATAAAGGCTGGAAGGGCATCGTGTGATTGGTGTCAATCAGAGGACAGATAATGGCACTCCTTGAGAGAAACACTGGAGTACAGTGGCAAGAGAATAAGAAATTGATGTCCAAGAGACATACTGACTTGCTAGAGAATTCTTGTAGTTTTAGTACCCTCACTGCAGAACTGAACTTATAAATCCTGAGTTTATGGCTCCCAGGAGGAATGTGTGAAACCTGCAGGAGAGGGTAGGACCATCCTTGTCCAAAGCCTGCATCATTACTCAGTCACTGCTTTTCCCACTCTTTAGTATCTACAATTTTTGGCAGAACTTCATACTGATGATCCAACCTGTGGGCAAATGTGGTTTGACATGAAGGAGTTCCTGGGTGTTTTCACTGGGTCTTGTATCACTTTTTGAACCTCTAAATAATGAGGTGTGACATAACAGCTGGAATAATCTGTACTTTTTACCTTACCAGCCTGAATGTCTCATGGCATTATATTGCTCTTACAGAGTTTAGAAGGACAGTAGGAAATTAACTCCCCTTCAGAATCTGAGTCCAACATTGACTTAAACATCCAGATCTACACCTGAATTTAGCACATTTACCTTCCTTCTTCTGTGTGATGGGCTCAATGCCCTCATTCATTCATTCATTCACTCTGGGACTTTCAGTACTCATTCTTCTTCATCTTCACTGTTAATTTTCAGTATCTGCATTTTTCATATTTGTTTTTTTAGCTACATATTGAATTGTGAGGGCAGGTAAAAACTTGCCAGTCAAAGAACAATTAACTCGTAGAGACTAAGCAGGAAAGACTCAAGGGACCTTCAAAAGTTTAAACAAATGCCAACACGTAAGGGAAAAAAATGTGTTCAGGCTTATCAGAACAATGTGTGAACTCTGACAACTCAGTCATTTACTGTCACTGTAACCTTTAAAGTCATGTTTTGTTCATTGTGGTGTTTGATAAGCTTTTAAACTTTGGACCTTTTTCATTTTAGACTTGCTTTTAAGAGGGGAGGGCTCATCCTCTGGAAGTGCCTGTGTCTCTCTGTTGGCCATAGAAAGACTAGCTAAGAGTTGTATAACCATATTCTGAGTTAAGAGAAAAAAATGTATTTTTTTACTGTTAGGACAGCTCTCAACCCCTCACAATTGGAATTTTCCAAAAATCTCAGTTTTCTACTTGACATTTTCAGTTTCTTAGCAAGCATAATCCCATTTATTTTAAAATTTTCCTTCTGGACCTTCTATTTTTCCTCATGGAAATAAAAGAAAAAAAGAAAAATAACATTATTATTATTATTATTATTATTATTATTACTATTTACCTAGGTACAGATGCTCTTTGACATCTTTCTAAGTTGTCATGAAGCTGTAGAATAGATCTCAACAGGGAATATCCATGAGATGACACTGTTCCATGTTCCTGTGCCATGACCTGCTTACCACTTTCACAATGCACAAATGTACACAAAATCTGCTTTCTATCACGAAGACAGATGACTAAATGCAGTTGTGAAATAGGTTGCCTATAAAGCAATCCAGTAAAGATCAAAGAAGATCTCAGTCTGGCCTTGTGTTATGAAAGTTCTAAACCACATTTCCTTTTGGCTGTGTGTTCAACCTAACACAGACTTCAATGATGCAGAAGTCTGATGACGTTTTAATTATATCTGGGACTGAATTTCTAAGAAAATCAGCATTCTGACCAGGCCAAGTCTCAGAAAAGAGCTTCCATTGTCTTTTTTCCAACAATAATTTGAGAAACTTTTCTTCTGCGTTCTTCCGCAGATCTGATTTTTGGAGGCCATATGTGTTAGGCAGTTGGAAGCTAATGATTTTCCTGGCAGAACTAATCACTGCAGATTTATAGGATAAAGTCAGACTGTGTCCTACCAGGAGCAGAAGTCACTACTGTATGTTTAAAAGATGATAGACACCTCCTTAACTGAGACAGTAGCAATGGTCCATGAGCAGCTTGTGTACCTACGGCTACACCTCTCACATGATTAGCCAGATGTCTCTCAAGCTTGTTTGAACTACAGTGTGGTAAGTTTAATTGTTAAAGCTGTCAATTTACTGATCATCTCACAGCAGTCTTTTAAAGGACAACAACAGAGGAACTCAAATTTACGTCCTATTCATACTGGAGTGATGCACATCTCTGAGGAGAAAGCAGGGTGGAAAGACAAGCTTACACTTCAGCATAAAAAAAGTGACTCTGTAAGAGCCAATCAGGGCATGTGAAGCAAAAAATCTCATCCTCTGGTATATGTCATCCATTAGCTCCTTCAGAAGGTGGTTTAAGACACTAGGAGCAGTATTTGGCTGAATATATCCTACTCCATAGTCCATATATTCCTACAAGGAACCCTAGTCTGGCTAAAGAGATTGCAGCACTTCCATTTACACAGTGAAATGCACTCTTTTAGAGGTAGTGCCTAGCTTTACTTGTCAACCCAAGAAGCTGAAATAGTAATTCTAAACAAAGGACAAGCAGTTAGGTTTTCATTAATTACTAAAAGCTTGATTTCCAATAAACAAAGAACTTCAATGTAATGTTGGCACAAAAAATGTAGACACAATTATTTATACTCTGACTATTCCACTAATTTACTTATACTGAAATGAATCTGAGAAAATCATAACAACAAGAGAGCACTGAGGAATTAATAAAGGACACAAATCAGGACTTTGCTAACCATCTATGATGGTGTGAAAAATAACCAACTCTTAGATATCTGATAAACTTTCACGGAATTTGAAAACACAAATTTTATTATTTTGAAAATGGCTCCTCCTTACATGTAAGAATGTGGTCTCAAGGGGACTCACATGCATATAACTTAATGAAATTTGTAGCTACAGCTCTTAGTTGAAGAGGTTGATGCAGAGAATATGCCTTCCTGAATACTTCATGTCTCAAGAGAAATTAATCACAGTTGTTCAGGAATGTTTTTTTAAAGACCAGACCTGAACAGGACTACACACTATCTATTAACATCCTCTTAACATGTAGTAGCTGTTTTAATTGTAGTAATAGTTGTAAGTGAAAGATCTTCACTGTGGGTGGCTGAAGAGTTAGTAATACAGAGAGGTCCTGTAAGGGGCTCTTCTCAATGCAGCTATGTTCAATAGTTCTATGTAAATGAAACAAAATACCAAAGCTGCTGAGGTCTTCAGATTACATAAAAATTGGACTTGGTCTCCCTTAAGATCACGTACTTTAATTCAGTGAAATATGAGAATACAGAAACAGTGATTCTAATCAAGATTTGTAAAGGGTCACAATGTGATAATTAATTGAACAATTCATCCAGTACTATGATAGGATTATGAAAAAGCACACATATCTTGGACTCATGTACATAGAATAATACTGACTAGAACAGGGAAAATATTGTTATCACTTCTATGACTGCAAAGCTACATCCATTTCTGGTGTTCATATGTCAAGAATTATACACTGATTTTGAATAAAAGCAAAAATAAAAGAAAAAAAGGAAGGGGAAAATAAAGGGTGAAAAAAGCAAAAATGAATAAAGGGTATTGAAAAAGAATGTAACATCTGAGGTGGAAGAAAAGCCCAGACTCAGACATGCTCAAAATTTACATCATCAAATAATTTCTGTGCAAGAACTGTGAAGGAACTGGCACAGAAGGCTCCAAACCTAGAAGCAAGTAATTTGAGTGAATCTATCTCATCTGTGACAGTCTCACAGGAAATGGGTAAAATTAATATATATTTCATAAAGGAGAAGAGAGCAAATCAGATCTCAGTAAAGCACAATGGACTTAAATACTGAAACAAAGAGTAAATTAAGATAGGGAGAAAAACTGAATAAAAGCAAGATGTATTTACCAAAGGAAGCCCATGGTACCTTTTGTGCCAAGATAGACCTTGTAGAGAAGGCAAATGCAAAATATCTAATTCTGTAATTGTTAGCAAAACATTAAGCCCCAGTGGCAAATGGAGAATTATTAGTTAAATTTCAGGAAACAAAGACTACTACAAGAGCTGGACTTTTGAATGAAGAGTCATCCAGGTTGGTAGATAAGTAGGTAGAAAACTGCCTTGACCAGGATTTTTCTAAAGGTTGTAATTGAGCTGGTTTCTAGATGGTTTTTGGATGGAGTTTTATAAATATGCGAGTGGTTAGACCTGTGAGTGGGGACAGGAAAATGAGGAACAACAGTAAGCACAATTCAAATTAGGTGAATAATTGTATTTTTTGCTATTTTATTTTTAAGAAAAATGCATTAAATTCAAATTAAAGGCAAATGAAAGGCATTCTGCTGTGTTTGAACAAAGGGTGTCTGATGACAGGATTAACACATAGAAAATATTTAACCAAAACAAAGAGATGTAAAGCTACATATTTTTACCCAAGCTGGGTCTGAAAGTCAGCATCGTCAATCTAGCATAACACAGGTATCTTACAGGGATAATGCAATGAAGGACACATCTTTGAGCAGTCACACACCTATGCTTTCACAAGTGCAGTAACAGAACACCATGCAAACCTCACCAACATGTTGGATTCCACCACCAGCAACATGTACACAGGCTCATCCTCACCTCTGCAAGAACATTCATACAATTGCAAAAATGCCACAATCATCAGCTCCTTCTCTTTTCCTTAATGTTGAAAACCACATAAATTGCCATGCAAATTTAAGATGCAGTATGTGGTTAGCTGAGAGAAAAATTAGAAGCTTTATGCACAGCAGAGCTTTTCTTGAAGTAGAACCAGCTTTGTTCTTCTGTGGTCTCATAGAATTCAACATTATAACAACATAAAACAACTAAATAAATGCAAGACAATAATGAATACTAATGTCTCTCTTAATTTGACTGAGTATCAGTCCATTCCCATGACCCTGTTTTCAACACATCATTCAAGCATTCATGGAAAGGAAAGTGATGTAATGTTTAGAAAGTAGTATTGCAGGAGAAATGCAGTTAATTCCTGCAAGGTAAGTAAACAAGTAAAAATACTAATATCAGTAAACCATGCATAGGTTGAATTATATCACTCTCGTTTAGCTTATCATTTTTTATTGCCAGAGAACAAGTATGGAAAGAGGAACAAATGTTTTGTAGGAAGGGGAACAAATTGCAGTTTCCCTAAAGTCTAGTCACTGATGTGAAACCAGTTACATCTTGAATAGAGAAAAACATAAAACTTACTACAAATAAATAAATAAATTAAAGGCAAGAAGTGGCAAGTCTATGTGTCGAGATACATGTTCTGGTGTATGCTGTAAGAAATATTTTTCCAGCATTTCATTATATGACTATACCAAGTTGAGTAGTCTGTGGTTATCATCAGAGGAAATTTCTCCCTTTTCACTTTACAAGAGTACCAGGGGAACACAGAACGTAAGAGCAAAACTGATTTTCTTCACCTTTCAACTAGGTCAGAGGAGAGGTCGAAATTATTTAGTTCTATGTGAATGATGTCTTTCAGAGCCATTTCAGAGCAAAATGGATGCTTACAAGCACAGATACCATAAAAGGCCCCCTTTTAATACATATGGCCAAGTATTTGTTTTGAAGTGATGGTGTGCTAACTGTGGAGCTGAAATGGTGCCATCTGACTCCTCTGACCATTCACAGCTAAGCAAGATGATTTGGATTTCAAATATTCATCAACAATGCAATAGCTATACACGCACACCCGAATAATTAATGTGCTAGGGGAAGCTGTGGTCTGAGTGTGGATGTTCTTATGAGGGGAAAAAGAGGCAAAACACATATTAGGTTAAAAAAAATAATCTGGAAATTATTTGTTCAGCTTTAATCTTCATAATCATTATCAGGCCACAGCTCAGTGGCACTCTTTCTCCCAGTTAGAAACATGCAGCCAGCTGTAGCAGTTTCATGAATTGCCTTCTTTCATCCCTTCACTTCGTCCTGTGGGACTCATGACTCCATCTGTGGGAGTTCTGAACATATGGAGAGATATCAAACCCCCAGACTGTTCTCTGTGGCCTTTCAAATTTTTTGCAATCATTTTCAATTCTTTTGAGTTTTTTCTTTTCTTGGCCTGTTGGAACTTTCATTCATTCAGTTTCTCTTCCCAGTTGTGCCTCCTGATTTCTTCAAACTCCATGAATGCTGTGTTTCAGAGACACACTACCTGGTGAGTCCATACTTTGCTGTCAGCTAGCCACCCTGCTGCACCTGTAGAAAAGTGGGGGTCAAGGGGAAGGGTTCAGATGCCCTTCAGAGGCAGCAGAGGCAGCACTGTCAGGCATAGGACTGCATGTTCACCAAGGAAAGGGGTCCAGTCCTGTGCTTTCACCTCAGTCCCCTCAGAATGGCCCCCTCAGCAGTCAACACATGCAGTAGTGGGAATAACCCACATTTCTCATGGCAGTTGTTCAGGTAAGGCAAGGACCCATCACGATACTGGTGAAACAAAAATGGAGGTCTCATTGCTATAAAAAATTTCTTTTTTAGACTGAGATCATTCAAACATTTGGTATAGCTTGTTAAGCTCTCAGTAAGCATGTGTTATTTTATTTTACCTGACTAAATAAAAACAGACTAGGCCCAAGTCTTAAAACGTAGTTCGGCTCTACCTCCTTCTGAAATAAATGGCATCTGGTCCCTTGAACAACTTCTAGAATCTAGGTGGATCACTCAAGTTATAATTTTAGTTGTATTCATTTGCACGTCTGCTAAAACTACCATCCATTTCAGTATGTTTTACTTCTAAATAAGGATTGAATCCAATTAATCTAAAAGCTTCGGGATTTGGGTTTCCTTTGAACATATACAAATACAAAAGACCAAATACCATTTGACAGGCAAAAAGCACAGTACTGCAAATAAAATAAAAATTACAATATTACAACCTCGATAATAAGGATAGTCTTTGTTGCTTAAAAGTCACTGCTGTAGTGATGTATTCTTATATAAATAAAAGTATCAATACTTCTGTAATAGAATGTGAAACTATGTAAAAATATTGTAATAAAAGCAGGTCTTTGGGTAATAAATCTGTTCTGAATCTGGTAAAAGGGTTTTTTTTGGAATCCAGAGCAACAACATGGGATTTACTGAGCATTTTCAGTGCTCATTTGCATTGCAATTGGTAGGGGAATGTTCCTTTTTGGAGGCTGAAAATACTTGGCAGTCCTAATATGTTCAGCAGCTCACATGTGGGGAAAGAATACAAAAATTCTGTAAAATGGTTAAGGACAAAGTTAACTATTTGTAGATGGATATTTGCTTTGTCATATGTACTGTAAGAACAGGGAAAAAAAGTTTCCAGATTAAAGTTTCCAGCCATGAGTTGGAAGCCTATGGCTCTTTCCATAAGTTACTGTGTGACACCAGTTAAATCATGTAGGAACCAATTTAGCAAAACACTTAAACGTAAACTTAGCTTTAAACTCAAAGTTGTGCTGCCAAAATCACTGCACAAGCTTTTGTGTACAGCACTTTGTTGAGTAAAGATGAAGTCTGTAAATGGGTGGTAGCAAGACTTCCCTCTTTGACAAGTTTGTTGTAAAAGTATACCAACTGGTGCTTGTGCAGCCTATTGCCATTTGTTCTGACAGAATGTGTAGGCATTTTGGATGTATTTTATACCTGGAATCTGGATATATTTTATATCTGGAAATTACTTTAGGAAGGTTTAAAAAAACCCAACAAAGCAAAGTACTTCTCCCTTTGAGTCATAGAGCAGAAAACTAAATATCTGATTATGATGCCCATTTTTAACTAGCACCAGAACTTAAAAAAGTTAAAAACTTAAAGCATACATAAAGCATACATAAAGCTTTGTCAAAACAACTTTCTCCTTTATCATAGACGAATTCACTCTCCCTTGTGTATTCTATTTCCAGGACTTAAAATCTGCATTTAGCTGAAGTACTTACAACATGTTGTCTGAGGAAACACCCAGGTCTCTCTCCCTGTCCCTACAAGCTCATTCAAAAAACTGAATGACTGGGTCACATACTCATCTCAGGTCATCGGTTTCAGTTTTGGATCCTTGCTATAGTGAATTATGAGAATCCAACTTCACAACAGGAAGAAGAAACTGAAAAAGTCTTCAGGACTGTGGGACAGCATTTCAGAAAGAATGTTTATCAGAATCAGGTGAACATCCAGGATTGAAGGATAAAACCTGAAGGACTCCTCATCATGTTCATGCAATTAGATGCATTTCAATTAGTGGGGATGCTTTTGTGGGAAAAGGAAAAAAAAAATTGATAAGAATTTCACTCAGCAAAAGTCACTGAATTTGTCTTTTGGATCATGCCAAAAGCATGAAGCTTCATTTTTATCAGAAAAGCAGTAATTTTTAATTTTTAGCATATATAGCATATTCCACTTTATTGGGATTTCTTCTAATGTAGGAGAGTTCAAGCCTTGCCTGAAGTCAAGCTAAGTCAAAATGTCACTGATAACTCCTAGGCAAAATCACGGAATATCTGGTGGAGGTCCATCAAATCAGAGTTCTTTCTGAGATAGTGCCATACCAGAGTCAAGACACTCCCCATACTGATTTTTGGTATTGCATGTCACTTGCATGATGCTTACATGATTCAACATGGAAGGCCCCTAGAGCTGGTGCAAAAGGAACACAGTAGAATGAAAAAGGCAAAGGGAGGTGCATAAAGAAACAAGAAGTTAAGGAACTCTGCTCATGCCTGATGTGCCAGTCTGAAGCAAAATACAATGGAAGGTAAAACACTATAGAAAAACATTAGTATGAGATCTACTGTTACCTCAGTTGTGTTTCTAGATGTTAGTAAATCTGACTTTATAAAAATCTCTCTAATTATCGTTGTTCACCTTCACCTTGCACTGAAAAATCAGGTAGATTGAGAAATGTGAATGTAATTCCAATGTTTGCATATGTACATTGGCTAGTTGAGGAAAGCAAAGTGCATATTTGTTTCTTTGAGACTTTCCATCAGGAATCTTGGAAAGAAGATTATTACCTTTCCTGAGATGGCCAGAGAAAAGTGAGCAGTGAGCATTTTCACAGTCGTGGAAAGAACACAACCAAATCTGTCCTCTCAAAGGTAATTGTCCTATACATAAACAAATAAGCTTGAAACAATATGCTATCACAATCCTTCATTCCTGTTACACCCACAGAGATGGAAACAAGAGTTTTGTTATGAGGTAGCTTGTGGGGGAGCCCAGCTGGCCCTGGGCTCTCTGTAAGCTAGGATACTGAAGACGGAACTTTACACCTGGCACAGGGTTAACCACGGAGAGTAAGGACTGTGGCACAGGGTGGACTTCCTGCTAGCATGTC
>JAYRBT010000114.1:40982636-41035846 GCA_036023395.1 Myiotriccus ornatus | reverse complement strand
GTCCAATCATGAGTTGTTATGTTTATGCTAGACCAATAGTGCATGTACATGTGTGACACCCAGAAGTGTATATAAGTGGAGCACTGTTGTAATAAAGGGGGCTGGTATCCCTGATCACCGTGTCGTCCTCCCGCTCCGACCGACGACAACAGTAGCTGGTTAAAAGCAGTCACAATAAATTGTGTTTTTATCATCATTTTACAGACTTAAAAATGAAAAAAGGCTTTGCATATGAATGTACAAATAATACATCACACGACCTCAAAGATACCTTCTTGGTCTCTTAAACACTTTGCTGCACTCTCTTCACCAACTATAATCCCAGAGCAGCTTCCTGATGAGAGTTGTGCCAGTGCTGTTTAAAGTCTTGTGGAAAACACACCATACAGCTACATATATAGATATAAAGACTAAGTCTTAATATAGCAGGGGCAATGAGTAAACTCAGTAGAATTCGAGGTTTTGTGAACATCATTAGCTATTTTTTTAAATTCTTGAGGTTTTACAAAACTGAAAACCAAATGTCTTGGGAAGACAAAATGCCCTCTCCCTCCTAGCTTGGCTCAGTCTCCTGGACCCTGTGAGAAAGGGGAAGGCTCCTTGGCTCTTGCTACCCTGCAGGGCCAAGGCCAGCCAAGTTGGAAGGAGCTTCCACGGCAAAAGGAAAGGGAGCAGTGCTTGCGTTGGCATTTTGTGTTCTAGTGACAGATTGAAACTTTTGAAGTCTTCTGAGTTCTGAAACATCAACAACTTTTTCTACTGGTATTTCAAATTGTGATAAGCAAAGTTGGTGACTTCCAATGCTCTTTCTTCTTTCCTTTTTTTTTTTTTTTTTTTTTTGTGTGTGTGTGTTAACATTGGTGAAGTTTGTCCACCTCTACATTTGGCAGGGCTCGGTTTCTTGGATTCTGAGGGCAAACGAGCCAAATCCATTCCTCTTTAAATCGGCTGAAAGATCCTTCCATAGATATTCTGCAATCCCAGTTCAGGACTCAGCAGATGGGATCCTGGTCTTCTTATTTGACTTCTGAAATGTTTCCACATGTCAGGGCAGGTTCTGTGGACCCACCACAGGGATCCATTCTCCTGTTCCGTGCAGAGCATAGTGCTGGCAGCTGCGCCAGCCACCCCTCAGTATGGTGACCATTTAATTCAAGAGTTGTTACTGGAGTCCTTGCTTTTGGAGATACTCCCCAGTCCATCCAATGTGAGTGGGATGAACCTAACAGTGAGGTTTCCTGTGTGTCACTTGCATTACCTGAAAGCAAGGCTCCCCCCAAGAGGAGCATGCTTCAGTAAGACCAGAACACCCTCCTTGGAATCAAAGGTAACGGTGCTTCTTGTGGAGAACAGCAGGACCAAGGTGCTGGGCTCACTTGAGTTGCTGCTGACTGACCTCCACCGAGCACAGGGGAGGTGACTGAGGCAAGTTTCACCTTTCATAGAATCATAGAATCAGATGGGTTGGAACAGAACTCCAAGATCATCAATTCCAACCCTTGATCCAACACCATCACAGTTACTAGACGATGGCACTAAGTGCCACATCCAGTCTCTTCTGAAAAACCTCCAGGGATGGAGAATCCACCACTTCCCTGGGCAGCCCATTTCAATGCCTGATTACCCTCTCTGTAAAGAATTTCTTACTAATATCTAACCTAAACCTCCCCTGGCAGAGCTTAAGACCATGCCCTCTTGTCTTACTGCTGGTTGCCTGGGAGAAGAGACCAACTCTCGCCTGGCTAAAACCTCCTCTCAGGTAGTTGTACAGAGTGATGAGGTCTCCCCTGAGCCTCCTCTGCTCCAGGCTAAACAACCCCAACTCGCTCAGCCTCTTCTCATAGGACTTGTCTTCAAGTTCCTTCACCAGCCTTGTTGGTCTTCTCTGGACCTGCTTCAGCACCTCAACATCCTTCCAGAACTGAGGGGCCCAGAACTGGACACAGCACTCCAGGTGTGGCCTCACCAGTGCTGAGTAAAGGTGAAGAGTCACTTTCCTGGTCCTGCTGGCCAAACTGTTCCTGATCCAGGCCAGGACACCACTGGCCTTCTTGGCCACCTGGGCACACTGCTGGCTCATGTTCAGCTTCCTGTCAGTCCAGACTCCCAGGTCCTTTTCTGCCTGGCTGCTCTCCAGCCGCTCTGTGTTCAGCCTGTAGCGCTGCAGGGGGTTGTGTTTACTTCGGCAGCTGTGCAATTTACAAATAAAAAGGATAAAAGTGATAGCGAATTGAGCCCTCGGGAAGGCCGCGTTTTGCCGCGGTGGCGGCAGGAGCACCTAGCTGTCAGCCGACGGGGTGCCGCTAAGCCCCCGGGGGAGCCAGGTCAGGCCGGAGGGGTCGAGGACGCGCTTCCCGCCTGCGGGAACCGGGCTCGGGACGCCCCGACGGCGGGTCCCGGCCGCGCTCATATCCCCGCTGCCGGGGCCCGGCGCCGCCTCCCGGGGCTGCTCCGCGCCGGGGCGGCCCCGCTCGGGCCCCCGCCACACCGACGGGCGCTCGGCCGCCGCTCCCGCCCCTCCGCGCCGCTCCGCTGCCCGGGGGGAGGCCACAGCAGCTCTGCCGGCCTCCCGCACCGCCCCTGCACCGCCCGCCGAGGGCGGGCTCGGGCCCGCGATGGCCCCGCAGGTAGGCGAGGTGGGGAGGGGGCGGTGGGGGGTTATGTCACCGCCGCGGAGGAGCGAGCCTGGGGCGCGTCCCGGCGCCGATGATTGACAGCGGGGCCCGGCCCGCAGCCCATAAAGGCGGCGGCGCGGGGCGCGGGGCCGCGGCGGGACTTGCGACGGCGGCAGCATCGCATCGCATCGCATCGCATCGCATCGCATCGCATCGCATCGCATCGCATCGCATCGCATCGCATCGCATCGCGCTCCAGTCCCCAGCGGGCTCGCCCCGGCAGAGCCCCAGCGCACCGTCAGCTCCCCCATGCCAGGTGAGGCGCAAGGCGGGGAGGTGTCGTTCCCCGCAGCGAAGCTCCCTGGGGGCGAGGAATGCGGCGGGGTCCTCTCCGCCGGCCACCCGGTCGGAGTTCGACGGGACCGCCCGCACTGCCGCCCCCGCGGGTGTGCGGGGGGCGCGGGATGAAGGGAGCGGCCGCGGGGCAGGGGGCCGGGGGCGGAGTGCGGCATCACTGCCCGCAGCAGCCCTGCCCGCCTCCGTGCCCCCGGTCCGGGCAGGGACCCGCGGGGAGCCGCTGGGTGCGAGAGAGGAGGGAGGCGTCCTGGCGCCTGACGGTAGTCGGGTGTAGCGGTGGTACCCTGGGGGTGACAGGTAATAAGGGTTCCCTGTAGGACAAAGAGTGCAGACAGTAAGAGGTGGCGGTATTCCTCAGTCCGTACAAAAATGTGTGGAGTTGGCAGTGCTGAAGTGATTTGGCTGTACCCGGAGGACTGGATGCCTGCACATTCCGGGTAATGCTTCTGCTCCATTCATTGTGAGTGCAGACACATATGGAAATGCAATTATGTGGCTTATAACTGCATAGTGCCAGACGGCAAAAACGGCATCACGTTAAAAGTCGCTTTATCCGGCTATGGATGGGTATAGAGAACTGCATGAATGAATAAATTATATATATATGTATGTATATATATACACACGCACACACACAAGAAAGAGAACTTTTTATGCTGGTAGTGAGAAGTACCCTTATTACTCAGAACCAACATCTAGTGAGATCCCACTATCCTACAAGGATTTTTAGCTGAATATTGTGCTTCAAAGTAAAGGTATAGCTAGGAATATGCTGTGTCTCCTGTAGTAACATCTGGTCTCTGCCAGCTACTGAAATTTTGTGGAGAAAATAACAGTGTATATTTTCTTCCCCTTTTTTTTTTAGTTAAAGGCATTTAGATAAAATGGAGCTTTATCATCCATAATTCGTCTTCCCTTCACTTGATGTCATGTTTTATTTCTAGCACCAAGAATAGCCCCAAAATTACTATTAAATGAATCTGACAAGATTTTATACATATAGTTGCTGCTTATGGCATTTCATGAGGTAAATTAAAATATTTGAAGTTGATAAATATTATTTCTCTATTTCTTACTAAATTTTGGTTTATTCATAGGAGTGATGCTGCAGAGGAGAAGGCTGTCGTGGCTTGCTGTCTTGATAACCCTGTGGGTTACCTCAAATGCTCAGGGTAAGTTCTGAGACTTCTTAACTAGGTACAGAGTAATTTTAAAATCTAAAAGTTGGTGTAAAATGTTGGGTTACCTGAGCTACAATGGGCAAAGTAATCATAAAGAATTTTTTTAGAAGTACCTGGATTATTTTTGGTAGATGTATCTTACAAATGCTAAATGAAGATTCCTGAATGAATATCCAAAAATTGCTGTCTTTAAAAATTATTGATCAAAATGTATATAATCTCAGAAATAATTGCTATTATACTTTTCTGTGCACTGGAAATGTATGGTGAAAGCAACATAAATAGAAGTAATGAGTAGGATAAATATTTTAAAAAGACAGAGGTAGAGAAATAGACATCTAGAGACCAAATGTAAGTAGAATGCAAATTGGCACAGTGCCAGACCCTCATTTAGGTCTGACTTCTTGGTTGGAATCTTTAAAAAGCAAATCCCTTGCTTCCTGTTGTCATGTAGCCACATGGATTCCCATAATTTGATTTTTATTAGCTGATAGTCAAAATATAGAAATTGCCCCAGCTTCCTTATCCATTCATATATATTAAAAATATTTAATGAATAAATTGCTGCATGCATCCATGTGTAGGCATATACATGGTATGCAGTGTGTATATATATCTACAAGTAAGTACTATGTAGTGCTATAAAATATAAAGCCACATGCTTGATTATATAATCAAAAGTATTTTTATCTGTACTTAAAGAAGGAGAGAACTGTCATGTAGATGAAAATGACAGGTAGAAAATACGATTCACTTGCATACTAGTAGAAAAAGTTCTGTTTGTGGAATTAGGAAAGTACTGGGTTTACTCTGCTGGTCCTTTCATCTGTCATATGATTGCAGTTACTGAGTGTAATGTGCAGAGTTGTTTCTTGTAAAACTTTTTGTAGACACATTGTCACACACTGTTAACTTTTTTCAGATGGTGAGAAGGAAGAGGAGACTACCTTTGATTTACTTCAAGTCAGTAACATAAACCGAAAGACAATTGGAGCAAAAGTGTTTCGGGGTCCAGACCCCACTGTCCCAGCATATCGTTTCATTCGGTTTGACCATATACCTCCATGTAAACCAGAGAAATTAAAAAAGATTGTCAGACTAATACGACAGAATGAGGGCTTTATCCTTTCAGCCACCCTGAGGCAGGACAGGCAATCCAGAGGCACTATCCTTGCTTTAGAGGGTCCTGGCATCGGTGAGAGGCAGTTTGAGATAATTTCCAATGGACGGGCCAACACCCTGGACCTTATCTATTGGGTGGATGGCTTCCAGAATGTGATTTCCCTGGAAGACGTGGACCTTGCTGACTCACAGTGGAAGAACCTCACCATGGAAATAACAGGGGAGAACTACAATCTCTATGTTGGCTGTGACCTTATTGACAGCTTCATCCTGGAGGAGCCTTTCTATGAACATCTGAAAGCAGAGAACAGCAGACTGTACGTGGCAAAAGGATCCATTCGTGAGAATCATTTCAGGGTAGGTGACCTGCAGAAGCTTAGGTCTCTGGTGAGGTAAGAAGGTAACTGCAAGTTGTTTGAGAAGATGCAATAGGTGCAGGTTTTTTTCTAGCACCTCTTGGATTTGGTGGGGTTACAGGTGTTCTCAAGCAGACTTTCTCCAGAGTGTGTTTTTATTAATTGCTGGGTCTGTGCTCGGTGAATTTGGGGTTCCTGAAAGCAAAGAACTGGTAAAGCAAAGTCAAAGTCCATGAAAAGTGTGCAAAACCAATTTTTGGGTTTTCCTATGCAACCTTCCATTTTATTTTTCATATGTGAGACTCCTAGACATATTGCATTTATTGCATTTTTGTGGTAATTTGTAGAATTCCTTGGAAATTTTTTGAAGAACTGTTTTTCCATTGAAATCTATCCCAATCATAAGAGCACATCAATATTTTTATTTCTTATTTGAAACAAGAAGAAAAAGTGAATTTTTAATAGAACTTAAGTATGTAGTGTTGGTCCATTCCATAACAGAACATCCTTGTTTGCCATTTTGAACTTTTCATTTCAATTTGAATTAAAAACCAAAAATTTAAAAAAAAAAAATATGTTTTTATTGGTCCTGTAAATGAGATTTATTTTTTTTTATGGAAAGCATTTAAAATGAAGCAATTATAAACTTTCTGGTTTTCCTGTTAAATGAAAGTTACCTTCTGTCTCATACAGTGATGTGATCTGGCCCAAGTGCTTTAAGGATGACATCTTTTTACTGACAGCTGAAGTCAAACTTGAACTCGTGGCTTCAAAAATTTCAAAAATGCTTTCTTTCTCATCATGTTGTGCCATCTAGTTTTCAACCAGAGCATGACATGCTGGAGTGGTTCCTTGGGGTGACCAGTTCTGGCAAGGACATCAGAAGTTGTTGCGCACAGCTTCTTTGGCTAAGTTTTTCCATCAGTTGTGCTCAGAGTTGTTTCTGAAGCTGTACTGTTACATTAGTTGCTGAAACAATCTGGTTTTAGTGTGTTTTTTTTTTCTTGAGTTCTTTTTAAGTGAAATAGATGCAGTCTGGTTTTATAGTGTTGTCTCAAGGTAATGTCAGCACAATTGAGGAAGCAGTGAATGGTGCCTGGGAATAACTGCCTAAGGATGGAAGTGCAATGGTGAAGGAAAGTTGGCTCTGACCTCATGATTAATGTCTTGCAGAACCACAGTCTAAAGTTCACTATGAAAATGGAGATTTGAGCTCATAGCACATTAATAACTTTTATTAGGACTTATTTACCTAATTTTGTTGCTTATAGTACTGAAATTTTATATAACAGAACTGTAAACACTTTTTTCTCTGTGTGTCAGGTTTAATGCCTTGTAGACTGTTTTTAATATATTTGCTTATGGCTGAATCCAGTCAGTAGCATGGGATTGAGACAGATCAGTTATCAGTTAGTCCCAAATTGATTGCACTGTTTTTAATTGTTTTTTAAATTATTATTACAGGGTCTCTTGCAAAATATTCAGTTAATCTTTGATACTTCAATAGAGGATGTTCTGCGTAAAAAAGGATGCCAGAGAAGCCAGTCAAGTAAGGCTTTTTTATCTTATTATATAGTTCAGTTGATTCTGAAAATTAGAAATATCAATGGTGACATATTATCCTAAAACAGATCCATTTTAAATGAAAAAGAGAATGTATTGCTTTGTGGTGGTAATAGAAGCATAATTTTAGCTATCTTGAGATACCATTTCTACTCTCTAGCCTACTATTTTGGTCCATGTTGCTTAAGTTTACAACTCTGAACCTCTTGTTTTTGAGAGAAAAGCTGTTGAGCAAGAAATTAATAGAAATAGAAGGAAAAAAGCACATGTATAAAAATATCTACATTCTTCCGTGAGTTTTCTGTGATTCTTTGAGCACGAGACAAGTAATGCTGCTTCTGAATTCTGCTTCTGGCTGGCAGTGGGCGCATGAACTAGTCTGCCAGTCTTAGAGACACTGAATTCCTTGGCAATAACTTCATTGACTGAAAGAGGCTTTGGGTTTGAATCCAAAAGTATTGTTAATCAAAACAACCTCAGGAATGTAAGAAATAAAAGGAAGAGATATGGAAAGCACGTATATGACAGGCTGACGTGTTCTTGTTAGTCCAATTCACGCTGACCTCACCAGGAGGGAGCACTTTGTGTGTAGGAGTGTATTGGGTTCCTCTTGAAAGAATTGAGATTAATTGTCAAGTATGCTCTAAGGTTTGCACTCGAGCTTGTGGGAGGTTCTGTCTGTTTTACTTCCTAATATCTGTAGCTGACAAGAATCAGAGGTAACTGAATCTATGAGAGGAATGTGGTGGGTGCACAAGCCACCCAGGACTTCAGGGTTTTGTTTGAAACTCCTGCCGTCTGAAATGCCATGATTTCTGTCACTTTGTTAAAACATGTGACATAGAGCCAATCAGTTGAGCAGACTGAGCTCAGTTTTTTTCCTTGTTTGTGCAAAACAGGAATTAGTCCATAGCAGGTCCTGAATCCTTCAAAGAGGGATAGAGCATTGAGATTTTGAACAAAAAGACTCTAGAAGGTAGATAAATGTTTATGTATAGGAGTGTTTATGCCTAGAAAAATTAACTGAGCTCTCTAGTTGGTTTTTAAATGTTGATAAAGAGTCTTGCTTATTTGGTATGTTTCAGAGGTGGGTCCTGGTGCAGGATCTTAGTCACAAGTGTGATGGTGTGTTAGAAATGAGTCAAATGGGTTAGAATGAAAGAGGCCTTGGAAGGCCACTTGGAAGGCAAGAAGACATGCCTTCATATCGGTGGCTGTCATCTTTCCCATCCAAGCTGCTTTCTGTACTCAGAAATTACTCAGAACTACTGATTACTAGTTTTCAACTTTTTTAGTGGAAGTAAATGCTTAAGAAGCAGAACTGCTGTGGGAAAATTTAAGTCTAATTGTAATCTGAATGAAAGGATGGTTTCATGAAGGATACAGTTAAGATATCCTTTGACAGTTATCAGTGGAAACAAAAGTCCTAGAAGTCAAGGTAGAACTTTGAGGACACACTGAGCAGTCTCAGTCAAGTGGATAGGATCTCTAGGTGTAGGTGGATTGCAACAGGAAAGCCAATGAAAGTTCATGTCTACAAATCTTTTATATTTTTATTGGTTGATTACCACAAAGGGAAATAGTGTGACCAAATGTTTTGAAAAATCATTAAGTGGAAATAGGATGTTACTATACTTCTACTAGGAAGATGGGGCCTATGGGAGCCTAAGAGAATAATTTGAGTTCTGACACACACCTTAGGAGGAATTCTTAAACCATTCAGCTGTTGCAGCTATAACCAACAGATAATATTTTCTTAATGTATTATTTATCACATCTGTCAACTACTGAATTTTCAGGTCCTATAAATGATACAGATTTAGGTTTTTTGTTTTATCCTTCCTGGAAAGTATTTAGCAAATTGTTCAGTTAACAGTATTTTTATTTTTACTTTGCAACACCAAGAGAACATTACAAGATGGAAATTTCTTGAGCAGCAACAAAAGAGAGCTAATAGCACACTGGCTTGAGGCCATCAAAATTACTTGAAAGGATTGTTATATGTATATCTGATTTTCTGACATTTCCTATCCAGCTTAATTACAGAATCAAGAATGGGTAAGGTCGGAAGGCACCACAGTGGGTCTTCTGGTCCAGTGTCTTTGCTTCATCATGGTCATCCTAAAGCACATGGAGTATTTCCAGTGAAGGAGGCACCACAACCTCTCCAGGCAATCTGTTCCAGTTCACTGTCACCCGCACAATAAAGAAGTTCTTCCTCATATCCCAGTGGAACTTCCTGTGCATCTGTTTCTGCCTGCTGCCTCTTGTCCTATTGCTTGGTACTGCCGAGAAGAACCTGGCCCCATCCTCTTGACACCCAGCTTTTAGATACTTATAGACATTGATGAGGTCCCTCTCAGCCATGTCTTCACAAGACAACAGACTTAGGTCCCTCAGCCTGTCCTTGTAAGGGAGATGATTGAGTCCCTTAATTATCTTTGTAGCCCTCTACTGGGTCTGCTCCAGGAGCTCTATGTCTCTCTTGTACTGAAGGGCCCAGAACTGGACACAGCACTCCAGATGTGGCCTCACCAGGGCTGGGTAATGGCAGGACAGTTCTTTTCTGTCCCTCTCTCCAAACTGTTGACATCCCTCTGAAGGGCTGCACTGTTCTCTGGGGTATCAGCCATTCCTCCCAGCTTTGTGTCATCAGCAGATTTGGTGAGAAGGCATCTGCCTCTTTGTCCAAGTCATTGATGAATGACTTAAATGATAATGGGCCCAGTTTTGAACCTTGGGGGACGCTGCTTGTGACAGTTACCACCAGTGAAAAACCATGAGTGCTATGTTACTGACCACAAGGTACATATTTCCCCATTTTGATGGCCCACTCGTTGAGCTGAGGTACGGGCACAAAGATACCATGTTTGTGTGTGAATGTCCCATAACAGCAAGGCAGATGTTACTAATGAAGTACACTCAGCTTTGAGGACACAAAAATGGACAGGACTGTGTTTTTCCAATGTATCTTTAATCCTAATATGAGAATGTGAGGTATGGTGAAATGGTAGCTTGGGATTGCTGTTGGGTTGAGGGTAGGAAAATATGTCTGTAGTGTGGTGGCTGCAAATCCTTTAGGCAGGATGTATATGCAGCACTGGATAGGAGAGATGACAAAAACATGCCTAAAAACATTAATAAAATCCCTTCTTGGGCTATATCAATAGAATGTCATTTGCATATGTGAAAGGGTTCAAATTTTCTCTTCTGGTTTCTCATTTTAAAGATAATCATGTGGTCCTTAGGAAATTAGCAGGAAGCCAGCAGCAGAGAACTGATTTCCCAGTGATCCTCAGGCATCTTATTTCAGTCACTGCCAAGTACCAGTAGGAAGTGTGGATTTAGTTCTTCTAACATAGTTTTGGTTTATGTTTCCTGCTGAGATTGCAGCTTTATTAATGTCCTCAGAATGTTCCGGTCAAGGCACACTCCATGTTGGCTTGAAAAATATGAAACTAATGACCTGAGAAGTGCTATGGGAGGATCTGAGAAATCTAGTGTTTCAATGTGGTAGGAAAATTGCATTCTTTCCAGGGAATCAAAAAGCAGCTGAAGTAAACTGTTATGACACAGAATTCTGGTCTGCTGTGTGGTTTTCTCCCATGCTGTAAATGAAGCTGGACAATTATTTCAACTTTGGAAAACTGCGAATAATTTTTTGTAGACCTTGGCTAATGGTAGATCCTTCATAGCTAGTTTAAAAGCACATCAAGCCAAAAATTTTAACTATGGTTGAGAAGTAATAATTTAATGTCATATTATGGGTTAGTCCTTTGTTCTTTTATTTCCAGCCTTCTAAATGAATGAAGTGTACTTTGTTCCCATTTTCATTTCTTTTGTATTTAAATCTATGCTTCACATTGCATGATGGAGCACCAAATCAAGCCCTTAAAATTTTTGAAGCATTACCACCTTCTGTGACTTGTCAACACAGAATGGTATTAGGGTGTTTTGAATCATGTGTTTTATGGCACACATTCCTGTGCTGATTCTTTCTTTTAAATTGTCATATCTTTTGCTCGCCTTTTCTTTTTGGTACCCTTGAGCCATTCCAACATCACTAAATCTGGTAAATAAGTCTTTACTGAGAGACAGGGCAGTGTGGATTTCTGTATAGCAGAAACCAAATTTGAGTGTACAACACAACAGACTGTTTTATTTAGTTATTTATGTGCTTTTGTTATTAATTAAAAATTATGCTTTTGTGATACCATTTTTCAGATATTTGCTGTAGACAGGATGTCTTTTAAAATAGTATTAGAACATGTCCAGTTCTCCCTATATAGTGCATGCAAAGTCCTACTTTAATTACAGTTTGCCTGTTGGAGGAGTGTCTGGAGTGACAAATCAAATATTCTGTCTGATCTTAGCTTGACCTCCATTTCATTTCAGAATTAAACTATTATTGTAAGAGCTCCTCCGAGCTTAACACCAGGCAGTGCAATGTAGAGCAGCCCAAAGTCTGTATAAATTGTGCAATGGCCCAAATTTGATCCAAGTCACCACGGAGTTTATGGATGGATCAAGGACAATAACCTTCTGCAAGAAAACTCTTTCTCTTGCCTTTTTCTCTGCATCGAGAAAATGTGATAGGTCATGAAAAAATCCGAAACCTTTCATGTCTCTTGATTAGATAAAATGGGTTTTTTGATACTCTGTTCTTTTGTTAACCTTCTTCATAAATGAATGTGTTGCAGTGCCAACAGTTTTAAAGTGACGGCCATGTGAGACACAGCTTGGCTCTTAATTTTGAAAAGAGAAAGCCTATAATTGGAACCAGCTGACATCTAACCCCTCTCTTTTATTCATGGGTATAATAAGCATGAAGCTGTGCCAAAATAGATGTGTTTAAATCCTACCCATGGGTGCCAATCTGTGATTTCAGCAGGAATCTATAATCTGTGGAAGAACTTTGTATATGCTGCTCTTCCCTTTCCTTCTCTTGCTACCAGCTGAAGTGAACACCATCAATGAGAGCACTGAAATCCTTCACTTGAGCCCTGCGGTCACAACCGAGTACGTGGGTGAGAAACCAGGAAAGGCCGAGTTCTGTGACCGTTCCTGTGAGGAGCTGGGATCAATGTTCACGGAGCTCACTGGCCTGCGCATTGTGGTGAACAACTTGGCTGATAACCTCCAAAAAGTGGTAGGTACCTGTAAGTCTGAAAAACTGCAAAAGGCCTGCTGTGCAGTGCTCTTTCCTTCTTGTTTTTACACTAGAGGCAGTTAATTAATAGAGATCACTGTATTACATATGTGTATACCTGTTGGTATGCCTACATGATGTAGAGGAGTCCTGTTTCCATTGTGACTAGTTATGCAGTTCTTGTGTATAGCACTTTAATGAAGGCTTGGTTTTCACAGACTGGATTTAAAAGAGCACACACACTTGCACTGGTACACAGGGGAAGCCAATCCTCTTAAAGGTTACTGCAGGTTTGGAAATTGAAAGCTAGCAATCCCAACCTTGCCTGTGTACTGTTAAAGCATTGTTACCATGCTTATACCATTTACAATTACATCAGTAAGTGACTACACAGGGTACCTAAACTATAAGTAAATGCATGGGATTTTCATAGTTGAAGTATGATGGAAACATTTTACAGAAGTCCTCCCCTCTTTTTATTCTGAATCAGTTAATTATTTCTGAAGGAATTTTATTACTATGCCATATGTCTCAGGACTAAAATTTTCTCACCTAAAAATGAGATATAGTAGAGGAAAGCAAAACTTCTAAGAAAAGATTTCCCTTAATCTTGTGTGACTGTGTTTGCACCATTATTAGAAGAACTGCTGTGCAGTATTGCGATACTTGAGATCATCTTCTTTATGTACCAGAAATATGTGAAAATATACATTTTTAATGGAAGAATTAAATCCAGTAGTGTCTCAAGTTTTTTAGTTAAAACAGTTTGCTTACAAAGTACACCATTTTTTTTCATTTACTTCATTTTTTAGTCTGAAGAGAACCAAATTATGTGGGAATTGATTGGACCTAACAAAACACTGAAGAACCAGTCAGTTTGCTGGCAAGATGGTCGTGTCTTTGCAGATAATGAAAGCTGGATTGTAGATAGCTGCACCAAGTGCACCTGCCAGGTAAGGTTTTGGAAACAGTCTTTTTCTCTGTGGAAATGCATAGCAGATTTAATCCAGCTCAGCTCTGCAGGTCAGGTCATATTTACTCAGATCTTGTCCTGGACTTACTGATATTTATAAAAAGTAGTCTCCATGTCCATGACAGTTAGAACAAATCAAAGAACTTCCACACATGAAACTTTCCCGTATGCCCACCTTCATTTGCCTCTGTATGTGAGCATAGGTCAGTAAGTTGATTTTCTTTGCCTGTAGGATTCTAAAATTGTGTGCCATCAAATCACCTGTCCAGCAGTCTCCTGTGCTGATCCATCTTTTGTTGAAGGTGAATGCTGCCCAGTCTGCTCTCACTGTGAGTATTTTGCCAAAGAGAAAAATAGTCTTTGGCAATATTTAAAATCATTACTAGTGTTTTGGAAAAGGCAGAACAAGTAAGAGGTCAAGGCAGGTAAGATCAAATATAAAACATTTATGTAAACAAAGATCAGATGAAGTAATTTGGCTTCTTGAAGTTACCCTCTGGAAGAGTTGCTCTCTCTTCAGTGATTCTATTGGTTGCTTAGCATTAAGCTGATAACCTGCTTAGCTGTGTTGGACACAAAATATTAAAAGCATCCTTCTCTCCAGTCGTGTTTTTCCAGGTTGGACATTCTGATTTTTGTTGGTTTGTAATAGCACTGTCCCCTATTGCTTCTTTTCCATACTACTAATTAAAGCAGACTAACATAAGTTAGGATGTCTTCTTAACTCCTTGTGGTGGATGTTTAAGTTTCAGACCAAAAGTTTTATGCAGTTTTATGCACTATTTATTAAGAGTGTAAATTATTTTTCCTCTCTACTGTCATTCTGTTACTCTGTTTTATTTCTTCTCTGTTATGTATTCTCTGTTTGGTGTATTGCTTTACGTATTAACCTGGACAACCTGGACAGTGTGGTCCACGTTTGTGACAACATCACAGACCATGAACTGGACTTTGAAGTGACAGTAATTTTAAGAACTTCACTGATTAATTGACTTCAGTGTGGGTTCACTGTGTTTCACTTTGTGCCAGACAGGTCTGTTACAAAAGAAAATGGTTGCTTAGATGTTCTAAATAAAAATGCATTGCAATAAACTTGGAAGGTTTTTTGCCCATTCAGAGCTTAGCATATTCTTACAATGTGCTCTTAACCATGTTCACTGTTACCTAGTGTTCAAAGATGGGTCCACATCTCATCATAGTGACATATCTTCTGAAGTCAAAGGCAGCTGGGACTCGAGTTTTTGGCTCAGTCCATTCTAGAGATAAGATATTCTTCCTCTAGAGATCAGTGCCTTGTGCAAACACACTGCACACAAGTTCATAAAGATGCAGGATTCTTATCTGGACTAACCTCTCATTATATTAAATCATAATTCCCTAACTTCAGTGGCAGTGCAGCAAAGCAAAAGCAGAAAAGGAGAGATCTAAATGATAAAGTCCATATTCTACAGAAGAAGTGAAAATCTTCTGAATAGGATAACAGAGCAACTTTTGAAACTAAGCCCTTTTTCTTACCTTTCGCCCTGCAGCTGATGACAGTGAGGAAGGCTGGTCACCGTGGTCAGACTGGACAAAGTGCTCTGTTACCTGTGGCTCTGGGACTCAGATGCGAGGAAGGTCGTGTGATGTCACCAGGAGCGCATGTACAGGTCCACACATCCAGACAAGGATGTGCAGCTTTAAGAAATGCGACCATCGCAGTAAGTAGCAAAATTTCTCCCTTTTTAAAAGCTTCTTTGGAGAGGCAAAATCAAGCTTAGTCAGGACAGTATGTACTTAAACACTCATATATGCACAGTTAAAGTAGCTATGATTAGATTCTGTGCCATCTTCCTCCTTCCAGATAATCATCCTTTTTCCTGACAGTTTAATAGGTATGTTCATTTTGGGCTCAGCTCTGTTAAACAGAAAGATAGTGAGTGATCCTTTCTTCAGCATTATGAACTGGAGTCTCTTGTTGGAATTCAGTTTGGAGACAACATTAATAATCGTGATATACAGGGCCATTTTTAGATCTGCCATTCATTCATGGTTATTGGCCCATTCCGTTAGCTTAGCTGTGTTTAGGAATGCAATGATCATGGAAGACTTTTGCAAAATATCAAGCTGCTTTTATATTTAAGGCACTTAGAGGGATCATATTGCAGAAGTGTAGTTAATGTTATTACTGGTACCTACTATATTGAGGTGAATATAGCACCATGACATTATCTAACAGCTGAAGCTGCTAGATGTCCAAATGTGCATTTTAAACAAGTGTTTGTTTGATTGGAATGAGTTTACTTTTTATGTTAAATAACCTAAAATCAATTTTAGTCATATGTTGGCCACTGAACTTCCTAAGAAAGCTTTACTTGAATGTGTGAGCTGGCATGCTGGGCTTTGTAAATGACAGTGATAGGAAAGGGATTGGACATACATCAGATGCAGTGAGAGGCTCATTAGAAGGTTAATTTCACAAGTGAGTTTCTATTAGTGCTGCAAGCGGGCTGTTTCCTTGAGTTTTGCACTTTTCTCTTACAGTACGACAAGATGGTGGCTGGAGTCACTGGTCTCCCTGGTCTTCCTGTTCAGTTACCTGTGGAGTAGGAAATATCACCCGCATCCGCCTCTGCAATTCTCCTATTCCACAGATGGGTGGAAAAAACTGTGTAGGAAATGGGCGTGAAACAGAAAAGTGTGAGAAGGTTCCATGTCCAGGTATGTCTGTGGTCTTGAATCAAAAGTGACACAATAATATTCCAGTTGAATTTCTTCTTTGTTCCAATCTATTTACAGTGATTTTCTGTGATGGAAAATATAATTCTGGCTTACGAGTTAGATAGTACAAGAAAGTTCTTTGAAAATGAAGACAACAATGCAGTCAGAGATTTTGTAAACATTCCAAGCTAATAATTTGGCTTTGAATAGTAAGAGTTTGAGAAATTTTCATTTTAGCAATTTAGCTCTGCATATTCAAAAGACCCCACTTTCTATCTAAAAGGAAACTGTCACTGTACTTGTAAAGAATAGACATACAGTCTCCTAATAGTCAGGCTTCTTTGAAAGTATGCATGGATATTTTACACATAGTCACCACATTCAATTGTTATTATAATTCTTTCGTATTCATCTACACTTTTAAACCTTTTTAGAGACCGTTCATTCCATTCACTTTCACTTTCCTTTCATATAATTTTTCCTCATTTTTTTTCTCTTTGTATATCTATCCTCATTCTGTCCTCTGTTCAGCCTTTCCTTTCTACTTACAGGATATGAGCTTGAAACTGAGGTCAGGCTTCTAACCCAATAGTACTTAAATAGCTAAAAACAATTCATCTATTTTTTGATCTATCTATGCATGTGAAGTTAGTGAAAGTTTATTTAGTTCAGGATGCACACCATTGTCTTTATCTTTGGGTTTTTTTTCAGTACCAAGCACAAACTATTTGATTCAAAGGTGTTTGTATTTCAAGAAAATTCAGAATTAATGACAACAGGATGAATAGAATTTTACTAATATAAAACATGCAGAAGCATCATTGAAATAAATTATTTGTACTGAATCAAGAAGTACTATTGAAGATACACTGACGAATGTATTACAAAACAAGAATAGTAGCTGCAGCCTTACTGAGCATAAACCTTACTGTTGCCATAAAAAAAAGCCATAGATCTCATATTTGACTTGGCAAATAAGTTTTATCCTGTGGTCACACCTTGCTTTCTGTACAAAGTGAAAACTTAGCAGGGAGCTTTGAAGGCATTGTACTGGTTCTGATCAGTTTAAATAGAAATACACTGTGCCAGTTGGCATGGCATGCTGTCTTCATTTATTGGCCAAAAAATGCCTATAAAGCAGTTGGGTATTTTTCATTTGTTTGTTTGTTTCTGAAATATTGTTATCTCAGTGCAAAACTCTGCCAGCCTCTTTCTATGTACATAGTGAGAAACTGTCTCCAGTAGGGGATCTGAAGAAAGGGTTGTTGTCATTGGCACCAAATGCTGTCCCCAGTGTATTGCCTGTGATGCTCTTCTCTTCTGCATCTCTTAGTGAATGGCCAGTGGGGTCCTTGGTCTCCATGGTCTGCCTGCACTGTTACCTGTGGAGGAGGAATTCGGGAGAGGTCTCGTCTCTGTAACAGTCCAGAGCCACAGTATGGAGGAAAGCCATGTGTGGGAGATACCAAGCAACATGATATGTGCAATAAGAAGGATTGCCCAATTGGTTGGTATTTAGTCATTTGTTAGTCAGTCTGAATAATTATTGATGCTGTTATTTCTTTAATGGGTAATTATGAATTGACACTACAGAAATCTGATAATTATACCTTTGTTTCAGTGAAGGATATTTAACTATTTTGGGTGCTGTTTAGTGGAATTTTGTATATATTCCTGGCACTGACTTTTCCTGAACTAGTATTCATTTGTGAAATAGGGATTCAGTATGCTCTAATGTATTCAGCTGGATGTACCAATCTGTAATCTTTTCACATTAAATCAATAGTATATTAAATGCACTTAATAACCCTAAGTGTTTTTTTTAAGAGTCTGTTGCATCAGGTGTTATTTAAACTAGTGAACAGAGAATATCTGTTTCTTAAATTAAGTTTTAAATGCCTTTTATGCTTCTTACTTAATTTACACTTCTGTGTGTCTTTGCCAGATGGGTGTTTGTCAAATCCTTGCTTTCCTGGAGCAGAATGCAACAGTTACCCAGATGGGTCTTGGTCATGTGGGCCATGCCCAGCAGGATACCTTGGCAATGGCACTGTCTGTGAGGATCTTGATGAGGTATGGACTTGTTTCCATTAACATTAGGAAATCACCATGAAATTTTCATTATCTAGGAATTACGTGGCCATCTAATTCTTTTCCTCTTTCTTTCCTTACCTGCAGTGCATAGCTGTGTCAGATGTCTGCTTTAAAGTGAATCAAGTCCATCGCTGTGTTAACACAAATCCAGGTTTCCACTGCTTGCCATGTCCCCCCCGCTATAAAGGAAGTCAGCCCTATGGAGTAGGGCTGGAAGTTGCCAAGACAGAGAAGCAAGTAAGTGATGTTGAAGAGAATTTAATGGCTTTGAAACTGAGTAATTCTCAACTGAAAATATCTGTTAATGACAGCATATGATAAACCTGGGTACCAGACAAAAATTACCTGAAATAGATAACTGCTGTTCCAGAGTATTTTTGATTTGAGTAGCAAAACACTGAATTTGGGGTTGGACTTTTTAAGGGTTTTATTTTCCCTAGACATCTGCAGAGTTGCACCAAATGAGTCTAAAATTCCAGGAACAAACATTTCCCTGCTTTGCACTTCTTTCCCTGAGGTGTGTATACGTATTCTGGAGGTTGGAAACTAAAGCAATAGGATTGTCTTCTTCATAAATGTACCACTTTAATGCCAGTGTCATCAGACATATATGTCTGATGTTCTCACTCCCTCAATTCCATTGGGCCAAAGCCTGTCAGTGTTGAAAGACAGCAGGAAGTGGAAGTGACATTGAAGACTATAGTTAGATAAATGAAACAAAAACATTAAAATGGATGTGATGGGATGCCTTCTCTGTGTTGCTGTTGAACCAATCTGTGGTTTGCTCAACGTGTGAAGTCTACATGTGAAATTTCTGGGGATTAATGACATCTGGAAGAAGGCAGATAGAGTTCTGAAAGTGTTAATCACTTTAATTGCTTTTTTAATAATGTCCAAATTTTCCTGGTGTTTTTTTTTGTTTGTTTGTTTGTTTGTTTTTATTATTTTCTTTGAACACATTTGCTGGAGTTGTGAACTGACAGAGCAGTATGATTCACAATTAAAGCAAAATTCCTGTTTTCAGGCCTCTAAATAACTGGCCTGATTTTGACAAAGGTGAGGCACACACAGCTGCCTGTGAGTATCAAGTTTCAGTGAATATGCTCTATCTTTTACAGGTCTGTGAGCCTGAGAATCCATGCAAGGACAAGACACACAGCTGCCACAAGTCTGCCGAGTGCATCTATCTGGGCCATTTCAGTGATCCAATGTACAAATGTGAATGCAGGACAGGTTATGCTGGTGATGGACGCATCTGTGGGGAGGACTCGGATTTGGATGGCTGGCCTAATAATAACTTGGTCTGTGCTGCTAATGCAACATACCACTGCGTGAAGGTAAGTGAAAAAGGTTGATAAAATGCCATGTGATAACAAATTTTTTTCTCTTTTTCCTAAGCAGTTGTGAGTAATGCTTTTAATTCATGAAACTGGTGGTTGCTTTCATTGACTTTTGACTGTTACAGCATTCCCATTTTCTAAGAGATGCTGTGAAATGTGTATTCACTTAATCCAGTAAGATCTAGTAATAAGGGATTCTCAAAATTAAATCCAGAGTCCTCTGCTTTGGATTTCTTCCTACTCAGAATACACGGAACACTGGGATGCTTGTGAATAGAGTTAGCTCACTCAGCAGGAGTTGCCTAAAGCATGGGTGTGGAGCTCACAGCTAGTGAAAACTAAACAGGAATCTGTGGCCCAGGTTGGTGTGAAATCCCACATGAAAGGCTTTTAACAAGACACAGCCATGTAAGGGCTACACTTCTAAATCCTTTCTTGAACTACCCCTTCCTTTTAAAAGAGTTAAGCAGACCACACTCTGTGAAAACTGGATTCAGAGCATGAGATAATTTTTGACAATAGGACCCTAAGAGAGGAATAAACATGAATAATTGGACAGATGAGTTTTCTCCTTATTGCAAAACTTAGAGGGAGAGGATAGGAGATTCAGCCTCCTTCACCCTTCAGGCATGTGAAGTCCCAACTCTCACCCTTCCCTAAGGAATGACCTGCCTGGCTCTAGATCTAGCAGGGAACTTGTCCAGTCTTGTTGTGCAGCTGTGCCATTGTAGAGAAAAATGAAATATTACTACACCAAGGAGAAAATACGCATCAGGGAGCTTAAAAGTGGTGGCATGTAAGTTTAGCAATGTGTGCCCACCGTGGTGTCTGGTTCCTCCTTCATGTTAAAGTAATCTTCCTCTAAACCCTCACGAAGTTCTAGCACAATAACTTTTGCTTTAAAAATGAGGAAAGGAATGCAAAAATGACTGAGTTCTAAACCACTATAGTGGTTAAAACAAATACAGATCAAGAGACTAGGAAAATTTGAAATTGGGCTGTTTGAGAGAATAAGTTACTCATGTAATCCACTTGAAGTTGTGAATCTGGACTCTATCAGCCAGAGTTTCAGATATGGATGGAAATTTGAGCCCCAAATGTTGATCTTCCTCACTGTAGCTGATGTCTGTTCATTGTGGATTCAGCCAATTTGGCTATTGCAGTTCATATATCCTTTTTTCGGTTCCCGTCATCAGAATCTGCAAAATGTTGACCCATGATGTAACACAAAGGATTAGTTTTTATTAAATCCAACATGCTGAACCCATTCAGAAAAAAACCTGTTTCCAAAGATTGATTCGTGTTTTCTATATTGTGTGTGTTGATCTCATAGACACAAATACTTAATTTAAGGGGACCCCTCCAACCTCCCCAAAAAACCCCCCAAAATACCACATATTTTCAGGTCCTTACATATCCTTAAATATAAGGATATGTAAATATCCTAGTTGAGTACTTCGATTTTAAAAAAGCTTCTTTCCTTGAGCTGATAATGTTTGAAAATTGACTTAGTGTCTTGATTAATTCTTTCATAATTTCAATTTTTTTTGTGTGTTGCTGGTAACCAGTGTTAAGCTGGATAGTCAAAACTGTTCACAGGTATTTGGTAAAAATTTTGGGGTTTTGGTTTTTATCACAAATTTTCCAGTTCTCTTTTTCTTAAATTATCTATTCTGTTAGAAACACTGAGCTTGAAAACAGGGCTAGGAATCTTACTATAATATTCATTTTTTGAAGTATGTGTTACAAAGAAGATATTTCTGCAATTTATTGACAGATTCAATTTTGGGCTGAGGTAGATCTGGAATGTGAGTAAAAATGAGAATAGTGGTGTGGTTTTATAGATGTATTTATTCATAGCAAGAGATAGAATTGCAATCCATTTTAACTGAATTCATTATGTTAAAAAGAAATGCATTTTAAAAGTTGGACAAGCTATTTTACTTCTTAGTTTTTTCATTATATCCTTGCTCATTTAAAATAGTCATTCTTTACAAAGCTGATACAAATAAAGAGATACATTTGCCTGTTAGTTTCAAAGCCATGGGAGTGCAAAGTTACTGTTTCACAGAACGTATAAAGACACTTTTTTCAAAACCCTTTCTTACAGTGTTCCCCTTCATTGCTGTGTATTACTCCATTCCAGTAACTTTCCATATGAACAACTATTTCTGAAGATCTTCTCCTGGCTTGTATCTCTATTTATCTGGCAACCAAACCTGCACATTTTTTATGTAATCTTCAAACATATTCCATGAATTATCTATAAAAAGTTGATGTAAGAGTGCATGTCTGTGCATGTGGTATGTTTGCTCTCTGCTAGTTTCTTCTAAAATTTACTGGAAACATCATTTTAATAGGAGCTGAGAAATAGAATGATTTGCAGATGCATTTCAATTACTTTACAATATGAAAACAGCAAATGAACTACTATCTCTGGCAGCAAACAAACAGGCACTTTAAAAAGCGTTTGTGACTGATTGCTTTTGTTTTATAGTCTCTGGTGTACCATATCTACTCTTCTGCCCAGGCAAGTTTTTCTGACGTAATGTAAACATAACATATTGATTATTTATTCTGACCAGGATAACTGCCCCCTTCTGCCTAACTCTGGCCAAGAAGACTTTGATAAAGATGGCAGAGGAGATGCCTGTGATGAGGATGATGACAATGATGGTGTTGAAGATGACAAAGTAAGATGTGTGTCTGTCTGCAATACATTTGACATAAACACCTGGTTTTAAGGAAAACCATTACAATAGATGTGAACCTTATTGTTCAGAGCTTCAGCTGAGTTATTCTGCACTGAAGGATATGTAGTGCAGAGTAAAGCTGTGTTTAATCAAAAGAGAGGAGCACTGTGCAGAGCAAAGCAGCCTGCGGAACCTGGGAATGAATTATGTTCTCTGTATCAGATATGAGTTCAGCTATGTACATGAAAAGAGTTTAATGGAAAGTGGTATTGGATTTTTTATGTTGTAATGGGAGAATGACAGGTCTATTGTATTTGAAAAGCTGATAAATATTATATATGAGATCTGTTAGAAACATGATGAATAAAAGTAAACACAGCCAGCATCAAGGGGAAATGATGGAAGAAAATGCCTAGCCTGGTTCACACTTTCCTTCAGATTTTCCCAAAAGACTAAAATTCAGTTACTTGCAGAGCCTGAAAGATAGCCAGTTAATCCAAAACTGTTGTCCTTGTATATCCAGTAAAAAGACAGAGGCACATCCAGAATGGGATTCACTCTGACTTCTGAGTGAAAATGACTCATCCTCTGAGTGAGGATGAGTGAATTGGTTTTAGAATTTTACTGTTTCTCTTTGTTCCCTTCAGAGGGAGCCTAGATGCTCTAGAGTTTCAAATGGTTAAAGCTGGGGTAGAGTTATGCTCATGGGTTCTCTATTTGGAATATTAAAAAAAAAAAAATCCAAAGAATAATTTGATAAAGTAATATGATTTAGCATACGTATTTTTAAAATTGTAGCCAGAACTTGTTTTGTGAGTAGTATAAAATTTTGATTTGCCTCCATATCTTGTCCTTGATTATATAAAATGTATTCCTGGGGTTTAAAATACTGTACTAAAAAAATTATTTCCAAGTAAACTGTTTTGTGTGTTAGCAGAGAAGAAGTAATTTAAAGACTTATTCTTTAGGACCTCCCTCAGATTCGATGATGCTTATGTAGCCCTCATTCCCACTGCTTTGGTTTGATTTTGTTCTTTGCATTTCACACTGAGTACTTTCTCGGGCCTGTGCAAAAGAGCATCTGTAATTTGGGGATGTGTGAAACATAAGCATTCTTCTTCTGGCAGACTTTGAAATTATAGACTAAACTGAAAGGAAATTTTCCAAAGTCCATTAAAAGGAATGGTCTCAGGAAAAAAATATTTTGGCAAATGGGAGTATTTAATTAATTTTTATAAAACTTTTTATTATCATGTGCAGAAGAACACAACCAACAAAAAAAGTCAATCATTGTTTGAATAGAAAAATCAAAATTTGTGATATGAAATTGAAAATAACGACACTGGTTTGTTCCAAAAAAAGTCAGAATGACAGTTCTAGTTCTCTTTTTTTGTTTTCCAAAAATTATAAAATGCAGCTAGCTTTGGCCTGATTATGCAACATGTTCTGATTTTTTTTTTTAATACATGTACCAGTGATGCACCTTTATTTAAGTATCTGAATACAGATCCCTGTTGATCTCTTTGTGATATATGGAGCACAATTCACATGCTTTGTACAAAACCACAAAACCAGACAGTGAACCAGGCTGTCCAGATGCCATTCTGTTACCACCAAGGTCTTCAGTGTAGGTACAGCTTGTCCACTGAAAAAATAATGAATTAATATTTTTATTTTTGACCTCTGTCCAAGATGAACGGGAGGAGTTACCACTTCATAGTATGCTCTCATGAGTTGTGATTTATATTGTGGAATCTTCTTTCTTCTTACTAGGACAATTGCCCTCTTCTGTTCAACCCTCGTCAGTTTGATTATGACAAGGATGAAGTTGGTGACCGCTGTGATAATTGCCCCTATGTGCACAACCCTGCTCAGATTGACACGGATAATAATGGGGAGGGTGACTCATGTGCTGTGGACATTGACGGAGATGGTATGATTTCAGTTTTGAGAATTTGAGTGCTGTTCCAAAAGTGCACTTTGCTTTATGTCCAGTAAGATGGGCTACCTGCTTTTATACATAGAATAAAATTGTGTCTAGCCACTCAAAAACACAGGATAAAAAAGAGAAGACTGAGGTTCATCTGTCCTAAGTAGTGTATTTACCCATATGGCCCTGAAATGACTATAAAGGATATTGTTGAAAAATAAATCACAACAAGTCTTTTATCAGTGTAATCTTAAAAAAAAAATCTTTCATTCATCTGTGTTCCAAAGTAATCAGGGTCTAATATTAACACTTCTGTTGACTTTTTTGATTTTCCTTTGAGGGAGGGAAAAGAACATCAGAACATTCATGTGGTTAAGACAATATCCATAGGAAAGTAATCTACTTTTCTATGAATGTATGCAAAAGCTCACAGTAATCCAAATACACATTTTGTATGTCTTAAAATATTATTAAAGGTGTTTGTTTCATCTACCAGTACATACCTACAAGACCCCAATTTGATGTGAATTAAAAAGGGGGAAAAACACTTAAATATCTCTCAAAAATCATATCTCTGCAGCTTTTAAAGTGTATGAGAATCCAGAAATCTTAAAAGTTGAAGAAATCTAATTTTGAGTTTCCTTCAGTAATGTTTTAAATTTTTGGATGCTTTTCTGACTTCAGCCTCGGAACATTTTCTTCTTCTGATCATCAGGTTCACATTAGTACCCATGGTAGTTCTCCATTTGAAGAAAAATGTAATCATATTGTTATTGGCTGAAAGGTTACACAAATATGCGGGGACCATATAAAATAGAAAAGGGTCCTTGTATCTTTTCCAGACAGATGTACCCATGTGTGTTTGTTTCTTTTGATCTTATTATAATTCTGAAGGAGATTGTTAGTTTTATAATAAAGTTGCCTGAGGAAGAGCAGTTTCTTCTGAAATTTGGCATGCTATACAATAAATGATGAACATGTTCTGGTAAAATTAAATTATTTAATGCTGGGGCAGCTGAACATTAATACAGTTGTTTCTGTACAAAACTTCAGAAATTCAAACCTGATATAGCTGTTCATTCTCTGCCATTTCTTAGGGTGTGGGAAGAAAATCCAAAACAAATGATTTAAAAAGAAAAAATTATTTATTTATTTATTATAATTACCCCTTTATTTGTCATTCAGTGAAAAAGTAAATTTTTAAGACATGATGAACCCTTATTCTAGCAAAATTCATTAGAAAAATACATATAGAAGACTTTATCATAGCAACAAAAGTGGAATTGATACCATAATTTTACTTTCTATTATTAGTTCTGACTGTTTCATGTTGGAGTAATGATGTTGTAGCAATCAGAAAACCTACGAACTCCTTAACACCTTACTTCTTTACTGTTGAGTCCTACAGTCTATGGCTGTCTGTGTTGGATGCTGCATCATTCTGATATCTTCAATTTTTTGCTGTTTTTTTTTTCTCACAGACATTTTTAATGAACGAGATAATTGTCCTTACGTCTATAACACAGACCAGAGTGATACAGATGGTGATGGAGTTGGTGATCAGTGTGATAATTGTCCATTGATGCATAATCCAGACCAGGTAAATGATGAAAATTAATGCTAACTTTAGAAAAAGGGCAGAAAAAAGAGCACAGAAATTGCTATCACTCATTGTTTACTGGACAGCTGAAGAAGTGGATCTATATTGCTCACTTTCACATCTCAGGTTGTGAGATCTCTTAGATGAAAGGGAAGTAGAGTGATGATGCCTTCATTCCATCTGCAGTGCTTTGGTGAACTGTTTTCTTCGGCTATGGCAAGTGAGTACAGCTTCAGGGCTGCATTTGTCATGCCTGAGTGTTTTGGTCCATGTGCAGATAAGTAACACGGCATACACAGAAGCAATCAGAAAATGTGCTGCCCATACTGACACTACCCTGTCATCTCTAGAATGACAACAATGAAAACTCTCAAAGCCCTGCCCTGGAAATATCTTGGGGACCAGATCTTGTCCACTGCTAGAAGAATGAAGCAGCCATACTAGTTTGAAGTTATGTTCGTGCTTTAAGCATGGTTGTCATTGTGGTATTACTTGTCTCTACAGAAGTCCTTGAAGAGAAGCGTTGAGCAGTTAAGTACCAGGCTGTACTTTTGTGTTTAATAAAAATAATAAAATTACTCTTTACGATTTTTTTGGGGTAGACTGATGCAGACAATGACCTTGTTGGTGACCAGTGTGACAATAATGAGGACATAGATGAAGACGGTCACCAGAACAACCAGGATAACTGCCCTTACATCCCCAATGCTAACCAGGCTGACCATGATCAAGATGGTAAAGGTGATGCCTGTGATCCTGATGATGACAATGATGGTGTCCCAGATGACAGGGACAACTGTCGCCTCAGGTACAACCCTGAGCAGGAGGACTCAGATGGTAAGAACAAGATCATATGAATTTCATTTAATTCTTACTATCCACTTTTGATCTTGGAATATCAATATCTGGTGAAGATAAAGACTTCGGATCAAACTGAGCTGCTTTTGCTATTTTAGACACCACAGACTTGAATGGAACTGAACTGGCCGGCTTGGTCTGGGGTTAGGGCATTAGGAATCGTCTTAGACAGGAGATCCAATATGCATAAATTATAGAAGAACACCTATAACAAAGTTGTTAATTTTAGTTAATTAATAGTTAATTTTTAACTATTTTTGTAAAAAGACTCCTGAGCAGCTTTTCTCAAATTTCCCTCGTAGGTTGCTTTAAGTTGCTTGATGAATGGACATGTCTGAGTTAAAAAAATGGATACATAATTGTTCTTTTTTCCAATTCTGTGGTAAAATGTTGCTGCTTACTCTGAAACAGTCCTTCTCTATGCTTGGCATTATTTAAATAAGGAAACAATGACGGTTTCACTATCATGAATTTAATTTAGAAAACAGTTATTATCCTTTGAAAACTACAAAATATGTTTACAAGTAAGACCTTGCAATAAATACAGGTGAGCAATTTCTGTTCCAAGTCATACAACTTGCTGGAGTCATTCCATGGTTACACTGTTGAAAGTGAAAGCAGAATTTAGTATCTGCACAATACAGTTTTACATACAGAACCCTGACTGATTTCCTGGTAAGACAACTGCTAGCAGTAGGTAGTTTCTCTTTGGCAGTCAGTAATAGTTCTTAAATGATTTAACCTTTCTGTCTTGTAATATATATCCAGAATATCCTTGTACTTGCCAGACTCTGGAATAGTTCTTTAATTTCATAAACCCAGAATAAAGGTGACCCCAAGCTGAGATAGTTTGTTATAGTCATCTGTCATCTGGATCTTGTAAGGAACACTACATTTGTGTATGGATTAATGATTCACAAAAAGCGTATATTTAATTGGTTTAGCCAGCTCATCGCTGTCATTAGTGGCAGGTCCAACAAATCTTGGAAAAGGGGTAAATAAAGCCAAAAATTGCTCCCACACTCTTGAAGATGTGAACTGCAGCATATGACCATGGAGATAGAGCTGTTGGATGTGGCTGGGTAAACAAACACTTTATAACTTTCCTTGACAGGGAATCAATGTTGTCAGCAGCAGCTCACTACCAAATGAGCATCAGCTGGACTTTCAGTTAATAGATTCTACTGTGAATTATCTGTGTGATTTGGCAAAGGAAACAAAATAGGAAATTCGTTCCCTTTTTTCCAATAAGTGCTAAGACAATCAGGTGGAGGAGCACGCAGCTGGTCAGGATTTGGAGTTCTCCATGGCAGACATCCAGGGTGGAAAATGGGACCACGTATCTGAAGTGCAGAAAGTTTTTGCAATATTAGATGCTTCAACTGTCTCTAGCTGCTCTTTTCATTTTGGCTCTTGAGTAAAAACTCATTCTGCTTTCTCTCTGAAAGCTCCATACTTGGGTAATCCTATGTTAGTTAGTCACAGTAATGGAGCTTTCCATTTTTCTGTGAAGCATCTAGTAGTAGGCCAGTATGGAATGACGTGGATCATTGGTATTTCCCATTCTGTTAATTCCCATGTTCTTAGAGCAATAATAAATGCTCAGCTACATGAGGATAGAAACAAAATTACCTGGCAGCACCAGTTTTACCTTACTACCCAGTGCAATATCTAGTAGTTTCTGTTGTAAAAGTTGGAGTCATTTGCGAATTTGTTTCCATCCTTGTCTAGCCAAGTTTTTCTGCCTTATTTTCAAGTCTTTGTATTATTGTATGCCTTGAAATAACAGTGGCAGCGGCAGTGAGATTTTTTTATAGATGCCTCCTTTCACTGCCTGCTGTTTGAGGCAAGTCACATCTCCTGGTTTCCATCAATAGTATGGGTATATTAAGAAAGGAAATACTTCGTAGGTTTTTTTAAATACTGAATGTAGTAACAGCGTTGAGCAGAAGCACAGCTGTAGATTAGCTGTATGGATGTATTTTTTGGTTCTCTAAAAACTTGTTGCAATTCATGTAACAAAACTTAGTTTTTTTCATTCCTTTGAGGTTAGTCCTGTTGGATATAGTGCTGTGTTCTTTTCTCATACATTTTTCTGAAGCATTACATATTTTACAAGTCAAATTGTTTTACCTACGAGTGAAAGAGCAACTAAGCATGCATGCATATTTTACTGCAACATTCTCCCCACTTTCTTTTGAAATAAAGGTGACACTTCTGCAATCTGAAGCATCTTAGAAGGATTGTTGCAGAAAGAATCTTGAGACAGTGATAAAAGATTCTGAAAAAAATTTAATATGATCAACAATATATAAAGATATACTACTGTGTGGGAAGATAAAGATTTTAATGCTATTGTTTGAATTAATTTGCACAGCATATGTTAAAATGTGGTTTTGTAGCCACATCTGGGACAAATCAAACTGAAAATGTAATGCAAGCATTAGTGAACTACATTGACATAGCAAATTTCCAACTTTTCCCACCCTAATTCCAAAGTAGCATACAGACAAGGGCTGGATAAATTGCTAAAACTTGCATTTGTTTATTCACATTGCTTACAGGTGATGGCAGAGGTGATATTTGCAAAGATGACTTTGACAATGACAATGTTCCAGATATTTATGATGTGTGCCCTGAAAACAATGCCATCAGTGAAACTGATTTCAGAAAGTTCCAGATGGTCCCCCTGGACCCCAAGGGAACAGCTCAGATTGATCCCAACTGGGTTATTCGCCACCAAGGCAAGGAACTGGTACAAACTGCCAACTCTGATCCTGGAATAGCTGTAGGTGAGTATCAGATGTCAGTCACTGTCTTTGAAAAAGTAACCAGTGATCCCGTGAAAGGGGAAAAAAAGGTATATAAATGCAACTTTTTGGTGTTGCAAACTTTGGACTTAGTGCAAGCACAGTGTATTTGCCCAAAGTAAAATCAGCTCAATGCTGTTTGTGTTTGTTGTCTGTTCATCTCATTGCTGACTGTAACATTCATAGAATACACAGCTGAAAAAATTATTTCTCTCCAGAAGTCTCCCCGTGATAGGTAGGCAAGTGTAATTACCTCCTCTTCTATAGGTAGGGAAACTGAGAAAGGCTGTTTACAACTCCTGCCAAAATTCAGGATGTAGCTGGGACTCTTGGGTGCAGATAACTGGATGCAGCATTGTAACTCGGTGGTATGTCTCTTTTGTACTCTCCCAGGCTACGATGAGTTCAGCTCTGTTGACTTCAGTGGAACATTCTATGTTAACACAGACCGTGATGATGACTATGCCGGCTTTGTGTTTGGTTACCAGTCCAGCAGTCGGTTTTATGTTCTGATGTGGAAGCAGGTCACTCAGACCTACTGGGAGGACAAACCCACCAGGGCTTATGGCTATTCTGGTGTGTCACTCAAAGTAGTGAATTCAACAACTGGTACTGGTGAACACTTACGAAATGCTCTCTGGCACACAGGAAACACCCCTGGACAGGTGAGAGATTTAAAACTTCAGGCCAACAGTACTTGACTAATATTTTAAAAATAAGGGAGATGTCTCAAAAAGAATTTCCTTTCACACCCCATTTTTGGAGATATTTATCATCTTTTCTTCAATTCCCATATTAGTAGTGTCAGTAATAACAAAGTATACTACATGTATAAAAGGAAAATGTGGTGATCAAAAGGAAAGGAATAAGAGGTCTTAGTTATCCACAAATCCTTTGTTACTTCTGTATTAGCACTTGCTTCTTTGGTGTTCCAGCTTGTTTGAATTATATGTGGTTTAAAGTACAGCAACTAGTGACAGAAAAAGAGAAAAGAAAGAGAAAAAAGCTGCTGCTGTTCCAAATAGCATCTAACCATGGAAGGAACTTGTGCTGTTTGGAAATTAAATTAGTGGGGATTCACATATGGATAGGAATTGATTGTGGACCATGACTGAGTGTGAGTCACAGGCAGTAAAATCTGTGCAAGCTGCAGTCCCTCTCTCTCACTAAAGATGCTTGTACAGATAGAAAAAATAGAATCAAGTCTGTCAGCATGGGTGTGTATTTGCAAACCTTAAGGATTCATAAAGGGAAGTCACATTCAATGCTGTAGTGGTCTTCAGTGACTCTTAGCTGTGGAACTGCAGATGAGTAACTGACCAGGAGTTTAAGACAACTTTCCATTCCTCTCACTCTATAAGAAGTCTTTTGATCATACCATCAAATGTTAAACTCTATTTTCAATTTCATGCTCTGCAGAAAATAAGCTTTGGCTTCATGTATGGTTACTGTAGTGGGTGTGTACAGTCTGTTTCTAATAAGGCATTTTTATTCCTACTGTAGGTGCGTACTTTGTGGCATGATCCCAAGAACATTGGCTGGAAAGATTATACGGCTTACAGGTGGCACTTGATTCATAGACCTAAAACAGGATTAATAAAGTAAGAAATATTTCTGCACCTCTATATTTTCTAGTAGCAAAACTTTTGTCTCTTGATATAAAAGCTATGTTATCAGTTTCTTAGTTCTGATAATTATACTTGTGACACTTTGAGGGACATTTTGTTATCTTCAGAATAAGTTATTTTACTTTTCAGGTATATTTAATTTAGTCTGGATTGTTCAATATTTACATCAGCTAAATACTCTTAAATTAAAAAGCTTTCTCAATAGCTTTTCTGTAAAGATACCAAAAATTCCCGAGCAAAACTCAGAGCAAGATTAGAACATGAGATTGCTCTTCAGCCTCTGGAATTTCAGTGAATGAAATTAATTAGAAACATCAGCATCGCCACAGGGAAGAAGGCCAACAGCCTGTCTACTTCAGCATCCTGTCTCCTGTAGTGTCTTATACAAGACACTGCAGAAGTGTCCATGAGCACATCTGTAATGCACATAACAAGGAGCTATGGCATATGACTTTCCTTAGAGCCCAGCTGTTTATCTGATGTTCCAAAGATTAAGCATTAACTGTTCATGTCAATTTTATCTTCTACGGACTATTGGAACTGTAAAGAACATTTTTCATGGGACAGAGTTAGACCTTGCTTCTAACGGTCTCTTCTGTGCTTACGAGCAGGGGATTCTCATTTGTCTGTGAAAGACAGATTTGGAGAGACTGCTGCTTGTTTAGTGGAAAGAGTTTCTTTATGCATCAAATTATTGCAGTGCAAAGCACTGACTGATACAGGTCAAAAGGAAACTTGATTTTTCATTCATGTTACTGTTACCTGTATCTTCCCTTGCAGAATCTATGTAGTGTCAGACAAAGCATGATTCAATTGGTATCTCATTAGATTAATCTAGCATGACAAATTCTGTGGTCCAGAGCATTAAGTTCCTTCATTCTTCAGGGTGTTATTATAGAAAATAAATGAATTATTTCCCTAATGTGGTCATGAAACAATTTTATTTGCACAGAAATATCAATTTCATATGAACATGATTAGACCTATGTAATTTTTTTGGTGGGATGAATATTAAACTCTTCCCATTAAACTCTTTGGGTTCTTGATATTTTGAGAAGTATATTAAATAGGGTTACATGAACGTGAAAAGCTGTTATTCTTTTGCTGTTTTTTTTACCGTCCTTTAAATACTGATTTCAGGAAGCAGTTTCATACTTGTCTTTGTGCACCTTTCAGGAAATAAAACACTTCAAGACAGAGTAAGTGCTGGAAATGCGTTCTGCCTAAGCAGAAATCTGTCCCTAACCCCTGAGTTATAAGAAGCTGCTCCAGTGTTTTCATCCTCATGTGAAGGCATTTTGCTATGTATAACTGATGTGTTGTCAATTAAAGCAGGACCATAATCCCTCCCTCCAGAGACTGCTCTAATTAACAAACTACAGAGTAATTTCTCATTTGGCCCAAGAGGCTGAGAGCCTAAAAGCCTTTACTGTTTCAAGGTCTCCCGTGAGAAGTGGAGGATCCAAGTTCAAGGCAGTCTCTCTAATAGAGAAGGAAGTGATGTCTTGAGAGGTCTTTTGTCTCTAGGGAGAATGCCTGAAATGCTAAAATAAAAAATAAAAAATAACAAAAAAAAAATCAAGTTCTCCATCTTCTCCAGTTTATTATTAGTCTAGCTATTTGTGTCCAAATCCTTCCAACTTTTATTAAGCTCTTAAAATGTCTGAAATTGAGATTCAGCATTTCTCCAATTAATGTTTTGTTTAACTCTAAAGGAATGGTTCTTCCAACTTCTGATGTTGGCCCTTGCACTAAAGATAAATAAATCAGGCATTCACACAGCTGTAATGACAGCTTTGCTCAGTGATGTGACAAGGCCGTGTGCTAACCTCTGAGTTCACAGGGACAGGGGCTTATCAGTGAATTCTAGTACATGACATAGTTCATTCCAGGAGACGTGACTGTTCTAAATAAAGAACTGGGAAATATTTTGCAGATGGTGTGCATAAAATTACTTATTGAACAGCCCCACTCTTCCTGATAAATGTGTTATGGCTGCCAGCCATGTGGGTGTGAGAGAGAGAAAAGTGATCTCTACAATGAAGTTGGGTTTTCTGGTACAATTTTAATTGTTAAAATTAATTCTGTTTCAGTTCTTAGGAACTGTTACCAGTTCTTACACTGGATACTGCATTATCCTCCTTGTCTAATTTAAATTATGTTCTTCTTTACAGAGTTTTAGTGTATGAAGGGAAACAAGTCATGGTGGATTCTGGACCAATCTATGACACAACCTTTGCTGGTGGACGATTAGGTCTTTTTGTCTTCTCTCAAGAGATGGTCTATTTCTCTGACCTCAAGTATGAATGCAGAGGTTAGTAACAGAAAATGTCTGAAACCTTTAATAACTTGAGGAGCAAACATAAAATGTGTGAATGAAAAGTATCCTCCAGTTACTGAAAGCAATATGTAATATCATAGCATTCTGTAAACCTTGATTTGTTGAAATGGCATGAATGCCCCTTGCCCTTACAGTAAATTCAATTTGAATAGTAAAACCCAGATGTTTAGTACTATCCACCTGGAAAAAATGAGGTAGAAATCTCTGAGAGAGAAAGGTGCTTAAAATTCTCTCTGCGTATCCACTGTCTTCTGTAGGCTATTTCAGTGTGTTCTGCAGGGAGAGAGCTACTTATGGATCACCCCTCTTTCAAGAGGCATAAAGGAGAAAGCAGATATCTTTAATGAGCATGTCTGTCTCTAGTGCCTTGTCTGAAATGTTTTGGAATTCAGAAAATGCTTTCCCAGGTTTTGTTATATATTATTTTTATATACATTTAGGTACATAGCTGCACATACACATGTGTGTGTGTCTCTTTCTATATATATAGGCATGTATGTATTTTTAAATAAATGTCCTCCCATTTGTAGGAAAATTCAGAACAGAAAGTGTTGTGCTGCATCTCTGTAGCGTACCGTGGTGGAGCTCTGTTCTTGTGTGATTGACTTCCAAACCAAGAAAAGGCCCAACCACAATTAATATCTTTTTTTCCCATTTCTTTCAGATGCTTGAGCAATGGTTGCTGCATTACCAGCAAAGTACTGTAGATGCTATGCAACCTAGACACCTCAGTACATCCTTGTACTCCCAGTTTCTATTTTGTGTACCTTCTGCCCTCTGTCCTCGTGCTCCACTCACCAGGTACCTCCCTGCTGCCAGGAGTGCTTCAGCCATCCCTCCACCCAAGTGCCTTCTCACAGCCAGGACTAATGAAACCTAAACGTGAACGTCCAACCCACCACTGAAGCAAAAGCAGATTGATACATTAGAACACTTTTGTAGAGTGAAAACTTAGCAAAACTTTTTTGTTTGTTTATGTGTCTTTTTTAAAGAATGACGTTTACATATAAAAATGTAATTACTTAATGTATTTATATATATGGAGAAAAAGGGGGGGAGTGATGATTATCAGTCACTGTGTCTAAGTGAGGAAAAATGTGTTCGAATTTTTTGGGTGTATGGTTGAAACTTCCTTGCTCTGATCTGGACTGGACTTCAGTAACACAAAGCCTCGGTCTAATTTTAGCAAAGTAATGGAGGGCCCCACCAACAGTGAAAATTGCTTTGGATATTAAAGTAAAGATCAATTTTAAACATTTCTTGATTCAAAAAAGAGTTTAGCTGATGAGGATGCTCTTAGTAACATCCATTAAAATTGCGGATGGTAGAATTATCAAATTTGTAACTCAGAGCATTCTTTAGTAGAGCCTTAATTCAGGCCAAATGGAATTGAACTAGAAACTCTCATGTAAAAAGGAAGAGTGATTCATTTAAACATCCAAAGCTATCACTATTGTCTGACTTTCAAAAAAGTACTTCCAGTTTCTCTGTTTTCATCATATTCTGCATTGCCTTGTAATAAAGAACATACCATGACTATGTGGAGCAAAATGAACCTGAACCACTTTTCCACCTCTGCTGCAAAAAAGCACTTTGACATCCTGAATCCTGATGTGGGTTTTTGAAAAGGTGGCAACGCCACTGTTACTTAATTTGGTAACATATGAATTTAAGGTTCCATTTATAAATATTTTGTTAGTATTTATTATGATTATCACATGGAGCTACCTTCTCTGATAATTTATTTTAAAGCATGTCATATAATGCATCAGTAATACATTCACAAATAATGATATTTTAAAGATATTTTTGAAAGCATATCACAATATGTAGATATTGTCAAAGCATGGCCTACACTTAAGTATAGTTTCATGGTTTATAGTTATGTATACTTTAAAGTTAAATGAATAATAAGGAATTTACAAATGGAACCTTAATATATATCCAGTTACCCTAATTTTAATATTTTGTATTGTTACCTATGTCTGCTGTATATAGAACTTAAATAATGCTGAAGGGATACCAGTGTTTATTCTAAACAGATGCAACAGTTACTCAGATATACAATACTATAGACATGTTTAACATTTTTGTTTTGTTTTGTTTAAGTTGTATGAGCTTTGTTCACAAAAAGAACACACGCTGGTGTAATTTTATTCATGGATGGGTTAAGTAATGGAAGAATACAGTACCTCTGCCTTCTTCTAGGGCACAGTGAGCTAAATGTTGAATCAACTTTTTCTCCCTTGAAATAGATTTTGTTGCTATATTCATTAGAAAGGAATCAACAGTTGCTGGCTTTATTGCACATTTTGTAGCATTCATATTATCAATTTTTATTTTATTTTTGGTTTTGGTTGAGTTGGGCTTTTTTTTCCCTCCAATCTTCTTAATGAGGTTTTTAAATATTTCAGTTTCTTTTGGTGTTTCAAGAGGCATCCCCAAGTTCCAAGTAGAAGGTAGAGTGACTTCATTAAATGTAATAAGTAATAGCTGTGTAGGGTTTTTTGTTTTGTCAGAGAGAGACATCAGTGTGGGGATGAAGATGTTAATATTTGGACTGTATCATAATTTTCCTATTCTATGTAAATTATTTATGATTCTTTTTTAATTTCTTTTTTCCTTGCGAGTGTGCGAGAGAGTGAGAGTGATGAAATTTCCTTTTGTTTTGCCAAAGATTGTAAATAATTATTTATTTGTTTACATGGACGGAACTTTATCAATTAACGTCCTGATTCATTTAGTCAGATCCTCATTTTTATATATATATATTAAGAAATTAATTATAGGAAATAAACTGTAAAAAGGTTTTATAAACCAAAATCTCTTTACCTTTTTTATAGTAAAAATGTTTTCTTAAAGAAAGTATACCACTCTCCAAAGCCCCCAGTTAAGCCTCTTGCCTTGCTGTAAGCCAGTTTGTTTCAAGCAGACCAGTAAGTCTGTTGCTTTGTGACAAATCACCGTCTTCAAAGGTTGTAAAAACAGGTTTCTCAGTATCTCTGACAAGGCATCGTTCCCCATGAAGTCTTTATCTGGCAAACCATCACAAATTTTATTTATAGTATTGTTACTGAGAAATTTTGGTCCTGCTTCTCTGTACTGTGTCTTGGCCAATGTGTTCGAACAAATATATCTCATTCTGTAATTGCTGTTTCTGAGGGTCCCATCTGAGTCATTGGGATTCACTGGTGTGAGTGGGGATTGCCTTCCTGCTGGAGATTTTCAGGAATGAGTGAGTCGTAATGAACCAAACAGAATAAAATACAAGAAAAAATTCTTAGCATGAGAGATCTTTCCTATAAACATAAACTGCTTGCAGGGAGGGGAATTTGAATGTGATTAGGAAAAGTAAGGATGCCTGGCATGTCAAAATGCAAATTTTGAGGTATGGACACAAGTTCAAACTTTTCTTGGCCTTACAAATATTCCAACTATTTGGTTTCCTTGGCTTTTGATTCCCAAGTGAGTATTTGGAACATTATACAAGAAAGCCATGTAGTCTTCAGTACAATTTTTTATGAATCAATTAAACAAAAACAAATGTTCATTCCTGTAAAGAGGTGCAAGATCATCAATGATTGACATTATTCACATGATAGAGTGATCACGAACTAGTTATCCACTTTTTCAACAGTGTTTTTAAAACTCTGGTGTGGATCTGCAAGAGAGTTATGAGCATGAACACTTAGTTATGATTGTAAGGAAAAAAAAATCTCTTGATGTCAACCAAACTAAACACCACAAAAATAAACACAGGGACATAAAATGACTGGAAATGTGTGGAAATACAACAGCACCCAGTACTAGTACAGAGTCTCTCAGAAAAACAGGGAGGGAAGGACCAAAAAAAAATATGCTGTGAATGAGCAGCACTATAGCTGAGGCCACCTATTCAGTGGCATCCTCTAAACTGTGTCAGTTGTTCTAACTACTTTTTCTAAGTCTTTTCAAGATATTTAGGAGTATTTGCATAATCTAGGAAAAATATGTATTTAAAAATTTTGCAGCATCTGCACTTCTGGTTTCCAGAGAAATATGGATATGGAAGAAGAAGGTCCGAAATCCCTGAGGAGGGGCTGTTTTTTCTCAAAAGGGGAAACTGAGTAGATCAGGTGTGGATTCTACCGCTCATGAGTGATACTAGGCAAAATTTTTTTCATTTTTTTTTCATTTCCCTGGGCATTAGGCTCCCATCTACTAAAGGTCAGTGATAAATTTCTTCCCCTTTAAAATGCTTTTGATATGTTCTATATATCTTACTATTTCTGAGCCAGCCATAAAAACAGGAAATACTGAAATCCCCCTGAAATTAAGTTCTCATGAGACTTCTTGACAACTTTTAAGACATGGGTGTTTTGGATAAACTTTGGATAAATCACTGACTTCTGAAAAGTTAAGCTGAACTCACAGCTTTTAAGGATTTGTCCATTATAAGAGTAATGCATCTGCCATAATTTCTTCAAGAAAGGAAGGAAATAAAAGCTACCTAAGTATTATAGCTGTGATTTTGCACATCAGGCAGCCCAAATATTACCATCATGAATGCTAACATCTGTGTCTGCTCCTTGCTAGGAGGAGACAATTGGGGCAGAAGCTGAACAGACCATCACAGTCAGGGGCCAAACCTTCATCCTGGTCAGCTCAGTGGGAGTTTTGCTACGGAGTTGAGCGATAGCTGGATGAGATTCAGGGTTTGGCTTGTGCTGCAAACTTCCATAGAGAAAGAGCTATAATGCTTGTATGGGAACATCTGCTCTCTAAAGCCATCGGAGAAAATATGTAACTATGTAATAACTTGGCACAGTATTGTTTCCATTGTGGAGAAGACCACCCTTGTAGATCAGGAAGGGAGACTTTGAAGAAAATGAAACCTGGGGCTGATGAAAACAAAGGTTCTTCTAATCCATTATACTGCTTCTTGAAATCTGCCAGTACCAAATTCACAGGAGGAAGGTGTCAAATATTTATGATTAAAAATCATACATTAGCACTCCTAGAAGGGAAGCATCGTTCTTAGCCCCAGCAGTTAATGGGTGGGTTCTGCCTTTGTGCCTGCGTGGCCTTTTTTACACTAATAAAACTGCAAATATTATTGTTATTCATATAAATATCTCAGATATTTAATCCCACTTCTCCACCTATTGAGAACTCTGGAGATTGATTATATACTATACACAGCACAGATTTTCTTTTACCAGTTTCGAATCTGTTACTGTTTAATTTCATTGACAGGCTTTATTTCTCACAGACTTTGGAAGGGAATGAATAGTATATATTTCATTATAAAACTGCATGTTAGAAAAATAATATTCTACTTTGCTTTTACTGCTCGTGTGCATATGTCTATAATGGGTTCATGCAGCACATCAAAGGTAGAAGAATTTCCTCTGGTTGGCAAAAAGATCAGCTGCTATGCTGTTGCAATTCTGTTCTGGTACAGGCCATGTTTATGGCCTTATGCAAATCTCGGTCTAGCTCTTGTGCAGATGAGTTGGATAGATCTTTTACAACCTTTTCTCCTGTCAATTGTTGTTAATCATTACCTGTTCTTCTTGATATTTTTAGAGCTAAACGTGAATATGTTTGGTGTTGCTTCTATAAAAGCAATAAAGCATCACAGTCTACAACTTCCTTGTGAGGGGAAGAGGAGGGCCATGCACTGATCTCTCCTCTATGGTGACCAGTGACATAACCCAAGGGACACAGCCCACAGTTGCATCAGAGGATGTTTAGGTTGGATATTAGAAAGAGGTTCTTCACCCAGAGGGTGGCTGAGGGCTCAAACAGGCTCTCCAGGGAAGTGGTCACAGCACCAAGCCTGACAGAGTTCAAGAAGTGTTTGATACTCTCAGGTACATGATGTGACTCTTAGGGATGGTCCTGTGCAGGGCTAAGGGTTGGACTCAATCCTTGTGGGTCCCTTCCAATGTGGCATATTCTTTGATTCTGTGAATTTCTTTTCAGACACTTGCTGACATTCCTGGACTCTTTTCAGCACTGCTAAATGCACCAGTCTATGGAAGCTGGAGGGCTGCACTGCAAATCACACTTCAAATCTTAGGAACAGCTGTAATAAGGTATCTTGTAGTTTACAGATTGCTTTTAATCATTGAGATTACATAGTCATTCAGTAACTTCTAGCAGATACAGTTTTGACACCCGCTTTGTAAGCTGATTTTCTCTCTTTAAATAACATTGACAGAAAAAAGAAGGGAGAGGATGGCAAGCTGCAGACACTCTTAGCAGCTGCAGTGGATATTTTTTGACCAAGGCTTTTTTATATATATGAAGAAAATGAAACAATATTTTTAGTTTCATGCAAGGCAGATTTTTCTCAGATACTCTTCTGATTGATCATTCAATCTAGTTTTCTTCCTGGAGTTGCTCTGCTGCCGCCTTGTAAGTAGCGACAACCTCCAGTAGAAAGACCTTGTTAAGACATTCCTTGGTGGTGAAACTGGAGTACTTTAGAGTTGGGGCGTGAAGCCCAAGCAAATTAGTCTGTCCTGATTTATAAAGATTCGGCTGCACTGTCTAGAATTTTGCAGTCAGACATGAAGGACCACCCAACTCGCTGTGGATGTAATCCAATAGGGTTTACTATATACAGTAGCTCAGCCTGAAGAAATGGCAACAGTGCCTCAAGCTGAAACCAATGACACTTGGAAGATCACTTGCTTTCTCAAGTGAGATTAAGTTCAAAGATACTGGCATTCACTGTTCTAGAGAACAGCAGTTCTCCATTTAAAGAGAAAAGTTCCAACATTTGTAAAGGAGTAGGAAGAAAACCAGAACATTTTTAAATGCTCAGATTAAGATTTTCATAATTTTCAGTGAAACGGAGCATACACAAGCAGTAAAATGGAAAGAGACCACATTCTTTTTTTTTTTTTTCTTTGAAATTCTTCTTTTTAAGTCATTAAAAGAAAGACAGAAATAAAAAGTCACTTTTCTTTCAGATTTTTCATTAATACGTCAATATAAAGCTCCCATGTATTTGAGAAGGAAGCACACTCAGTTATACCTGGAGGGGACTGAAATTATTATTATTTATATAGTTCTAAATCAGCCCATAGGATCTAATTAATTGCTTTTGTTTGAAGACTTTATAGTTTTCCTGGTTTAATCAACAATATTAAAATGGTCAACAATGATAAATTACTTTATTGGATCAGTTTATTTGATGTCTCCACCAAAGACTGGTATCTGAGCTTGAAATAGACCTTAAATCAGTATTATTCACTAAATGGAAAGAAATTAAGCCATTCATGGTTATAGATAGGAAGATTGCCCAACCCTGCATAGAAAATGTATTGTCATCACTGGGCAATCAAGAAACCTATTGTTCTTCATGTCTAGCATCAGCCATCCCTGAAGTGTGAGAACATAATGTGCTCCCACTTTTAAACATGAGGGAAACGTGGCTGAAGAAAAATGAAGCACAGGGATTCTGAACACTTGGTCAATGTCTTTATCACAAGACCATCCATTTTGAAACAGGCACAAGTCATGGTAGCAATATGATAAAAAAATCAGCTCTTGTTATTTCCTGTTTGGAATTTCCTCTAACAGTGATTTAATCTCCCTTTAAGAGTAATTAAGACAGGAAATCTTATTTGAACGCTTCCACATTCCCTTGTTTACCTCTGGAAGTTCTAATTATTTATCCAACCATGGAGCACTATGCTGGAGAGGTAGATCAAGAGAATGCTCTTCTGCTAACTTGAATGAGACCTATACACTGGAAGGCCCAGAATTTCAAACATATCTTCTTTTGAGTACAGAAAAATGTTCCAGAACTAATGCCTACTTTAACAAATGAGCTTGGTATTTAATGTATTATCTGACTATATTAATAAGAAAAATAATATTTATGGAGTATTTTCAAAGGGGGAAAATATTTACTATATTACATTTGAATATGTGTGGATAATATGCACCTTTTTGCAGTGATTGAAGGCTCTTTCATGTAAAGTCTTTTCAGTTATTAGGATTGGTTTTTTTCTGTTTCCATCTATGGTAACTTTTTGTGAATAAAAATGAGAAGCTGATTTTTGTTATCAGCAATCATTCCTAATTGCATGGAAGACCTAAAGTCTGGTTAATTTTTTTGGAAATCACATGTCCTGGGAAGGAAGGTTCTATCCAGAACCATTTTACTTTTTTACAGAGAGGGAGAACTGTTTTCTTCCAGTTCTCTTCCAGATGGCGTTGACTGCCTTCTGGTGAGAGAGACAGTATAACTGAGTTATTGAAACAGAACCTGGCACCTGTGACATGAATCCACTCAATCTATTGTGACAGCCAAAGAAATAGCCAAGGTAAGAAATCCTACATGCAGCTACCTTGGGTGCAGTCACCTAAAGAGAAGAGATATGCTAATATATGCTAAGCCCATGAGCACTGGGGTTTGGAGGGTGGCTCCATGGCTGCTGTGTTGTCTATACTAAAAATATTTTCCTCTATGCTTATGCCAATGCCAATGTGTACAATCTAGTTCCAGACTTAACACCTGAATACTGTACTTAAGATTATTTTTTTTTCTTAATGATGCATATATACTAAAATTAAACAGTCTTACTTGCTTATTTCTGGAACATTCTGGAAAAAGCCAGTGTGGCTTTTTTCTTCTAGGAACTGAGGTTTAAAAATGCTCCCGTATGTCCCAGAGCATGAAATAATGATTAGAAAGCGTTCCTAAAAAAACTCCAGTGCAAAACATTGTAGTATTGTAACATTGGAAGGATAGTTGTTTTTGCATTTTCATTCCTGCACAGACCGAATTCCTAATGTGGTGGCTAAGTAATTCCTTAAGAAGTGTGCATTATTTAGCTCCATAGTTACATACATACTTCTTTCCCCTGTATTTTTTCTTCCAAGAGAGCACAAAATACTGCAATTTAACACTACACTGGGTAAATCACAACCTATTTCATATCAGCTGTTACTTCATATTGACTTCTTAGGTCATGCTCAATTCCCAAAACAGAATGGAGCCACTGTAGTTTTTGTAGTACTTTCAGAAATAAAAGATTACTTGAAAAACTACTGCAGCAATTTCTATAGTTTCAAAAGAAACGAATGCTGTGTTTTCACATTATTGAAAAGTTTTAACACTGAAAAGTGGCTTGGAAAACCTTTGGGCTGTGATGTCCAAACAATTCAAGATACAGAACTGGTATTTCTCAAGAAGAAAATTTTTGCAAGGAACTGTAAACATTTCATTGTGATTAGAAAGTAAGAAATGGAAGTATCCGAGACATCTTTACCTTTTCTACTGCTCATTAAACACTGCATAGATATGTACATGTGGAATAAGCTGATGTCAATTTGCCTTATTAGGACTACTAGTTTTTCATACACAATTCACAATTTAGAGATACATAAATCATCTCTTAGCAAAAAGCTGACACTTCTTATGTTGCAAGTGTTTCCCATTTGAAATGTCAAATAAAACTGAAGTTGTGGAAAGAGTTATTAATTCAAAAGGAAACACTCTCAGAGCATTTTAATTTCCTGATATAACCATAATTTTCTATCTCATCATGCGGAGCTTTCACACATGTTTATGCTGTGCACTGTGGTGTCCCTCTCACAGGAGTTGTTCCATTTCTTCCAGGGATAACCTATAGGAAAAGTAGAAAATCCTCCCCATTTTACCTGCCACAGCACTAAGAAGAACTTAACAATGCCAAGATTGTGGAAATCAGTCTCCCACCATCACAGTCCAGCAGGTACTAAGAATGAAACCAGAGAAAAATGAAGACAAATAGGCTGATGGGAGGAATCTGTACAGCTATTTGCCAGGTCCAACAACATCAAATAGCATTTCCTGATGGGGGCTCTTAGGGATTTCTAAATTTTATTCAGGTTAAATATTAATTTCCTGAAGTGTATTAAGCCAAAGGGATTGTTTTCAAAAACTTGTCTTGTTCCTAACTGAATGCCAAATATATCTGTCATCTGATTTATCTAAAGTTTGTTTTCATTCTCTTCCATGATGATACTTCACTTCAGGGCGCACATTGCAAAAAACAATCCTCCTTCTTTTCATACTAAATGAAGCATGTTTTGTATACTATAAAGAGAACCATTCAACTGTCAAAGAGACAGTTGCTTTTTCAGAAAGTGTTAGGGATCCTCATGTATGCCAGAGATACTGTCAGGGGAGGAAGGGAAAAGTCTTGCGATGAGACAGAGGTATTGTGTAGTGAGGAGGAGGGGGGAGTGCATCTGAATTTGTGTGGTTCAACTGTGAGGCACAAAACCTTTGGACACTATTAACAAAGTTTGTTAATAGAGGCTTTCTGATAGTTATTGGGTCAAGGATATTAATTTTGCTTACCCTGAGTCAGTTGAAAAGCACCTGGGCCTGTATCAATTTGTAAGTACACTTTCATATAGACAAACCTGTATATAGACAAAGTAAATGCTTGTGTGCACCGGGCTTTGCACACAAATCACAATGAAAAATTCAGTTCTTTCACAATTCCTGTTAACAAAAGCATAGCTGCTAACTCAAAATAGTCATGAACAAAAATATCAGTACTAAACTTAAAGGCGCAGGGGCAGTTGGAGACATATTGTGATGATTTGTGCTGCAAAGGGGCCTCCACTTTTTTACAGTATCCATGCCAATATCACTTTACCAAAGCTATTGAAAAGCCAGCAGAAATCTGTCAGAGGGAGACATGTAACATTCCAGATGTGGCTTAGAGAAATGAGTACAGGGAAAGCAGCAACAGTAAAATCACACAAAATTTTGTAGGGACTGACAAACCATACAGGTGGCCAGGGGAAGAAAAATCCTCTGCTCAAGTCATAGTCAGTACTTGCAGAAATGTAGAGTTTAGTCTGCACAGACCATAAGCCACTATCTGAACCACCTAAGATGCCTGGCAGGATACCCTGGGGAATTGCAGTACTGTGTGCATCAGAAGCCAGTGGCTAGGCTTTCTTCATAGCTGTGTATTTTTTATTAAATAATTGTAAAACCAGAGAGCCAAATTCTTGCTTCACTTGTGCAAAGGCAGGCTGAAGACTTTGATGTATGCATAAAATATAGATCTTTCTCAGACTGAGTTTACGGAGGTGGCATTTTTCAGTTACATTCCTTTTGCTTGGGAGATTTTTCTCTTTTTCTATTTTCTTAATATTTTCAGAAGAGATTGAAGGCCACTGATCCATGTTCATACCTAAGAAATGCCAAGGATTTTTAAAGATGAAAACAGAAATTATTTGATTTTGTTAATGGTGAGCTGAGGGCAACTGTTAAATTATATTTCCCAAAGGAATACTGGCCATAAGGGTTTGGCCATTCCATTTGGTCTGTGTATCACAATGCCCCATTTGCAGATATAACTGTAAGAAAAGGTCCATTTCCACATGTGTGAGACAGAGGATATTATGGTAAATAAATGGGAGGGGGGAAAAAAAGAATACCATCCACCAAACCCAACCAGAAATGGTATTAACCATCTGAGTAGATATCTACACTTGGCTTAACAGGTGTCAACAGGCTTAACAGGATATCTACACCTATGTTTCCTTTTCAGTTAGTAAAGAAAAACAGGTTTTCGTAGAACAACATTTTTATTTTAATTTAGATGTACAAAATAAGACAAGTAAAGCTAAAAAGTTCAAGTCCAAGACAAAAGAGGTATGCATTTATAAAACCTGTTCTTCAGGATGCAGAAGGAAATCATCGTTCACATTTCATTCATAAGTGAACATAACACTCTAGATATTCTATATTTTTATGGTATGACCTTTAAGTGAGAACATTTCTCTTACTCTTTGTGGGGTATAACAAAATCATTCCATAAAGGTTTTTCAAGGTGCACTTAATTTTATCCAGGCAAATGGGAGCAAGTGATTGATTGAACATGTTGATACAGAACCTGTGTTCACTGGACTGACTTCATCCAAGGTGACCTTTGCTTTACTTACATCCCTGCACTGGAACATTTAAATAGCATGACTCAATAATGACCTATCTGTGAGCTGAAGCAAAAAGACTCTGACCAGACAGAAGAACCCAGAGGACTGTGATTCTGGATCATAGCAGCTGCATTCACTTGACATTGCTACTTTTAGAGATATTAACAATATTGGAATAGATACAAGTCCTCTCCTAAACATTAAGTAATGCTGCTGTGATATATAGATCATTGCTTGAATATAAGAAACCTCATCACTAAACCAAAAATCAGTTTTGAGCAACTGTTCCAGCTGGCTCTGCTTGAGCAGGGGGGTTGGGCTAGACATTTTCCAGCAGTCCATTCCCACCTCAGTCACTACCCAATTTTATAGAAAATGATGGAAAAATAAAGGAACTCTTATATAGACTGCTAGAAGCACTGGATTCAGGTGCTTCCTTGTTAATGGCAATGCTTCAACAGCCAATTAGACTGAACAAGAATATCTCAAACTAGACTGGGATTTCAGTGTTGGACTTAAATCTGACTTTAAAGCAGGGATATGCATGAGGTTATATGGTTATCTTATATTTAACCCATACTTGGTACCACATGCAGACTATCAAATTACGTAGATCTGAAGGAAAAGACAAGGTCCTGACTATTAGACAGACACAGGAAATCTGTGTAGTCCTATTTACACAAGTAGATGTCTAGAGCTGGCACTGTGTTTGACCATTAGCAGAACTACCTGATTAGTCCCAAGACGTGTGTTCTCCATCAGAAAACCAACAATTGAAGAGCATGATGATGATGCTTCTTCCCAAAGACTTCCACCTCTTTATTCCTCTGCCTGAAAATCATTTGCCTTGACTGCAGCTTAAGTAAGAAAAGTATAAAATAGAAAAAAATAAACCCAAACAGTCAAAAAAAGTAAGCCATTGAGGATACAGACCATGATTCGTATCAATTTTACAGTGAAAAATTACCTAGTACTCGAAGTAGGGTTTTACTAATCCTGGTTTCTCAAAGAAATTAAGGTGGTACAACCCTCTGTCTATTATCTGCTAGTAAATGACTAACAGAAGTTTTAAGTTTTAATTGACTTGACAGAGCTGAATTTGACAGACATTTCAAAGTTTATTAAATACATAAGATTTTTTGCACCAATATGATTGATTAAGATTCCTTGTGGATTCTCTTTTTACTAGTAAGTCACAAAAACACAGAAATCTTTTTTTATAATTAGAAGATCTCTATTCTCTTTCATGTATTAGAAGTATAAATCTCATGGGGCAAAATTCAGGTAAAAAAATATAAAGGGAGTAGAAGTGAGTCCCTAGTTCCAGTGCCCATGGAGTTGCTTGTGTCCCTGGAGACCCCTCATGAGGGGCCCATTTACATGAATTTAAAACAAACAAGAACAAGTTGTCATTCTTTTTTTCTGTGTCAGTACTGAAAGCTCTAGTCAAGCTTCATGGATAACTTGCTAGGTACTGCACAAGCACAGTTTAAGATGCATTTTGTTGTCCTGGAAAACCTGTTAAGTGGCCTGTGTGATACACAGGTGCAAGCCTGTATGGAAGACGTAAGCAGAGGGAAGTACAGATGGAGAATGGTGTAATAGACTGGTAAGGGGGTTTTCCCAGATTTACACAGAAGGTCATCAAGGAACTCAGAACAAAACACAATTTTCAAAAATGCCGGGTTTTGTTTTTTCTCATTAGCATCTAATGTGAAGTCTTAGTCAGGATGAAAAGGCAAGAGGAATGAGTTTAGTTTGTCCTCTAGCAGGTAAGATCTTTTAGACTAATTGTCTTCCTCCATGTTGATGGACAGAGACATTGCTGTCTATGGTAATATGGATAAAAGTAACAGGTATGCATCTAGGAAAGACTTAGGGGAAAAAAACCATGTCAATCAAGGATCTGCTACTTATATTTTAACAAAAAATACTTTGAAAGAGTAAAACAGTATGATAGTTCCCTGGCAGACTTTATAATGTCTTTCATGCCACTTTTGCTCTTTATAGCCTCTTAGAAGATGATGGTATTTTTGTCTTCCTTCTTAACATACAGAAGAAAACATGTATGCCACACTCAAACCAATGAATCTACCAATCATAAATATATGGAATTGCATAATTATTAACTGATTTTTACATCCCCAGAACCTTCAAATATTTAGATCAACTCAACTCTGGTTCATTGCTTGACAAAGCATTTTAATCCAGAACTAAGGAAACTAATCCAGTCTGAGTCTGTGTCTATTCCAGTATTTACATGCATTTAAACTTAGATAATTTAATTGGGTAAGAAACCTTTTTATCCCAGATTAGCACTTCTTTTGCCTGAATGGCCTAGCTGAATTTTTCCACTTCTCACTGGTACATGAATTGCTGAAGCACACAGTGACTCTTCATTCATTTCATTCTACAAAAGGAAATAATCACAAAGGAGCTGAATGTATTTCCTAATTTCTCATTTTATATACCTCTGTTAATATTCCCCTGACTGATTTTTTACTGTAATATAGTTGGCAGTGAAAGAATGTCCTGGATTTTTGACTCCTAATACATTGTGATTTTTCCTACTATAAGGAAAGGTAAGTCAGAAATATGGTTTATGAGAGCTTTTTTTTTTTTTCTAAATCCCTTCCTCCCAAGCAAGCCAGTATCAATCTCTTCTCATAAGTTACACATTACAGGGCTCAAAATACTTTTCTTGTTTTTCACTGGACTGTATTCAGGTGTTCTGTATTTTTAACATGCATGGGACCCAAATCTGATTACAAGCAGAGCAGAAGGATTGCATCACGTGTCTTGCAAAACCATGCTCCAGTTTATAAATATCCAGCATGAAGTTTTTATTTTTTCAGAAGTTTAGTTTGTGATCACCCCTCATGTAAGGTGCTTTTCTCTACAATTTTGCCCAAATGTTGTGTAACCTACTTTCTGTTTGGACAGTTGGTTTCTTTTCCACTTTCCTGTATCAGGCTGTCACCTGTTACATGTGTACTAGGAAAATGGTCAACCCATTTGAGAGCAGGAGTAACTTGTTCTTTCAAAATCTGCATGTCCTTTACCACTGTGAACTTAGTGCTGTGTATTCCATTCTGGACCAGCACGGACATAGGTTAAAGAAACAAAAGTATACAGTGTTGATTCCCTTTCTATTAATGAACTTAACAAAGCCACTGATCTCTGTAAGTGATGCTAGCAGTTATTCCAGTCTCCACATGGATAATTAGGTAAGGACCTGGCTACAGATGCTGACTCTTGCATTTCCTGAAGTCCATACTTCTCTGCGCAGAGGCCCTTTGGTACAAGATTGAATAAACCAGTTAGGTTTCTTTAGTAAAGCTGATTGAAGAGACCTCTTTCATATAGATTGCATGTTACCATTGTTCTAAAAACACACCCTTTGAGAGTGATATTTCCTTCAGGATAAAAATTATGAGAGTGAGAAGAGCTTCCTGAACCAGGAGGAGTGAGTATGAATCCTGAGAATACAGAACTGTGGAAGAATTGTTACTCTAAACTGTGAGATTTCAGATGGGGTTAGTTGGACCGAATAGGGAAGGGTATGGGAAAATTAAAAAAAAAAAAAAAAAAAAAAGAAAAAAAGAAAGGAAAAGAGCATCTTTAAATACTTGTTGCAGTTTCTGAGGTCCTTCTTGGTATAAAAGTGCATTCTTCAAGCAAGTGATTCTGTCGTAAAAGACGGGCATTGTTTCAATCCAGCAATCCCAATGTAGAACAGCTTATCCCAAAGGTGGAATCTCATTTGATTTCTGACTACAAACTAAATCTGATTAAAGAACTTTCAGGGAACAGCTACCTAATTAGCACTGTCAAGCTAACACTATTGCATCTATTGACTATAATACCAGTGATTACCCGGGGAGAACATGAATGCTGAGAAGAAACTGCTATTATACCTGAACTACCCTTTACACATTTGCCATCACAGGAGGTGGGCATATGAGAAACGGGAATGTCCCCAGCAGATACTCCTGGCCAAAGATTTCAAATTGCAGCCCCACACTGTGTGCTCATACCCATAGTGGAGTACACATATGGACAAATACTGGAAGTGGAAATAAATGTTTCAGTAGTCACACTTCATAACAGTAGTGAGAATCAGAACCTTATGTTTGCAACTCTTCATCACTTCTGTGTGGGAATATCTGAAAGCCTTAACTGTGCGTGGACCTAATCACGAGGTGGTGATCACTGCCAGCAAAGTGCTGAGAGCTCTCAGCTCCCACTGCAGTCAGTGGGGAGATGAGGATACTCTGTACTTTGCAACAGCAACAACATCGTCCTGCCTCTCCAAACACATGCTGTTTTCTGAAGTTCCTAACTGAGAACAATTGTTGTTACTAAGCAGACAGCAGCAACTCAGCTGGAGTCCCAGCTGCGCACAAGACCGATGGCCTAAAACCCCTTGCACCACTTCGAAGAGAACTGTTTATGACTTTGGAGAAGAAACAAGCCATTTGATTAGTGACTTGCAGAAGACCATCCCTTCCCCCATCCTCCTGTGCCTTTCAAATCTCCTTGAATTGCATCTCCTACTGCCAGCGTGCGAGGGAAGCCAGTTCCAGTGATGTCAACAGGCCTCCTCCAAGCAGGCCACGTGTCATCAAAGAGCTGCTTCTCAGAGGAAAGCTGGAGCAGAACCAAGAGTGAACACAGGCTGCCAGCCTCAGAGAAACATTTCTGTTCTTGAGGGGGGTCAAAGGTCATTGGCAGCCCAGTGATTCATCAAATCAATCAGGCACTGAGGATCAATTCCAGAAAAAGAGTCCAAAGTAAACACTAAGATTCGGAGAAGGATAAATGACACAAGAAGCCAAAGCAGTCCTTGAAGAAATGGTGTGGTAATATTTCATTAGACCACCTATTGCCACAGTTAAACAGCTCCATTATGTATAGGCGTAAGGTGATGAGGTCTTGAAAAATAGGGAAGCCCTGCAGGCAAAATGGGGTGTGTTGTCACTTTAAAAGTGGACTGAAAAAGAGCTTCAGAAATCCTAGTCCTGAAGCTTGTAAAGTAAATAATGAGGCAGTTTTGCCCATGAGAATGCTTTAAGGTGGTTGTTCTTTCTGAATGAATATTGATATTAGTTGTTCTGGGTTCTTTCTAATACACAACAAATGTTTACTGAGGCCAGGACTATGATAATGGGATTACTTTTAGTGTTTTAAATCCCATAGCCAATGACAGTGTGTACAGGATATTATTTTCATTTTTACTGGTAGCTAAGGTGTTGTGCAACTTGATGAAAGGGACATGTTTTTTTAATGCTACTCTCCTCAAAATCTGTTAAGCTAGATTTCTTCAGAAAACTGAGGCTCTTTGAAAGCTAAGTCCCATCTTAAAATATTCATGGTTATCTTGTAGTCTGAATGCTTGTGGTCCAAATCTTTTTTAGGAGAAGGCTGGGTCCTGTGCTCAGGGCTGGGGCTCATAGACTTGGGAATGGGTGCAGGGCTAGAAGTTGCACTTGGTGATCCTTGTGGGTCCCTTCCAATTCAGCATATTCTGTGATTCTGTGATCCCTGGGGTGCTGGGCCTGACCATGGGGGTCCATTGGGGCACAACTAAGGAGACAGGGTCCACCCTATTCCCCTGCGAGAAGCAAGGCAGCTGGGAGCACCGGGGCAGCCCCAGCACCAGGCATCAGTCACCTCCCTGGAGAGGTGATGGGCTGAGAATGGGCCAGGATATGGGCCGGCAGGTGGGGGTCAGGATATGAGCCCGGTGGTCAGGATATGAGCCAGGGTCAGACGTGAGTGTAGGTAAACGTGGTGAGACTGAGGCATCATCTGAGGCAGCCCCCAAGGAAAGGCTATACAGCTTTGGCCAGGGCATTTTCCTGTTCTTCCCTCACAGCAGCTTTTGCCGTAGGCAACAACTCTGCCTGTGGTCGGCTAAACCTCTAGGAGAGAGGGAGGGAGAGAGAGGAAGGGAAGGAAGGAAGCAGGCCACACAGGGCCCTGAGAAATTGATATTCAGATGCACACAAACATTATTCTGAACTTCTCTGGTCTGATAGACTTGGTGGGGCTGATTCTTTTGTAAAATTTGAGATAATTTGTGGTTCATACCACAGGTTTGGTGGTCTTTTAGTGAAGCACAAAAGCAGTTCTGCCTGCCAGACCAGGTGGTTCAGAGCTGCAGACTGTGTGAAAGGTTTCTTTAAGCCATACAGATCAGTTACAATTGCATTCATGCTCTCTTAGTCAGAAACCAGAACATAAAATGCTTCATCCCACATAGGAATTAGAGCCAGAATGTGTTCCCTAGAGCTATTTCTCCGCCTCCTCCCTCCCCTCTCTCTGCTTTTTCAATACCAAGCTTTACCTTCCAGCAGGACAGCAGTCATCCCACTGCATGAATTTCTGCTGCTTCTTCACTAGGGAATTAACTGGGATGCTGTGTTGAAATGGATCTTCAGCTTTGCTGGCATCCCACTGGAAATGACCTTCAGCTTTTTCAGACAAGTTATGATATTGACACAGCCTGTGCTAGTGGAGGAGGCTTCATCCTTTTCTTTCAAGAAGTTCTGTAATGGAGAAACATCAGTGTTTTGTTTAAGAAGTCATAAAATTGTTTCCCCATTTTCATGGCACTCATCTCTGCTCTTACTGGTGCACACTCAGAAATGAAACCTCAGCCCAGCAGTACTGTTTGGATGGATGGAGGAACCACTCTGTACCCTGCACAGCTGTTGAAAGGGTTGAGCATGAACCAAGGACTCCACAGCAACCAGGTGCATCTGCACATCAGTGGTCTAACTGTGTTCTCAAGACTGCAGAAAGCCTTTGTGATAGCCTCTTCCCACTGTAAAATATGGTTAATTTTGTAGTTGTATATATTTACGATGTTAGTAAGTATTGAATATATGATTCTATGAACTTGTGGCCTAGGACCATTTTGCCATGACTAATTTCTGTGAGATAGTTCCTACTTATCAATGATACTTATGGTTTAACAAGGTGTTTCAACATCATTTATAGTTTCCATTTGATATGGCAAGAGAAGTGCTTAACATGAGCACTGGCAGATAAATCACCTGGCCTTGGGTTATGGGCCTGTAACCAAAGAACTCTGAGGGTAGGGGTGGGATTGGGGCTGTAGGGAATTGGGTAACAGAAAAATCTGTGAGAAAAAAGTGCATGAAATACCTAGTGTTTGATATTATTTAGACATAAGCGGATAATAGTAATCAGGAAACATTTTACATATTTTATTTGATGCCCAAAAGCAAAGATGCAGACAATGCACTAATTTTTCTTTTTGTAAATAGAATTAGTTGAAATGATTATGTGGAGTATGCACTTCTACTCATTAACCTTCCAAGTTGCTTCATAAGCACACAAACACATCATATTGTGAGGGGATTGCAGAACACTAGCTATTAATTCATGTTAAGTCTATAGTCTCAATCTTCATAATCTTTGGAAATCTGCCCAAAGGGTATAACCTTTGTAAGAACTCAGAACTCTTTTCTCATGACTAGTGAAGGATAGATAAACCACAGGGGGGTTCTGTTATGTATCTATATTTTATTTGTTTTATTTATTAATTTTGTTATTCACTCCCCTTAAACCTTTTAAAATGAAATGTATTCCTTAAGCAGAGGAAAAAGAAATGCAAGCCAAGGTTAAAGAAAGAAACAGGAATATTTATAGTTCAGACAATTCTGTAATTGTTTTGTCTGGGTCAAAATGATCTACCAAAGCTTTCCTGGCAATGAAAACTTGAATGAAAAATTTTGGTCATATCTGATTAAATTTACATAATAGCAATAGAAGAACTAAATCATTCTGTCTGATAGACACATTCTTCTCTTCTGTGCATTATTGTTTTGCTTATTGTTTACAATGCAGTAAGGGAGCCCCTGGTGGTCTAGTGGTTAAGGACGCGGCACTGTCACTGCCGAGACCCGGGTTCGATTCCTGGTCAGGG
>JAYRBT010000114.1:40961711-40982508 GCA_036023395.1 Myiotriccus ornatus | reverse complement strand
AAATCCAATGCGCAGGCTGGAAGGTGTAAAGACCTTCCCCGGTTCTTCGTTCGCGAAGACTGGCCATTACTTACAATGCAGTAGTCCTGGGAAGTTCCAGTGACCATTAGGGCTGATTCTGTAAATAGAGGGTAAGAGACAGTCAGGAACAGAGGTAAAAAGTTAACTAGGTAGAGAGCATATTTTCACGACCATATAAATTCCTGAAGATCCCTGAGAAAATGTTTAGTGTTAGAACCTATCCTCAGTACAGTTGTAACACAGATTTTTCTCTCTATTGTGCAACTCCTTGAGATGGAAAGAGTAAAATAATGCCTAATTCTATCGTTAACCTTCCCTGTACAGTCTCAGTGAGTGAAGAAGAGAGGGACTATTGTTTTAGATCATTTTATTCCCTCCTGACCATGTCTATGGAATTTTCCAAGGTCTAATTGAAAAACCTAGGACATGAACTCAGATGGATTTTAGTGTCATAGATGAGATGTGTGTGCTTTTGATGGGAATCTCCTGATCACTCTCACTATTCAAGTTGTGGTTCTTCCTGCAGATTCATCCTGGAGTGTGTGAACCTGATGTTTTTTGAATGAAATGAAACCAGCAGATGTAATCCAGAAGCAAGTCCCATGACTTGCTGCTGCCAATGAGATGTCAGACCACAGGACAGTTGAAAACTAGAGTATCCTGTCTGCCATCCTTAAAATCAATAGAGTATTGTGTCCCTCCCTGAACTGGCAGATCTGTCTGCCTTTCTTCCACATTTTTCCTACCTTTAACATTCCAAAGAGAGCTGCTGTTTCTCTGAAGGTCCAGTGGGGCTGAACTCAAATCTTGCTTTGGTTTCATGCTATGGGTTTTGATTCAAGTAGTCTGAGGCGCCCGGATGACAGCTCACTGTTAATCCTAATTACTATTGAATAAAATATTTGTGTGCCTCACACCAAACCAATATAACTCTTTAATACTTACAGGGAATGAAAGTAAAAATTTGGAAAAGTGAAGAGATGATAAAATAGTGCCCTCATTATTCTTCTGGTTTAGCTGTAACATGAAGCTGAGAAGTGTCATGGCAGTTTCCAAGTCCATTAGTCAAAAAAAACCCCAAAAGCTTAAACAAATTTCAATGAATAAATAAGTTATCACTGGCATTCAGTTCAAAATTCTAGCTGATATGAAATTTACTAAAGAAAAAGAATTATTCTCTTCTGAGAAGTTCCTCTATAGGGTTTAAGCTGTATGGAGACAAGATTTTGCTTTTTTTTTTTCCCTCCTCTCCTGTCTTGGTTACTGCAATGACATTATCTTTCTCTTTTACAGTAAAACTTATGAATGACTTGGAAAAAATGTAAGCTTACTCAGTCATACAAGACAGCATCCAAACAATCCAGGCAAGTTTTGAAAAACGTGTGAAAAACAAACAAAAACTGTATTAGTCGTATCTCTGCTTCTCTGTGAGTCTGTACGTCAAACTATTTCACTACAAATATGTAATTTAGTAAAGGAGTCACATGATTCTTTTATGTGCATAAGGAGATTTTATAAAAGGACCCCAAACAACTACAAGCAAAACAGTAGCAACTGCAAAATGGGTTTTACCCTAGCCTATTGTTGCAAAAGCATTTGTCCTTGACTCTTGGAGAAGAGCTCAACTGGTAAGTATTCAACAAATGCACGTTTTTTCTGGACTCTTTTCTCTCTCTAGTGCATATATTTATGCTATGATTTTCCACTGAATCTTACCCCTATGATATATTTTTGTGCACTCCTTAAAGTTTGTCAGAAAGATTTCTGTTTATGCTTAGGTCACGCTGCTGAAAGCATTAGGTCATTTTAACTTTTTAAATATTATCAAAATAAGCTAATTGATATCTTTACTGAATCACACAAAATTTGATTTGAGAAGTGGGTAACCAAGTAGAAATTCACTAGGGATACACTGTACCTTGTTTATACAGTCAGCACTGCTAAGCAACATGATCATCAGATCAGCTGTGAGAAAATTTCAGTTCTATTAATTTTAAAGTAGGTTTCCAGCTTTCAGCTTTCAAGGTTGGTATTAGCCAAATTAATTTTTACTAGGAGTGACTGCCCTACTGCATTTATGTGGAGTGAGGACAATTTGTAAGCCAGGTGGAAGTGAGGAAGGGAGAGGAAGGAGAAAGAGTTTTGCTGAATGCTGAAATAACGTGATGTACTTGGGTCAGACATAAGGAGGAGCCACGAATTTCAGGAGAGGAAAAACACCTTCTGTGAATTTTTGCCTGTATTAGGAAAGAGATAACTATCTACGATATCTAACCACTGCTTACTTCTGGTGGGCTGCACAAAGCACTTGCAAAAACTGATTCACTTGTTTTCCTAAACACAAGTGGGACTTCAGCAGGACTAAGTAGTGTGTAAACCCGATGTGTATCCCATTCCAACAGGATGGATTTCACCTTAGGAAGATTAAGAAGTAAATGACCTGCTCAAGAAAAAGATCTATTCACCTGGCTTTTGTTTGCTGTTGTTCTAAAGAAAGGATGAAGAGTCAGGAGCTGTGTGGGTGGTTTTGCAGTGGACAGTGTTTTGTTTTCTTCAGTTACCATAGACCTATCAACAGAATATTATCTCCTTGGTAAGAAGTATTTTTGCACTTCTGCACTTAAGATGAAGATTTATCAATTTTTTAATAGCAAGGAAGCAGTGTAAATGAGGCCTCCTAAGAAATAAAAAAAAAAAAATCAGATTCCACTGACAACATATAAGCATTTTTAAAATAGCTTGGACTTGAACATAAGAACTGGCTGGAAGACAAGCCTGGGGAAGTCTTAATAGAGATTTACTAGCAATTTTGGAAATATTTAGGTATACTGCATTAGCTCTACTAAACTATAATCTGAATGACTAGGTTTTTACAGACACTACCAATATTCCAAAGAGGAACATTTTGCCATCTCCTGTCTGTCTCTCTGGACTGATGCTAAGACCACAGAGATAACTGTATGAATAGTACAAGCTACTCTGTAGCCTCCTAACATAACAAGTGTTATTTTGACTAAGAGAAGTATAAGTGCATTGCATGTTTCAGCCTATTTTATATTAATTTCACAAAAAACCCTGTACCTTAAGTTCTGACAAAAGTTCTGCATGGACATTAAAGATGAAAAACCAGTACTGTCCTTTCAGAAAGCTTAATAATTTTATGGCAGCAGAACTTTAGAATGGTTTGAATATTCTGTCTGTCTTTAATTTGTAGATGTATATATTGTCTTTCAGGAGTTCATACAAAATTTACTCAGATTATGACTAAAATATTGTGTCTTAACTGGCTAAGAATCTTGAAATATTCATCACAAAATTGAAAAGTCTGTCTGAGCTCTTTCTAGCTCCAGCGTTAGCAATAAAGGTTCTGGAATCACAGTTTATGTAAAATCATATTGAAGAGATTGTACAGTGTGGCCTGGAATAGAGAAGAGAAAGTGTTTTTTAATCACTGAATTCAGAAGATTGGAAGCTGTTGGAGGGAAAGAGCAGGTATCTTGAGTAGAACAGTGTCAATTTTGCATAACTGAACTTCAGAGTAAAAGATGAATTGAGAAAAAAATTAAAATATTTTCTCGTCCAAGTCAGCATAAAAAGAAAGTGTGTTACAGTGCCCAGCAACTCATTTATGTGCTGTGTTAAATCATCCAGGGCAAGATTGTTTCTGTGTGTTCCCTGGTCTGTTATGTCAATATTTTGTCTTGTACGGGAAAAAATTCCTGACTTTAAGGAATAGATTATGCTTAATCTTCTAAAGTGCAAATGTATCTGTTGTTTCATAATGTCTACATCAGCCCTTAAAACAATTAAAAAATTTCCAGTCCCAATTCTGTTAAAAATTCTTCTCTCCTGATGTGTGTGAAATGCTCAGAGCTAAAAACTTCCTTTCAGCCACAGACGAAGATTTCATATTTGGTCATGAAGATAATTTCATGATTTTCAGCCATGTGAAAGAACTAAGGAAGTCTGTGTCTGAACCTAACCCCCTTCTGATTCACAACAGTATTTTTCATATTCACAATTGTACCACATTTTGCTGTGTAGTTCCTTTTGCTGTTTCCAATTTCTATACAAGAGGCATTCAAGGACACATCATGCGGGTTTTTAAATTGTTTGGTTTTGTAGGTTAAAAAAAATGCTGTTTTTGATAGAAGTTCTCTCAGCACTGCAAAAATTCTGTTATGTCCACTATAACTTTTTCTCTGAGCTTCCTATTTGTCTTGGATTGCAATATGTATTCAAGTCACTGACAGTGGCTAAAGCCACTGGTGATTCTAAATGTTACTTGTATCATGTAGGTTTATCTTGCAAGTAGCTGGCAAAAACCCACATGTGAATATATATCTTGTATCTGTATAGTAAGTTTAATACTCACATATTGCCCTGAAATATATTCTACTTTAGGTAACTGTGCATTACACAAGTTTGAAGTCAGAGCCTTTGGACAAATTTTATCTGTGGGTTCTGTTCCACGTGAAGGATGCTATGAAGGAGATGATGGCCATAGATCCCTCATTCAGATCTGATTTCATCACAAGTTTCAGGTCACTGCCTGTCTGCCTGCTCACCTGTGTTTATCAGCACCTCTCCAAGAACTAGAATAAAGTGAAGTACCTTAGGCTGCTTTGTTAATGCATGCATGCCACTTTGGGGGATTTAGGAACAATTAGTTCATCCAAGGCAAACAAAGCCTGAAATCTAAGTAAGGTGAGACTGCTGCACACCTCTGCCAATAGCATCATCTGTCTTGATGCTTCTCTGTAAAGCTACACATTTGATTCCCAACTGTTGGCATTATTAATGTCGACACTAGGGAGATTTTTAACAATGCTGCAGAAATGGCCTGTGGCAAGGGAGTGTAAGACTGTCTAAACTAGGTATGTGATCCACAGCTGAGGAAAGCACACTTTGGAAGAACGTGAACTGTAGTCGTGGACCAGGAACACCAAAATCTGGGAAGGTGGTCTTGCATAGCCACAAAGTAAAAACGTGTGTAATTGATGTTTCTTTGTCTTGAGAATTCCTTCTGAGAGAGATTTGAATCCAGTACAGTTGCCCAGAATATGGGAATCTGTAAAGAAAGGCTAACATGTTTTGCTGTCTCTTACACAGAAACAAAACAAAGCAAAGCAAAACAAAGAAGGAAAAAACAAAGCCTTTTTGGCAGGGGTGTTAATGAGTCATTTGGGTAAAAATCCTGCAGCTGGATAGCACTGTAGCTGAGACAGTTAATTACATACAAGGAGATGTCAGGATATAGCTTAGACAGCAAGAGGGGAGGGAGCGGAGGTTTGGTCATGGCAGTCAACATTCTCTTGGCCTGGAAGTGCTGAGCTTGCACACACAGCCTGGGCACATGTTCTGGCCAGAGGAATCCAGCCTGTGGCATGCGGACATGGAGGCTGAAACCCATCTGCGGACATATGCTCAAAGCAGATGTGGCTATTTAGAGATCTGAATTTTCCCAAATTGAAGAGGTCATATATGGCATTTAGAATTAAGGCTAGCTCTGCTTTTAGACTTTCTAAGGTGAAATCAAATTCTTAGATACTCAATACCTAAGTGATCAAAAGCACAGAGAACTGAAAAACTGAGATCTTGCCTCTGTTTTCTAAGTAGGAAAGAGAATGCATGTCTCCATTGCAATAAAGCAGGGTTAAGATCAAGAAAGATCTGAATAAACTATTCTGGACTATGCTCAGTGAGGGTGGGATTCAGCTCCAGCTTTATTCAGGCTTCTGTACCTGAACTAAAATCTGAGCACTCACTGGCAGTCCAGTCAATAAAATCAGTGGAACCCATATGGAATAATTAACCTGACCCTATGGCAGATACTTGGCAACAGTTAGCTGAATACCTTTGCAGACTTCATCAACATCCATACAGCTGCTTGCACATGGGCATTTAATGCCCCAAGGCAACCATCTAACTGATCTCCTGCAGGTCCTGTACATATTTACCAGCCCCACGTGGATCCCTTGGACAACTCAGCATATCTCCAATGAAGAAGCCTGTGTAGGGGCAGCAGAATAAAGCATCTCGACTGTATAGACTAAACACTGTTGACCATAATACCTAAGCACCAGCAAGGAGCAGTAGGTGCCTTTAAGTAGGTGTAGCAGATGCTAGACAGTTGTTGACCAAAAGTTTCTGGTACTGTGTCTTTGGACACTGAATGGTTAGGTTAACTTCTACCTCACTTCAGAAAGCACGGCACTGAATAGCATGTATTAGCAAAGTGCTCAGGTAAGGGCTAAAAGTTAAATACTATGATTCACTCATGCTCCTGAGGACCAGCAGACCCTTTCCTGAGTAGTTAGCTTCAGTAATAAAAGACGTTTTTTAAAAATTCACTGCATTTTCTTCTTCCTTGAGGAAATGAGAAATTTGTCCCTTATGAGGCACATTAGATCACTGTCTCCTTCCCTCTCTTAAATCCACTTCTGAAGTTCAAGATAGATAAAAATAGTATTCAGCATAAAGCAAAGCCGCAGCAACAAACATATGACAAGCATATACCTAAGCGTTTTACCCTTAGCTGAACACCGTGAATTTGCTATGTGGCAAGGAATAAATGTTTATGTTTGCTTCTGCTGCATTTGGTAGACAGCATGGGACATGGCACAGCAGCAGGAAGAATGAGCTGTAGTGCACTATGGCTGGAGTACTTCTCATTAAAGGAAGGAAAAAGTCCAGCTGCCTGTCCTACCAAGCCAGCCACTGAAGTTTAGACCTCATCTGCTTTACCAGAGCCCTGCATTTGAGGTCCATAGTTAAAAGTCCATGATGGAACTGCCAAAAGTTAAATTACTACTCCAATCCAACACCTAAATATCTTATTTCCTTTTACATATGTATTTTTGCACCTCTTAATCCTAAATACTCTTCTCCTCATACATTTTCTTGCCATACATGCTGAGCTTGGATACCACTACCCTTAGCCTTGTTTTTGTCCATTTTTTGTATTGCATGTTAAAATAATTTAAAATACATTTAAAATACATGTCTTAGGGACACCTAGAATGTGTAAAGTGACAGATTTCCAGATGAAAAATAATAGCATGGGTCAATTTACCAGCACATGGTTGGCTGCTAATGGAAGTTTTACTAGAGAAACCAAAGTTATTTTGATTTGAATTATGTTTACAATGGTTTTACTGCATTTACCTAAAAAACTTTTAAATTTGACAATAAGGACACCGAGTTAAATCCTGTCATCACTGAAACTAACATCAACCTCTTCTTGACTTTTCTTAGAGCTCAAATTTCAGTGATAAAGAGTATGTTTCTTCCAGTCTTGCTAACAGAAATATTAACCCCCTATGACTCCATTGGTATATTTTCCCATCTCCAGGGCAGACCATGTCCCCCTGAGGTTGTTCTGGGAGGACCCATTCTGGGAACAGTTCTCCCTTCTGTCTGGAATGGGGACTTGGGATGCTTCATGTGGTACCATCAATCTGATAAGCACTTATGTGTGGTCCAGGTCCAGGCTGTGGAGTGGATACGGGGAAGGCACATTCCAGACAGAGGAGTAAGTGGGCCATGTGCCACATCTGATACTGTTTTCTTTTCATGGAAATCAGTGTGAAAAAGCTACACCCATAACTTCCCTGAATAACCAGATCACATTTTTATTTCTCTTTCTGTTCTAGCATTAAACACTCATTGCTACCTTGTTTTTAAAGTGGAAAACCTTCACATCAAACTTTGATGATATTATGGACTTTTCTTCTGCCACGCACTGTGCAGGAGTTGGCAAGCAAGTCCAAATCTCCTGTCTCCTGGCTTATATCCCACAGCTGCAGGAAGTCTCAAATTTTTAACACAGAAAGAATTTCTGACTCCAAAATTATTTCCAGGAGCTCTCCAGTATGGGAACTGTCTAAGGGACAGAAAACAAAGCAGGAACAGTTAAAAGAGCTGCACTGCACAGGGTTACAGTCTATGTTCTAAGGAAAAAAAAAATTCTTTACTGTATGAGATATAGTAATTCTGAGGGAAGAAATTTTACCCTTAATGCACATATTTTACCAGCACGATCTCTGGTAAGAAAAATATCTGAAGGGCCCAACTATGTCATGTATATGAGCAAAGCAGAGAGCTCTCATGGTGTCACTTTCCTGGGGATTTGAAACAGAGAAGTGGTCTAAAAGAGCATGACATGTTCAGAAAATATTAGCTACTCATACTTACAACCTGATTTTTGTTTTGCAGGGAAGATGATTCTTTTGCATGTGCACCATGATGATCCATTTTAGGACCTGAGTTCAAAGTTTAGCAACTGATAACCAGCTATCATTACTAATTCATAGTACTCACTGCTCCATTTGCCCCCCTCATAGGGATAGTTTTGAGATTATCACTCTAAAGTGTTACTGATGGGCATCAAAGGCACAGCAGGAACCTCCAGGGCAAATAATTTTTTAATCTTTTTTTCCTACTCATCAGTCTTTTATTTCCTTTTTTTTTTTTTTTATTTTTTTTAAGTTCAGCATATCCCCTGTTTTCTTCTTATTCATTCACTTTCAATCCAAACTGTCAGCAGTGATATCTTAGAGACATTCTTGTTCAGTCAGAGGAGACTGTATTATCTTCCATGCTCAGCACTGAGTTTTTAACACAGGTGTGTAGCAAAACCTGAAGAGGAAAGAAAGAGATGTAAAAGGGAAAGAGGAGCTCTCAGAGTACGGAAATAACTTTTTCCTCCTAATTTTCCATTCATGCTGTTTCATGTCTAAAAGCCAAAAAATGTAGGAAGAAGAAAAAACACAAAACAAAATCCAAATGCTATCTGTCCCAAACAAACAAGCCAGAGAACAAATACAAACAAATTCCAAAAATATTCCATACTATACACTCTCCAATATCCAAAATAATATTTTGCCTCCTGCTTCCATTGCTTTTCTTTGCAACTCAGAAGAGTGCTTGGCAACACAACTCTTTCTGTTGTTCCAGTCATAACATTAATCAAATTACTGTCTGAACACTGTAGTCAATACCATGTTTGAGCCTTGTGTAGACAAACCTAAGATTTCAACAGATTGACGGGTAGTGCTAGCAAGAGAGCTGTGATACCACAGAAGCCAACTTGGGAATGCCTATCAAGTGTCCAGGATTTCCCTGGGCATATCTCTTTCTCATCTTGAATCTCTTTTTGAAGTGGAAAAATAGGACGTCCCTAGGCTGACTGGTGGCCTTTGCAGGGCAGATGGTTTTATGAGACTTTTCATCTGCAGACCCTAGGCATTCTCTCAGTCATATGTCCCAAGATTCCAGACTGCTGCGTGCTTTGGTTGGAAGTGCTGTTCCTGCATGCTGCGGTGGATTACCATATGCAGCCAGCCCAGCCCTGTGCAGCCGCACAAGTTCTGGGAAGCATTGGTTGAACCCCTTGAACCTCCCCTTCTCATGTGGGCTGCATATGCAGCAGAAGTTTAAGGCCTCATGCACATGTCAAATTTATTACTCATGCTCAGAAAAAATGCACAGTAGGTCTGATTCTCATTGACAGGCTGTTTCATTTGTTTGTTCACATCTTACTGCGTGCAGCACATTATACTTTCCTAAAATGGCATGGCCTTGGACTAGCATAGAAGAGTATGTTTATGACAGAGGTTCAGGAATATTTAACTGGGCAAATGAGGCAATTGCCTCTTTTCTGACAACAAACACAGACCTGAGGGAGGATATCTGAAGTCCAAGCTGCCAAAGCCTGCAGCAGCAGGCAGTGAGCCTGCAGCACTGCCAGAGCCCACAGGGTTACTTGGGGCAGGTGCATGCCAGCGTGCATCAGGGAGCCCACCCACAGCCCCCGGGGGGCTTCTGCAAAAACTGTGGCTATAGAGGAACCTAGGCAAAGTGCTTGGACTGAAGAGCAAAGCTGGAGCAAAGGATTAATGTTGAGAAAATACGCTGGGTTAGAGGAGGGCTTTGTTTTCAAACATTTGATTTTGATCTGTTTTAATCTGATGGCTTTGGCACATGAATCTAACAAGAAAGGTAGGACAGTTCTCCCTGGAGTTGTGGCCTCAGACTCTCCTCCAAGAAACACAGATCATGTACCAAGGAACATATGTATTACTGTGTGCATATTTCTGTGTGGCCAATCTAAAGCTAGGGATCCAAAACCTGCCTGTGTAGTGAAGCAGATACCTAATAATTTGCCCATGCCAACTCTAGACTTGTCCTCTGGCTTTACTACTGTCAGCACCTGAGGTACTTTCTAAGTTCCTTCTTCAGTCAGTGGGAGGAAAGGGACTGATAAAGACAGCAAGTCAGCCCTTGGAATGGCTGTCTGAGATAAGGAAGTTGAGTCCTTACCTGTACCTCTCAGTGGATTATAGAGGGAGCTGAGAAGAAATGCTTGAGTTAGCTTTGCTATCTGAACCACAGCTGTTGGTTGTTGAAGTCAGATGGGGTGAACATTTTAAGGATCTGCTATAGATTAACTCTAGCAGGTAGCTAAGCACCATTCAACCACCCACTCCCTCTCGCCTTCTCCAGTGGGACAGGAGAAATTATAGGAAGAACAAAACTAAGAAAACTCATAGGTTGAGAGAGAGATAGATAGTTAAGTAAGCAAAGGAAATAGGAAGAAGAAAGAAAATAAGTAATACAAATGTGAATCATTCATCACCTCCTTCAAGTAGATTGATGCCCAGACAGTGTCCAAGCAATGTCTATCATCCCAGAATCTCCCCATTTTGTCTTATTACTGAGCAATTGCTGAGCATGATGTTATATGACATGGAATATGCCTTTTGTTAGTTAGGGTCATCTGTCCTGCTTGCATTACCTCTCAACTTCTTGTCCATCCCAAACCTACTCATTGAGGTGCTGAGTTAGAAAAAGACAAAGCCATGTTGTTGTGCAAGAACTGCTCAGCAACAGTCAAAATGCTGCTGTGTCATCAAGGCTGTTTTAGTCACAAATTTAGAACACCCTACCATGCTGTTATGAAGAAAATTAACTCCGTCCCAGACAGATCCAACACAGGATTTGCCTGAGAGAAGCTCTGTCTGTAGTGAATTGTATGATACAGTCAAAATGAAATGTAAAGGTGTGTTTCAGATTTAAATGAGTGATCTTACAGTGTTTGAAATTCCTACTTTGAAAATGCAATACAGAGAGAAGTAAATGGGGAATTAATTTTCAAAAATTATATTAAATGTTTGTAACTGTAATTGTACTACGAATACATTCCTCTGCTCCAGAAAAACATGTTTACTCTTCCTAATGACTAGAGAACTTACTGTAGTACCCTTATTACTCCTCTATCCTGCCAATGCTGGTCCACTTCTAGGCCAGCACACTCAATTCCTCCATAAATTACTCCTTTTCTAGTGCATTGGGATGGTATCAGTGTCAAAGCTGTGACAGTTGATAAATAGATTGGAGAAAATTCCTTTAGTTCTAAGTACATTGTGCATTTACAGGGCTTACATTAAAGTGAAAAAAGGACAGAAGGGTAGACGTGTTTGAACAGATACATCTTTGTACAGAAGCTGAGCTAGGCCCCTCTTCTCCATTTATTGTCTAGTAATAACATAACTTAGGAAGTGGAAGAATAGCCAGAGTGATAATATGAGAGCAGATGATATGATTAAAGGGAATTTCTGTGTCAAAAAGTCTGTACATATTGTCGTGGTCCCCAGTGCCAGGGACAAGGCACTCTAGGCTACTGTGTGCTCAGCTGAAATCTGCTGGATGTAAGAATGAACCAGTTAACCCCAGGAGAAAAAGTTCAATCACAGCTGAGGGGAGGAAGAAAAAAGTTTGAGGAGAGTTTTATTAATATTATTTTTAGAAGTAAATATTCTACAAAATAAAGTTGCTTTATTTATTCCTTTTTTGATTATCGTACAGGTAGGATAACATTACCATTTAAATGGTATTTGATAAGAAAAACAAAACAAGCCTAAATAGGGACATGTTCACTTATTAATTTGGTAAATTGCTTAGATAAATGCCAAATTTTCTTCACTGGTGTAATTTGTGAACAATTTCATCATCTGTTCAACTTTCCAAAATTCACAGTTGGCTCTGTGGTTCAAAAAACATAATATTCATCATAAAGTTTGTCCTCTGTGGAGTTCTGAAGTATTTTAGCCTGATCTTATTTCTTTGTCTCGTTGTCCATTTTTCAGACAGTTACATTCATGTGTCTCATGTCTTTTTTTACACTCGTATCGCAATAGCTACTTAGATACTTTTCTGATACGTCTTAAACCAGGTTAGTCAGTTATTTAGTGAAGTGAATTTTCACCTCATCCAGTATTCCAGGTTCATGAGAAGTTATGGTTTCTAATCCCTTAGAAAACGTAATAGAAAAGTTTCTAACGGTAAGTTATAATGTTGAAAAACAGAAAAGCTTAAATTGATACCCAGATTTAGAAACCTAATAATTATGGCATTTCAGACCCAGAGTAAGTCTGAATTTCACTGGCTCTTTACAATGAGATAAACCAGGACTGGACTACTGCACTTTCATATTTTATGATATGAGATCTTGTGATCTCTAATTCTAATGTAAGGTTTTGATAATCAGTAATTCTAGCAAATTATCTTAAAGCAAACATCAATTAGTGGACATGATTCACATTTATACTCAGTTCTAACCCTGTAAAATAATGCTTTCCTAGGAATGCAACAACCATAAATTTAAGTCTCATATACTGTGTGATGTGCAAATGTGGAAAACCATTTCCCGTTTAACAGAAAATTTTAAGTATTACAAACAGATTACATCTATGCCAGTGCCTCAATTTGCTTTTGGCAGGACACATTTAAGAGTCAAACATTCACTTGTCCTTGTAAGCTGTAGTCACGCCACTTCCAGCAAGTAAAATCTCTCATTCTATAGGCTTTTCTTTTAGAAGGACGTATTTTGTGCAATAAAGTGAAATAAAACTGTAGAAAATGGACTAGAAACAAAAAGAAAGGAAAGTGATCCTATGCAACAGAGCTTTACTTTTCAGTGTGGCTGCTTACAAAACCTTTGCTTACTGTTGAGAGAACGCTGGACCATATCAGATGCAGGGATTCTAAATAAAACCTTTGAATAGCATCACTGCTAGCTGTTGACATGATCTGCAGTAGTCACTAATTACTACAGTCGTGGTTTACATAGGCAGACTCGGTTCAGCTGTTCTTGGCCAGGAAATCCTCTGCTGAAACGAGGGTGTCTTTTTTGTCCTAAGAGAGAATTGCTTCTCCTTTCAGTTATGTTTGTCCAGAACACATGCAGAACAGCTATATTTTTTCATTAGATGAAGATGCAACCTACTCTCTGTTTCATAAATTGTATCTTTCTAGGATGTCATCTTGAGCTAAATCTAAAAGGGTTTTTAACATTTTTGTTCCCAAATATTCTGATATTTTTGCTCTGTGACATCCCATAAAGCACTTGTTTTATAAATCTCACTGTATTTTACTGTATTTTTTTTGTCTGAATTATACCTTGCACAAATGAGATTTGAAATTGTTTCATTCTCTAGTTAATTATCTGAATTTGAAACTGTTTAGAAGTACTTGAAACCTTGACATTTCATGTAGGGAAAAGCACTCTAAGAAAACCTGGGCAAATCCTGCAAAGGGTCTGTAGTGATCAGAAAGGAGCATTTTGCATGCTTGGGATAAATATATGTGGGAATTCTTTCTAGAGATTTAGCCCCTTTCTTAAAGGTGAACTGAATGAAAACAGTTTTGTTGGACTGTTTTTGCTCCTTGTTGCTCTTTTCTTGGCAACTGCTCTGCACTTCTTTTTATCAGATATAACAATGTATTGTAAATCAAATCATATGTTCTCTGGCATAAATCTTTTTAATGCTAAAGTTTTCTCAGGGCTTAACTGATAACTCCGGATGTTGACTCATTTGGTGAATGGTATCTCATGATCATGACTGCAGCCTCAAAAGCTCCCAGATAAAGTTATGTCCCATCCTGCTAGGTTCTGCTCTGTTCTGCACTGGAGAGAACTGAAAAGGCTCTGCTTAGGCAAGACAAAGGGTGGGCTCCAGCGTAGCATGTTGGTCAAGGCTCAGTCTCCTATACAGACACTAGGACAACTGTTCCTCCTGCCAGACCCTGACACTGCTGTCAGCCTTTGCTGTCAGAGCAGTTGTGCCTAAGTGCTGCTTCTTGCCTGAATGAGGCAGATTGCAGCCATTTCTGTCAGGCTACAACCCACAAGCCAACTCAGAGGCTGCCTCAGGCCACAGGCTTGTTGTTATCCACGAACTTCCAGCAAAATGTATGGTACTTCCCTAACCTTGTTATTAGGCTCATTATGAAGTCTAATTAAATACAGTGTAACTCATAACTCATCTCTTAGATGAGATTTTCTAAAATACTGAAAGGAACCAGGTCTCCAATCCTCATTGAAATCCAGTGGGAAATGACAAGCCCCTAACTTACTTCAAGTGATAGGACAAGGGGGAATGGCTTTAAACAGAAAAAAAAAAAGCAGGTTTAGATTAGATATTAGGCAGAAATTCTTTACTGTGAGGTTGGTGAGGCACTGGGACAAGCTGCCCAGAGAACTTGTGGCTGCCACATTCCTGGAAGTGTTCCAGGCCATGATGGATGGGGCTTTAAACAACTTGATGTAGTGGAAGATGTCCCTGCCCATGGCAGAGGGGTTGGAACTAGACAATCTTTAAGGTCCCCTCTAACCCAACCCATTCTATGATTCCATGGTTCTGTGAAAGTACGGTTCTTGTAAACGCCTTTGTAAATTTTTTTTTGCCTTCTGTATATTTCATATTTGCAAACACTGCATGGGTACAAGTATTACTTGTGCAAGTATTAACTACCCAGTACTGTATTTCTGAGTTGTTTGTTGTTTCCTTTGTCACAAATATTAATGGGAAATGTAAGATACAACAGACACAGTGTAATAGTAAGGGTACTAGAAAAAATTGTCACAAAAGTATCTACTGCCAAATGCTTTCATTGAAAACAATCTGCTGCAAACTTAATGAAATTTAATACATTTAAAATGAATTGAAATCATTTCATGTAGAAATGTAGTGAATAATAATCCCTGGAAGAATACAACTAGAAAGATGTCCCTGATAAATATTTTTTAAGTAACAACCCTCTAATTGATGTAAATAGCATGCCCAGCAAATGTGCAATTACAAGCTCTTGTCCTCATTACTAGAGGATTTAATTACATTTTTGTTACATAAGAATTTTCTCTGTCTGTCTTCTTAGGCTTTTTTTGCATCCATCTGTCCAACTGCATCCTAAGGGACCCAGAGAGTGTGAGAGACTGAGAGACTGTTTTGTGTCTGTGTAAGCAGTTGTTCCACATCTACTCTTCTCTGCATAGCACTGTAACTAAAAACCTATTCATTTAAGTCTTGAAATATATATTTCAAACTGCATTCATTAGAAATGAATCTCCTTTCCCTTTCTCAACCACATTCTTACAGAGCTATTGAAGCTCGAGCACTGAGTTCAGCCTTGGCAGGTCCCCACCCCCCCACAAGATCCAGGTTCAAGCCGTATTTGGGTTCTTTTGTGCTGATGCCTTCAATTTCAGCAGGGAAGTTCGCGGCAGGATAGATGAGCCCTAATACTGCTCAGGGTAGTCTCTATTTCAGAGCTGGAAGGTGAAAAAAAGTGCAAAAGTGAAGTTGGTCCAGGAGGGTTTTGAACAGCAAGCCATAAATTATCTTTCCCTTTTTTTCCATTCTTTTCCCCTTCTCCGGAGAAGGCATTTCCAGTAAAAGCTAAATTTGTCTCAGAATTTGGCTCTGTTCTTTTCAACACTGTTGAATGCTTCACTGCCAAGAGGGACCCCTAGTGTTTTTCTTGGGTTTCATCTCTTTCAGGCTTATATATTTTTGTGTATAATATACATATAAATGCAAAAGTAATTACAAGCAGCTTATATACACATATATATAGACATAGCTGGGTCCATTTTTTTCTGCAATGGACTCAAAAATGTACCTAATCTATGTATAGGTTTGAAGATCTGGATGTTTTCAAAGATGTACTGCATCCTGGGGAAAGCCAATTTTATAATGTTATAGTTTTGTGGTGATTGTAGACACACTGCTCAAGTATACTCGGTTACATTACATCACAAACAGCAAAGAGCATTTTTGCTACTATTCTGTGTCATCCTTTTTAAGAGGATAAGAAGACAGATAAGATAAATCAACAAAAGATTTTGTGAAATATGCTAATTTGGTGACAAGAAAGTCCACTGGTCCAGTCATGAGCTGTCCGGCAATCCACCCAAGCCCATACAGAGGTGGGGATCAGGGGGCGAGGTGCCTCCCATCCAGGAAGGGGGCTGTAACCTGGTGGGGCTGCAACCTGATGTCAGGCTTGGCAACCTCAGGCCCTTGAAACACGTGCCTTTCGTAGGCGTACCTGGCATGGATACAACTCAACCACACCAGTATAAAGGCAATGCAGACTCCCTGGGGGAAGAGAAACTAATCAGATCTGCAGGCAGCAGGGTGCCATCCTGTAGCCAAGCCATGGGATGCCTGGGAAGCCTCCGTCACCTTCCCCAGAGTGTCCTCTGAGAAAATGACTGAAGGACTGGTGGCTGTACCAGCCATACACATGCTTTTGCTACATGGTCGGAACATTTGGCTGCATCGGCTTTGGATGTAGTTTTTCTCTGTTACTGACTACAGGAATGTCACCAGCTGGGCAAAAATTGCTCATAGTTGGAGTCCTTAGATTTGTCTTACATATTTTGATGAAATATTTTTTGACTGGATAAAATACCAATTAGTCAAAAGATAAATATGAAGAAAAGTTAATTTTGACACTCAGTATATATTTCAAGTTGCCAGAATATTTTGACCTTTGGTAAGCAAAATGTTCTAATTTTCCAGCTTTTTCTTTTTCTAAAGTGTTTTAGCAAAACAATGTGCACCAAAAACATTTAGAAAGGGTGAAATCCAGATAGAAATGTCTGAAAAACAGCCAAATATAATAGAATAGTTGATGTAATTAATTCAGACATTTGTTACATATAAATTTTCAATATTTATTCTTCTGCTTATGTACTCCTCCCAGCATCTCTCCACGTCCTCCTGCTTTGCTGTCAGGGGCTGTGGTTAATGGCTTTCATCCATATGAGACTTTGATATGTGGCTCCTCCTAACTTAAATAGGAACTTCTCCAGTGTCTCAATGAGATTTTTTTCAGATATATCAGTAGTTTTCTTAAGGTGAAGCCCGTTTTCTAATCATGAGCAGTGGCTGCTTCTGAAATCTAACCTTAACTAAATGAGAACACAATTTTAAAATAAATTAATGTAACCATGTAAAATTTTACCTCGTGGATGAGTAAAATAATACCTTTTCAAGTAACTTGACTACAAAACTTATCTCCTTTTTCATATCATCAATGAACAAAGAAATGCCCATAAGAAGCTGAAATTTCTGTGTAAAACTTTCTACAGGAAAAACCCTGTATTATATACATTTTAGAAATCATCTGCTAATATATATTTCCTGCAGGCAATAAGACTTTAGACCTAATTTCTGAAGTCATCGTAGCAAACATCTCCTCATCCTCAGATCAAGGTTTTTTCCAGTGAAAAAAATGCCATTGTTAATTGTCTGTTGACACAAATGAAATAAATTAGCATACAAATTAACAACTAACTGATACCCAGTATAAAGGCACTTAGTTGCCCAGCAGAAAGCTTCTCTTGCTCATTGTCCTGATAGACAACAAATCGCTGCAGGAGATACTAAAGGAGTTTTCATAACGCCTAAATACATTTATGTTCTGTAAACAGAACACTGCTGAGAAAAATAACCTTCCAATAAAAACCCCAAACAAACAACGTGAAGACAAGGTAGTGATAGTACATCAATTTTGGCTGTATATGTTGTAGCTTTTTCTTCAGGAAAGATGTCTCATCACTGTCACAAATAATAACTAGTTCTGTTTGTCTTCTGCAAGTCCTCCACTCCTCTCCTAATTTCTCTCAGCCCTGGGATCATATAAATATCCCTTTTATCCAAAAGCTTTTTCTTTTTTTGACCATGGGAGTTTCATATTTATGGCAGGACATGAGAAACAAATGAAAAATGAAAAATCCGTCTGGTAAGAAAATTACAAGAATAAAACACATATGTCCAGGTTCATCATATTTAGTAAATATTTCTAAGTTATGTCAACAGAAGATTGTTAGATCACCTGTAAGTCTCTGTTAATTAACTCACTAATCATTTATTGAGAATGGACTAAGTAAACAGAGTGCCTGAGATGTTGCTGTTTGTCACCAAATTTACTGATGTTTGTCACCCAGTGTTTTAAAAGAAATTACAGTTAAATAATCTATGCACTCCTTAAAGAAAAAGGACCTGACTTAGTGTGATGCTGTGTACATGTTTAATCTGAAAAAATGGGATTTAAGAATATGCTTAAAGCTAAGCATGACTCCTGGACTGACAGAACAAGCCATCACTTACAATTGATTCCTCCAGCAGTTTAGTATGACGAGCACTTTGAAATGCTTGGACAAATGCATCACTAGCCCTTATACTTATTTGAAAACTTTTCTTGGTGGATGCAGCCTTGCTAGTAAATAGAATAGTATCTGGAAATATTTGTTCTCCGGCCCTGAGGACAAGTACCACGGTCTGGGAATATCCTTAAATTAATCTCTCCCGATTCAAAACTGGGTAGCTGTCTCCAAACTGGGTAATAAGTCACTGTTTGTGCTAATCCTCATACCAGGCCTATGGATTTGGGAGAAAAACAGGTCAAAACCATGCTGGGGCCAGTTCTAACATTAATGGTTGACAGGATTGTGTCTTACTTTCTGGTAATACTCACTATGCTGTTTGATTTATTAATATAGACACAACCCTACTGTCCTGAATTTTCTGTAATATTTCTCATAAAATTAATTGTTGGCTACCCGAAGGGAAAAGGTTATTTTCTGAGCAAGATCAAGCACCAGATGCCAGCTGCCTGGTGAAGAAGGGTTAATTTCTTTTGCTAGTAGTTGAATAGTTGACAGTGGGGTAGGAATTTCTAACAGGACTGGGTATTTGGGAAGCAGTGATGTTAGAGCAGTGCATATCTAATTAGAAAGAACTATTAATTCTTTGCTGCAATAACTGTGCAATAATTTTGCCCAGATACTAAAATTCCAGAACTTTGGTGGCAAAGATGCTTTAAGGTCCTAAAATCTGTAAGCATGTGTAAAAAATAGAGCACACCATGTCAGCCTGATGGAAAGGGGTGCATAATGAGAATCTTTCACTTCCTCTAAGCAGCATAATTAGCTAATGTCAGAGACCTGTTTCCAGACATAATGGGAGCATAATCTGAATAAATGTTATGCCTTTAGGTAAAGTCCTTGAGGATTTTATCTATGCTGTTGTGTTGTATGATTGCAACTTTTGTGTTGCATTTAATTTCTCTTTTTTTGTCTTTCATCAGAAGTAGATTGAGCAAGCAACCAATCTATTTTCACAGAAACATGTTTAGTGTAGAGCATGGCTATGCATTTTCCTGTTAAGGAAGTTACCTAGAATTGAAGTCAAGGGAGGTAGTGCTCCAGCTTTGTTAGCAATACCTCTGGTGTGCTGCTTCTTTTAAGATATATTTAGAAAGTGGAGAGGGTGCCATCATTTAGAGTAAAGGTTTCAGCTGGCAAACCCTGGAGAAAAGAAACTATACCCTGAAAAGTATCTGCTTCAGACAGAAAAGCCTGAAATCTAAGACCTCAGACAATAATACAAATCCTCAGAAAAAGAGGCCACAAAAAGCCAACAGCTTTAGTTTTCTAAAGAACCCATGGGTTTGGATGGACTAAAATATCTCATCTCTTTCCTGGAAATCAAGAACATAGAAAAGATGAGGGAAAGCAAGAGAAGAACAGAAGCTGTTACAAGTCAAATGAACACTATTTAACTGAGTCATTGTATAATTTGCAAAATCAAAATCATCTGGGTTTTGTCCTTTGCCAACTGTCTGCAAATTTTTTATTTTGATCACAGAGTTCCCATTATTTAAGAAACTTAAGTGCTTTCTCTATGTTTTTTCACTTTAAACCAAGAGAAAACATTTTACTTTCCACGGACACACTCTGCTTTCTGCTTACTCTTTTACAACAGGACTTTTCAGAAAGCAAGTTGCCTCTGACTTTCTGGAGCCTTTCAAAATTTTCTTTTCTTAGGAACTTAAAGGTTCCAGATGTCAGAGATTTTAAAACATCCAGTGTATAGTAATCTGATCAATGTTTTAGTTCCTGTTTAAAAATGCTGACATAATATGTAGAGAGAATACATGACGACAGGTGGAGATATAAAGATTTTATTTGCATTAGGTTGTACTGGCTGTATTGCTCTTATGTGGTGAAGTCATGAGTATTTCCTTATCACTATTTATTATTTATTAAGTGCCAAGAATGTGTTTGACAGCACCTTGTTATGAATACAATAAAACTTTTTTATGACATGGCCTATCATGTTTATATGTTAGACTATGGCTTAGAGATATTTCAGAACACATTGTAGGATTTTAAAATATGCATGGTTTTATTTTACAGCATCCTTCTCCCTCTAAATTCTGATGGCCTTTACTCTTATTTTCTTTTCTAGCACATTCAAGATTTACTTTTGTGATGTTAGCCACCACTAGTTTGCAATTTGTCTGGGATAACCATCGTTACATCTTGCTGCAAAGCTGGCAAATATCCACTGGGATAGACCTAGTATTTCTAGCTCTAAATTACCTCACGCTTCAGAATAGGAAGTTTTTTGTAGTAGATACT
>JAYRBT010000114.1:40949929-40961701 GCA_036023395.1 Myiotriccus ornatus | reverse complement strand
GGGGGGGCAGGGTGGGAGGGAGAAGTATAATTTTCCTACTTTAATACAAGAAAAAGGGGCAATAAACATGCCACGCACACTTAAAACAAGAGATGCTCCTTACTTCAAAAACTGTGTTTTGTGTATGACCAAAATGTTCCTAGTAGTAGTGCTGTAGTAGTTGCATACTCTGGATCCTGTGTATAAGGCTCTCACACAGTGGAATACAAGGCTGTGGTTTGAGAGGGATGCAATTCAATTAGTCAGGAAAAGGTACTGAGAAACTGTGGTGATTGCTCCTCACACTTGACTGTCAGGGCTGGAGGGCTACCAGTAAGTGGTTGTCAAAGGTTCAAGGAAAGAATCTGATTGCAGTATAGGTTTTTGCAAGACAATACAGATAAAGTAAAACTGCAAAGGCAGTAAAGACTGGTGATGAGGGTAATATGGATGTCTCTTGTACCTGCACCACAGGCTGAAGAGGTTGCTGCCCAGGGAGCTGTGCACGATTTGGGGAATTTCTGTCATGTTATTTTTCATAAAATTATTTTTAAAAAAATCTAATAAAACAAGTTGTAATGAACAATAGATCTATTTCATAAAACCACAGATCCCAAATCTACAAGGGAGTATTTGACTCATCTTGCTTGATCTCCTTTATAAAACACACCACAATGCGTCCCTAAGTGAAATTGTGCTTAGATTAAAATATATCTGTCTTTCTCTCATACTCTCTCTTACTTACTCAAAATTCAATCTCTATTCTGAAACCAGCACAGAGAGTGATAGTCCATTGCAAGCTGAGATAATTTGTTCCAGTGAAAAAATTCTTTCACTGTTAGAAGTTTGTGCCTTATTTCTCGCCTGAATTAATCACACATCAGCTTCCAACTACTGGATCTTGATGTGGCCCTTCCTCTTCTAGGCTGAAGACCCAACTCATTGCTGAAATATTGCTTCCATGGAAGTGCTTATTTACAGGCTGTGGTCATACCAATCCTAAATTTTTATGGCAAAATAAATAAATAGAGTTTCTGTAATCCTTGACTAGAAGGTATGATATTCAATCCTTTATTCTTTTCCTGGAAGGAAAATTATTCAGTAATTTAATAATTCTTATGGCAATTGTCTAAAATTTTGCCTATCCATTAACGTCCTTGAAGTGGTCCTCAATAGAAGATGATAGTATAAACAATATTGCAGAAGCCATCACCTCAGGTTCAAGGTTATGAAAGAGTCTCCTCCACTCCTATTCTATATTTCCTGGACCCCAGGATGGTGTCCCAGGACACATGAGCTGCTGCATTCACTTGGAGAATGAAGATTTTCCTGGTATGAACCATAGGCCAAACACTTTTTTTCAAAATGCCATCATGATGATTATACTACCTAACTTCAGCCTAAACATATGGAGCTAGACTCTAGAACCCTGTGTATGTAAGGGAGATTTTTCATGGGATGAGTCATGGTATAACAGAATCACAGAACTACAGAAAGTGGACACATCTCCAATCCTTTTTTATGCAACAAATGTAACATTTCAACCCTTGGTTAAATGACTGCATCCCACCTTTAAACCCACTCAGTAATATCACTGAGATAGAATTTAGCAGTCTAAGTAATCTGCCTTAAGATAATCTCGTTTTAGACATTCACTACACTTTAAACATGAGCAGCTGTGGCTACTCCTGAAAAACTCTCTAATTGCTGACCCACGGTTTTCACATTGCAGGCACCCAGCAGGCATCTTTCTTGTAATAACAAACAATTAGAACAACTAACTGTGCCTTATCTCAGTAGGATCTAGCATGTCATGCACTGTCTGAAAGGACTAAAACAGTTTTTTGGGTTCTGGTTTGTTGGTCTAAGTTCCAAAATGGAAATTGGTCATTATGTGGAAACTGTGCTTGAAACTCTGTTGCTTCACATCTTTACAATTATAAAATATTTATCTGAGCGGCTGTTTCGTCTCTCTTAAGGTCTGCTTCATACTCAGAATTGATCTAAATTTCTTTCAGTGGTTATGCTTTTGTTAGAGATTAATATACTGTGTTTCATAATATATGGCATTTGTTTTAGTCTGTGTGCTCTTTTTTTTCTTAAGTATGGCTGTGATGTGCTGAAGGCTGCTTTGTTTTGTAGCATCTTATGATGTGGGGTTTTCCTCCCAGAGGCCCACACTTCAGATCGTTGGTAGCCCAGGATGCTTGGCCTTGCTGGCTCTCACCAAGTCTGGGTGAATGGAAGAGGGAAGAGGACCAGCAGTACATTTCTGTCTGATTTCCTCTGAGATAGAAGGTACTTAAGAACCTCATTAATCATGGTCAGATATTTGTAGTTCAGTAATACACAGATCACAATGTTTGAGAGTATGAAAATTATATTTTAGTTTGTTGAGACAGTTTATAGTTTCAGAGTGAATGACTGCAGAGAGGCCTGCAATGGAATGCTAGGCTTGAATGTCTCATAAAATCTGGAGTACTTTGGACTTGACTCTATATTAACAAAGAAGCCAATGTGTCAGCTTGAGAGTCTTCCGTCAGAGTCTGAAACAGGTCAAGATAGAATTGCGAGGGCCGGCACATACACAGACACACACACAAACAACCCCACTGTCTTAATGAACTCTACAGCTTGGATCTGTCTTGGGAAAACTTAGGTGCCTTGGTTTTCTGAGAAATGTGGTTATGGGAAAATCTATAGAACAGTGTTTGACCTTCAGCCCAAAAGGAACACCTAAGACATATATTAGTACACAGTTTTGACCATAAAATTCTAAGCAAATTGTTTTTCAATTTGCAGCTCAAGCAGTAGAATCTGAGGTGCACTTTTGGTGTCACGTAGTATAAAAATAGTCTAATACCAAAACAGATTGTCAGTTTGGATTAACTTATCTGTAAAAGTGAATCACTATCATTAATTCTAAAGATGAAGAGTTTTTATTGAAGTACTGACTTTCCTATGAAAACTAACGAGCTGGCAGAGTTTAAGAACTGTGGACAAGCAGCATTTTTTTAAACACTACAAATTACAGTCATAATAATTGCAATACAAGACTCTGCAAACTGCTCTGCCAGTGCACTCAGTTCTTACCAAAATGTGCTGGGAAATCATTTACTGTTCACGTTGTGTTTGGAACATACCCAGGAACTTAGCTAGCTTCACACCACAAATGATGTCCAATTTTGTGTGCTGTGTACTGGCTAACACGTGATCTGCAGTCACACAGAATGGTCAGGACACAGTTTGCCTTTGCAGGAGGTGGGAGGTCCTTCTCCTTAAATGATGATTCAGTTCTGAGTTGGTTTCAAAGCGCAGCCATATCAGGAAAGAGGAAGACTTTATCTCAGCAGGCTTGCAGATGACGACAAGAAAATTCCATTACATTCAGTGTAGCCATACTACCTATACTAGTAAGAACATACAGTATCACCTCACACCAAGAGGTTTACTTACTCACTCCTCAGTCTTTCATTAGACAAACTAGAGTGTTAGATAGAGACAATGGAAACAATTCAAGAACCCAGTCCTTCTTCTTTGGCAAGATAAATGTTTACTGCACAGAAAAAAGTACCTTTTTATACTGTACAAAATTCTTTTTGTGCTTTGTAGAGAGTAGAGTAATTTTCATCTTCTCTGAATGTTAAGAATGAAATCCTTTTCCAGACAACTTTCTGCTGTTTAGCAACCTACTATGCTACAATCTCTTGTAGATCATGAGCATTGTTACAGATTTAGCTAGTGCTGAGACAGTTCTTTCCTTTTACTATTATTATTGTGAAGAAATAAACACATTGGTATGTCTGTTTGTCTGTTCAGATGTTGTTTATGAACATGCTCCTTAATCTTCTGGTGAGTTACAATTTTTAAAGGGCATTCCTCTGAAATCACTGGCATTCAGGCTCTTATTTTTTATCCTATTCAGGTGATTTGTGACAATAGGACTCCTTAAGCTAGAAAGAGTTGAGGTAAATGTGGTATGTTTTTCTTCCACTAATTTTTTTTTTAAACACATAAACTTTTTGCATTTTAAGTGTCCTGTGACCAAAAAAATCACATATCTAAACAATTCATTATGTAAAGAAAAACTTGTTTTGATTTTATTTTGATTAATTTTCTAGATAATCACTTTTGATGACTTCCAGTTCTTGGATTGGAGCATGTATTAAAAACACTGGTAAGCCATCTTCTGTCTAATTGTGTCCAGCTGTCACTGAATTGGTTGATGTGAGGGTGAGATTTATGGGAGCAGGTGTATCCTATCCTTAGACAAACAATGCTCAGGCCTCTTACAGGTTTCCTGAGCCATAGTGAACTATCCTTTCTGGAGAGTGATAAGTAACAAAGAATAATCTCCCCAAACATCAGACAGAATACCTTTGTTGTGCCACTTTTACTAGATTTTCAAAATTTGGTGAACACAAGAGTCAGCAATTCTGTTCCATCTTAACCAAGTCCTACTCCAGCATAACAAACCAGACATGGCTTGGTCAGTCTTTTGGATGTCTGTCTTTCAAAGAGCAGCTTTTCTTACAGGCTGTTTTCCTGAAGAGTTGTGCTGGAAGCAAGCTCTAGCAAAATGTTGCAGTTTTCCTGGTGATGAACAACTTGGTCCAGTCCCTTAATCCTGTCGAACCCCTTCAGCTCCTTCTCTGCTTTGCTGGTGTTTTTTGTGCATCTGAGTTTTTAATTGGATTAGGAGGATGAATCATATTTAAAAAAAAACTTAATGTGGTTTTGCCAACAAAACAATTGTAACAGAGAACCATTGCCTAAGGCAGAAAGCTGTAAAAGCGAAGGAAATGTGAAGTTAGCAAACTAACAGCATTGAGAAGTGAGAACATGTAGAGACAAATATGTGGACCTATGTTGTTTTTTTTCATTTATAGTGAAAATGAAGAAGATTGAAATGGCAACCAAGTAAACGATGCATGGAATATCAGACTAGATGCAGGAAACGAAGATGATAGGATGTCTGGATCACAGAGGACTGGCAATGCAGCTGAAAGCAACAAAGATATCTATAAAGGGCTTGGGGTGATGATGGAGTAAATGACTCTGAGGTTGACCATAAAATTGCAAATCTGGAAATTACATCTGTGAAAAAAGGTCTGTGTGACAGTTAGCTACAGGGTGAGCAACAACAGTAAAGGTAATGAGTGGTGATGAATTTTGGTCAGGTTAGAGGTTAAAGCAAGCAGCACCCCATGGTGCTTAATTCCCCAAAGAGGAAGACCACCAATTCAAAGACTTATATTTGAATTAAAGGAGGAATGGTGTTCATGTCCTTTGGATATATTGGGATAATGTCCAGAGAGAAGACAAGCTAGAAAAAAGAAGACTAGAAAGTACATCCTCACCAATAACAATCAGATCTACCTGACTGAGGAAGTAGGTAGAAAAAGAATATAATACAGCTGTGTAGGAAGCTCTGGAAAACAGATGCGTATAACGACCTGAGACTCAACAGGTTTATATTGTGAATATCACAGAAACATTCAATGTCCTAGGTTGGAAGAGTCCAACTCTCGGCCCTTCATGGGGCAGCCCAAATACTCACACCATGTGCCTGAGAGCACTGTCCAAATGTTTCCTGATCTCTGGCAGGTGACCAATTCAACGGAACAGAAAATCCAGATGACTAATTCTAGTCATCAAAAATGCTTAAAAATGAGGACTTGAGTGCCCTAAGGGAGGAAAAATCAATGAAGGTGTAAAGAGTTTTGAGGAAATGTTCATAGAAGATTTTGAAAGAGAGGGATGTAGATTGTCTTGCTTGTTGCATGGAATAGGTCTTATTCTTGAGCCCCATAAATTTTATTTAGACTACCTTACTAGAGGGACCTATAACAATGAGGATATCCTCGACTCTTCCTGTTGCAGCATTTGGTCTTTAATTGCAGTCTCTGAGTTTATTATAGACTCCTGAGATGTGCACTGGGGTTTAGGGTGCAGAGGAAAGTGCAGAGGAGCTGTAGGGTGGCTTTCTAGAACTACCTGATTGCTTCTTATTACAGAAGATTGGGCTCACAAGACAAGGTTTCTCAGACATTTTATTCCTATTTTCCTTCCTTTTTGTTTATTTTTAGTATTACTTAGTCTTTGCATCCAGAAATATTCTTTGAAAGTAAGGAGTAATGCCAGCATTCCAGTGTTTGCAGGTCAGTTAATTGTATGATATATATTTACTTCCAAATATATGATTTAATATTCACATGGACATAAAAATATAGAGGATAGAAAATAATATTTTAAGGGAAGTGGTGGAAGACCTATCATTTAAATTATGTAAAATATCACCCCATCTGAAGGATTCAGGCATATATTTGAGGGAAGAGTCATACATTGGCCAGATAGGACAAGATGACATAAGAGCTCTTTCATCTATAATTGCATGTTTATGTTCCCAGTGGTCTCCCATAGTTCAGTAACAAGACAAACATGCTACTGGATTTGATGTCCAAATTACCTTAAAGACATTAAACATTATATCTATGTGAATAGCAGAAATATGATGTATATTATATGAGGAGTAATAGTTCTTTTACCAGAAATACCATAGGGAGAGAATGAGATGTCTTCTAAGTATCATCTAAATTGCCAAGTTCATATAAGTACCTATTTTGTAATACTTTATTTAAGCCAGGTTATGGTGTACTTTCTGGATATATCTATATATGATTCTGTGCACATGTACACACACACACTCACACCATGATGTTCACTGAAGTCCTGTTCAGTGTGATCTCTGGTCTATATTTTTTTTGACAGCAAACCCTGTCACCAGTAAGTGTAGAAGTAAGACAACTCTATGTGTGCAGCAAAATAAGAAAGCTGCTTTCACTTGAGGTGTGTTCCTGTGGCAATGAATCAGTGCTCATGCTGGTTTCCCATCTGCAGCTTTACTATAGCAAGAATGGAAGACTCCTCTCATTCTGCAGCCAGTGAGTACTGCATGGTCCTTATTCTCTGTGGTCACTTTCAACTTATGATTATCCAGTTTACCAAATATATTCTTATTTGTTGTTTTTTTCATTAACTTTAGATTTACTTTACTACTGCACATAGAATCATTGAATCATTAATGTTGGAAAAGACCTCTAAGATCTTTGAGTCCAACCTTCTACCGAACACCACCATGTCAACTAAACCACAGCACTAAGTGCCATGTCCAGTTGTTTCTTGAACACTTCCAGGGATGGTGACTCCATCAATTCCCTGGGCAACTTATTCCAATATTTAACTACCCTTTCAATGAAGAAATTCTTCCTAATGCCCAGCCTGAATCTCCCTTGGTGCAGCATGAAGCTATGTCCTCTTGTCCTATCACTAGCTGCCTGGCAGAAGAAGCCTGCCTCCACCTGGCTTTCAGGTAGTTGTAGAGAGTGATAAAGTCTCCCCTCAACCTTCTTTCCTCCAGACTAAACAATCTCAGCTCCCTCATCTGCTCCTCATCAGACTTGCACTCCAAACCCTTCCCCAGCTCTGTTGTCCTTCTCTGGACACACTTCAGCACCTCAGTGTTGTTTTCGTAGCGAGTAGCCCAAAACTGGACACAAGTCTCGAGGTGTGGCCTCACCAGTACCGAATACAGGGGAACAATCACTTCCCTAAGCCTGCTGGCTACAGCGTTTTTTATACAGGCCAGGATGCCATTGGCCTTCTTGGCCACCTGGGCACACTGCTGGCTCACGTTCAGCCAATATTTCTTTCATCCTATTTCCATCATTCTTGTACTCAGGTCCTTCCTTGCCTCCTCCAGACTGGTGGCGCTTCCTGATTATGGTTCATCTGCAAATCGTAAGCTCGTTGCTATTGTCACTGAGGCAACCTCACTACTGAAAAATTTCAAGATTAATTTTCAGTGCAGTCATGGGGGACCTTTTCTGGTAAACTCCTCCAGCTGGATTCAGCACTGCTCTTTTCATGTTCCCCTCATCAGTCCATTTTTCATCAGAGAAACTACTAGTCTCCGGTTTAACTAATTACTTCCCATAGTAATTAATATCAGATGCCAGTAGTCCAGAAAAATTAGGTCTGTGTTTTTGCCTTTGTTTAGACAGTCAATTATTTCATCAAAAGAAGGACATCAACCTAATGTTATATATTTTACCTCTGATAAACCCATGTCATAATTTTTCCTATTTCTGTTTCCTTATATTTAATTATTTCCAGAATATTTGTCTCCAAACCTGATATGCTATGAAGACTTTAGCAAACAGGCCTTTTCAATAAGTGCACAAAGCTTGCTGCTTACAAACCATATGATATTACCCCATCTTGAAGCAATAAAAAAAATGGCAAAATATATCTCAATAGCTTCAAAGTAGTGTAAACAAACAGTTCCAATATTCTCAGGCTCATACATTTTTTCCAAAGATTTGCATTCTTTCTCATGTAAGATAAAACTGATGGTAGAGAAAATATGTTGGCAAGAAAATTCTAATTACTTGATTTTAGTATTAGAACTGGATAATCCTTCAGTCCTGAATTAAGAACATTCCCTTTGTAGAGTCTGGCAGAGTAGATTCTCCATGTCATGTATTTCCTTTCAAGCTAAAGCCTCAGGCTGATGGCTGGTTACATCAGCCTATCCCACATCTGTGCTCTGGAATGAAACTTGTACATGGAGACAGGGTCTTAAGGATGCCCTTATGGGTACAATGTGTATTCTGGAATTGCTCATCATTGATAAAGAAATTGCTGAGATACACTTTTTTTAATTAGTTACAGTCTTTGTGAAAGGTAAGCCTTTCCTCATGAAGTGCTCCAAAGTTCTTTGTGTTTCAGGGTTTTTAGGTTAGATTTAGCTGTTTTTTAACTTTGCGTTCAAAGACACCAGCACTATCTCTTCATTTGGAATCTCTGGTACACTTATTTGTCTCATCTTGTAACGCTTCATTTTGGAAACGTTACCTTGTGGTTCTCAGGATTCATCTGAAACCATCTCTTGACTCAATTTATGCAAGAACAACTTGCCAAAATCCAGCTTTTGTATGTATTTGGTTTAACATGCTCCTCTTCAGTTTTCTTCTTTTTCAGCTCAGCCCATGGTGTCCCTTTTACTTTGTCTACTTTAAGACTAATATCAAGTTTCTCTTTTTCACAATTAAAAGAATTTTCAGTCCTTTAAGCCCAAGATTTAAGCAAAAAAAATGGTATTTTTTGCTTGGCTCATTTGCTATGCTCATCAAACGACAAGGAAAATCTGTCATTGCTTCCAACCAGACTCAACATCCTTTTTGGTCTTGTTTACTATCATAACTCTTTGTCTCTAATGAGGAATATAGGGTTTTTTGAACAATAAAGAAAAATTTTACATATTTTCTACAGGTAGAAATAAATATCTAGTTGTTCCAAGTGAGAAGTAATTTTAACTTTTCTTCTCCGATTTTTAAGGTACTTGCAAAAATAGGAAAGATTTCCTTTGTTCACCTGAAGGGAAACATGTCAGTATTATATCTGAAGTGAATGTCTGTTTTAGTATGAAACTGAAAAGTTTATTTGTTCTTAGCTTTGAGATAGTTAATCTGGGGGAGGGAGAGGGAGGGAACAGACCATGACAAATGGCCAGTTAAAATGGAGAAGTCCCAAACAAATTTTTTCCCCTATAATAATAAAATTTCCATTTTGGATTTCTTGCTCTTGATGAAACATGTTCTTCATTTTGAAAAGTAGACAGCATTATAGAAAATGTTTCTTCTTTGAAATGACAAGCAATTACAGATACTCAATGTATGCTAATTACATGGTACATTGAAACAATTATATACATATTGTCTCTTTTTCCACACTCAGAAACTTCCAGTAATACTTATCCAATTACCCTTAATGCTTTTCCGTTTTATATTTCCTAGCACATGGAGCAAACTTCAGAGCTAGGCACTGAAACAAATGTCTCAGATACAGAGTATGGAAGACATACTGCGTCAAAGCTCAGAGAGTCTTACAAGTCAGTTTAGGGAGTCATCTAGATCCTTCTATCACAACTAAGAGATGCTGCATCTTATGGAAAACTATCCCCAGGAGGGCCCTCAGACTTTGGTCCATGCATAGGCCATTTGCTTCCCTTATATGTGTGGCTAAATTTTGATTCTTTGAAGCCAGAATTACCACAGTGTTTAGGAAAACAAAAACCAGACAGAACTTACCTTAGATTTTATACATAGAAAAATGCAAGATGTTACTACATACTGTCTCATGAATAAATACTCAGGTCACTGGCTGATAATTTTTCTAACATTAACTCTTTCTAGACATATTTTTGCTATCAGAGAATGACAGCTATCTCACCATTTCCTCAAGTGTTTCTCTCCCAGGTAGGATAAGGGATATTTGAGGATATTTCATTCCATTTTAAATTAATAACCAATCAAGCTGTACAATATTTATCAATGTATTTCTAATAGAACCATTTACGAGGATGTTACTGAAAAGAGAACTTAATGGAAAGTAGCTTACTGATCTCTCTAGTAACTGTAGTAATTGATATTGCAAATGACTGGGAAAGTATTTGTTTGAATATTTTCAGTAGATGAGGTTAATATAGTAGGTTGTGTAGGAAGAGCAGACAACATGAGTTAACTGCTAGCCAACCAAAATGCTGAAAGGCTGATAGGAACACAGTAGGTAGATGAGATGGAAAAGACAGAGCTGAAGAAATTGGTTCTGAAGTGCCTTTGAGACTGAGATTGATTTGATAACTTAAGTTTTGGAAGATCACAGAATCACAGAAACAACTAGGTTGGAAAAGACCTCTGAGATCATCAGGTCCAACTTATGACCCAACATCATCTTTTCAATTAGACCATGGCACTAAGTGCCACATCCAGTCCTTCTCAAATACTTCCAGGTACAGTGAATCCATCACTTCCCTGGGCAGCCCATTCCAATGTCTGATCACTCTCTCTGTAAAGAACTTCTTCCTAATGTCTTACTTGAAACTCCCCTGGCACAGCTTAAGACCATGCGCTCTTGTCCTACTGCTGGTTGCCTAGAAGAGACCAACTCTCTCCTGCCTACATCCTCCTCTCAGGTAGTTGTAGAGTGTGATGAGGTCTCCCCTGAGCCTCCTCTTCTCCAGGCTAAACAACCCCAGCTCCCTCAGCCTCTCCTCATAGGACTTGTGTTCAAGTCCCTTCACCAGCCTGGTTGCTCTTCTCTGGACCTGCTCCAGCACCTCAATATCCTTCCTGAACTGAGGGGCCCAGAACTGGACACAGCACTCCAGGTGCAGCCTAACTAGTGCTGGGTACAGGGGCAGAATCACTTCCCTGGTCCTGCTGGCCACACTGTTCCTGATAAAGGCCACAATGCCTAACAGATCTGATTTGTTAGAGCTACTTTAGAAGATGAGATTACAGAGTATTAGCTGCATGTTTGTAACATAAGTTCAAAGGATGTTAAGGTAACATTAAAAGATACATGGTACATGTGTTCAGACAACAAAATGTAAAAACATCGGTCTCTTCTGATTTCTTTTTGTCTTTCAAAGCTTATCAGTAGAAACTAAGCCCATTCTTTCCCTATAATTCTATCCCTATAATAGATTATCAACGGAATCTGACTTTCAAAACAAGTACCTTTCATTAATTCTCAGTGTTTTAAATATTTTGAGAGAGAAGGATTACAAATTCAATACATATATATAAATTACAATTATGATCAATAATGGTACCTCTGTTTATATTATTTGATTCTTCTGAACAGGGATTTTAGAGATGTCCAGCAGGAAAAATCTTACCTTTTTTTTTTTTTTTTTTTTTTTTTTACAAAAAAAAATTTGTGATTTAA
>JAYRBT010000114.1:40916887-40937749 GCA_036023395.1 Myiotriccus ornatus | reverse complement strand
TGCTGTGTGATTGCACTCAGGATGATCTGCTCCATAACTCTGCCAGGCACCGAGGTCAGGCTGACAGGCCTGTAGTTTCCTGGGTCCTCCTTGCAGCCCTTTTTATGGATTGGCGTGATATTTGCCAACTTCCAATCATTTGGGACCTCTCCAGTGAGCCAGGACTGTTGGTAAATGATGGAAAGTGGCTTGGTGAGCTCTTCTGCCAGCTCCCTCATGACCCTCGGATGGATCCCATCTGGTCCCATAGACTTGTGAGGATCCAGGTGGCTCAGCAGGTCACTAACAGTTTCTTCCTGGATTACAGGGGGGCTATTTGGCTTCCTCTCTCTGTTTACCAGCTCCAGAAGCTGGTTGTCCTGAGGACAACCTGTCTTACTGTTGAAAACTGAGGCAAAGAACGTGTTAAGTACCTCAGCCTTTTCCTCATCTTTGGTGACTATGTTCTCCGCCATGTCCAACAAAGAATGGAGGTTTTCCTTGCCCCTCCTTTTTCTATTGATGAATACGTAGAAGCATGTCTTGTTATCTCTAATAGAAGTGGCTAGATTGAGTTCAAACTGTGCCTTTGTCTCTCTAATTTTCTTTCCACATGACCTAATTATATTCCTAAACTCTTCATGAGTAGCCAGCCATTTTTTCAGTAGTCAGTAATCTCTCTTTTTTCCCTTAATTTGCTTCAAAATCTCCCTGGTCATCCAGGCTGTCTGTCTTCCCCTCTGGCTTGCCTTTTGGCACACTGGGACAGCCTGCTCCTGTGCCTTCAAGACTTCCTTCTTGTTGCATGTCCATCCCTCCTGGACCCCTTTGTTTTCAAAGGTTGTTTCCCAAGGTACACTCTGAACCAGTCTTCTGAGTAGGCCAAAATCTGCCCTGTGAAAGTCCAGGGTAGAAATTTTATTGAGGGCCCTCCTTGCATCCCTGGGTATTGAAAACTCTATTATTTTATGGTCACTGTGTCCCAGACAGCCTCAGACCACCACATCTCCCACCAGCCCCTCTCTGTTTGTGAGCAGCAGGTCTAGCGGGGCCCCATCCCTGGTAGGCTCATTTACCAGCTGGAGCAGGAAATTATCCTCTATAAGCTCTATTAATCTCTTAGACTGCCTCTTCTCTGCTGTGTGGAGTTCCCAGAAGACATCTGGCAGGTTAAAGTTGCCCACAAGAACAAGAGCTGGTGATTTTGAGACATCTGCCAGCTGCTCGTAGAATAATTCATCATCCTCATCATCCTGGTTGGGTGGTGTGTAACAGACTCCCACCAGGATATTAGCCTTGTTGGCCTTCCCCCAATTCTGATCCACAGGCGCTCAACCTTATCATTACTGACTTCAAGTTCTACAGAGTCAAGAGACTCTCTAACATATAGAGACACCACCTCTCCTACCTTGCCTGTCCCTTCTGGAGAGCTTGTAGCCATCCATGGAAGCACTCCAGTCATCCCACCACGAGTTATCCCACCACGTTTCTGTGATGGCAAATACATCCCAGCTTTCCTACTGCACGATGGCTTCCAGCTTACCTTGTTTGTTACCCATACTGCGTGTATTGGTGTACATGCACTTCGGCTGGGCTGTGGTTTCACTTCTAACTCTGGCTTTCCACCCTTAGGCTCATCCTTGGAGAGCCTGTTTTCAACCTCTTCCCCCTTCAAACCTAAATTTAAAGCCCTCTTTATCAGCCTCAACAACTTACAGGCTAGAGTCCTTTTGCCCTTGCTAGAAAGATGAAGTCCATCTGACTCTACCAGGCTAGGTACCATAGAATTTGCCCCATGGTTGAAAAAACCAAAATTCTGCTGGTGGCACCAACCCTTTAGCTACCTATTGATAAGATGGGTTTTCCTACTCCTCTCCTCATTCATCCCTGCTGCTGCAGGAACTGAGGTGAACACCACCTGTGCTCCTGTCCCATTAGCTAATCAATCCAGCACCTCAAAGTCCTTTTTAATTAGCCTGGTACCTCTCTCATTTATGTCATCACTGCCAGCCTGGACCACCAGCAGTGGATAATAATCAGAGGACTCAGTGAGTCTCCTACTAATATCCCTCACCTGGGGCCCAGGAAGGCAGTAGACTTCCCTGCAGGATGGGTCTGGTCGGCATACAGGGCCTTCAGTTCCCCTCAGAAGGGAGTCACCAGCTACAACTACCCTTCTTTTTTTCTTTATCCCTGTGGTTGTAATCTGTGTAGCAGACAGGGTGTAACAGGGAGACCCCCAGACAGATCCTCTTCTTGACTGCCCTCTGCCTGACTCTCTGGGTCCAGGGCCTCATACCTGTTCTTCAAGGGAACCACTGGAGATGCTGGGGCTTGGGATTCCTTTACCTCTTCGATCAGGGACTTGTTTCCATTCCCCCCCATCTACTTGGTCAGTTCCATCTGCCTGAAGGCAGGAGGGGCAGGGCTTCACCATCTCCTGCTGGACTTCTTTTGGGGTTGAACGGGTAGGACTTCACCAGTTTATTTCCCTTTCACTCTCCCTAATACTTCTTAGCCTCTCCATTTCTTTCTTGAGCTCTGCCGCTAAGCACAGCAAATCATTCACCTGCTCGCATCGTACACAGGCATCTCTAGCACTGTCCTCTGGTATTGCCAGGCTCAGTCAGTCTTGTGCAGCCAGAGACCTGAACAGCTGTGTCCTTCCTCGGGGGCTTTGTCTGGGTTAGCACACTCCCCCTGAGAGCAGCAGCAACGGCTTTTGCTCATTTGGAAACCATTGCTGGGTTGAGTTGCAGGGGGAAAAAAAAAAAAACAAAACCACAAAAAACCCGACAGCCACACACCTACCTCACAAACCACCAGAGAGAGCTGGGAGGGTGGCTGTGCCCCTCCTGCTTGCCCTGCCTGAGCAAACTACTGCACAAACTCCCATGCCACACCCCTGCTTACCCACTCCTGTCCACCACACTCCCTGCAGCACTTTAAATCTCCTGGAAATTACCTCGGCTCCACTCCCTGGTCAGCTGATTAGGTCTCGCTGGGCAGCTGGGCTGAGCATTCACAAGCTTCTGCTGAAGGAGTATCTTATTTTGCATTGATACGTGCTACACATCTAGTTCTAATAAAAATGAAAACAGCTGTGCAGCTTTCAAACTAAAGGATTAGCTGTGAATCCTGAAGTCTTGACTTATTACCAAAAAATTAGGGTTACTACTGATATACTTCCTTTCCTTCCATTCCTTCCTGTTAGCAAATGACTCTCAAATGTCTTGTGGACTGCAGTGCCAGTCTATGGATAACTAAATGGTAACTAACATTGGTTCAGATTCCCTCTGCTTATTAGCTTTTATAGTTAGTTTTTTCTTTACTTTCTCACATAGTGAAGTTTTCTCTTTTGTATATTTTTTCTTTAACACATTTCATTATCACTAAGTTCAATTCTATTTAGATTTTATTCCCTGATTATTTTTATTTCATTCTAAGTGGTGAAACTCAAAATGACAAGGGGAAAATTGTTAATCATTCTGTTTCCCCTTTTCTTCCTGTCAATTACCCTGGGGTGCAGAGGGAATGGCAAGATTTAGTTATGTTTTTTTGTAGGTTGGGTTTTTTTTTTGTCTTTCAGGACAACTACAAAGAGAGGAAGACAACTGTTTAAGTATTTTCAGTCATTAATCAGTCAAATGGAAAAGCTAGTTGATGCTACGTCTGTCTGCAAGGATTGCACATATCAATCTTGCAGAGGTTTTGCTATGTGTTCTCATTAACTGCATGAATCACCTGCTCTGTGGTCCACTAAAAATTAATAAAAATTAATTAAAAATTATTTCTTGTCTTTGGAAAGGGCTGATAGCAAGAACCCCATATTTTGAAGTTCCTGAAACACTCAAGCATAGCATTCTGATTTACAGCTGTGTGCCTAAAATGATGTGCTTGTTATGTTAGCCAATTTTTAGGTGCTTATAAGGATTATAAAAGTTATTTAATGAAGCAACTAAACAAATTTGCATTGTTGATTTCTTCTACTTTTCTGCTTGAGAAAATATGGTATCATTGTATATTACATCTGCTATGAATTAAATGTAATTTTTAGCTCCTTTTTCACAATTCCTAGTATACATTTTGCTTTATAACGAACAAACACAGTTCTAAAGCTCTGAAAGCCCACAGCTGTTTGTACTAGATGGAGAAAGCATGCCTATTCTTGCTCCTACAGGAAAAAATTGAGTTAGGTTCAATATGCTGATAAATGTAAAAATGGTAATATTCCAAGGTATTGTGGTTATGACAGACACATCTTGTTAAACATATCAAAGCATACCACAGATGACAGCTGGATGAAGTTGGATGGTTAGGAATTGATTCTAGTTGAAAACATACTTTCTTTGCTTAAAATTTAGCTACAATAGTACATGCCCCACCCAAATATTTATTTGCTTTGTAAAACTTGGAGTAGTGATGTATAGAGAAAAAAGCTAAAGGACTTCATATGTTCAGAAATTGTGCAGAACAATTATACAAGATGCCATTTAGATTCAGCTGCTGTGACAAGGAAGAGAACAAAATGTGAACTGCGTGCACTCCTTCTGTGAACAGCATCAGAATATTTTTTTGGCTTGCAGGCTGAACAAGTGACACGGTTAGCTGAGTGACACTTCATTTCCAGTTAATTAAAACTCCCTAGGTTTTAACCAGTCCCTGAACACTTTAAACATAATGAGGTAAAGGAAAGTTTTGAGATTCATGTGGATGACTGAAGCAGTGGTTAAGATGTGAGGAGAGGCAGCACTTCAGTGCTGGTTCCATCTGGGATAGCGTTGATTTTCTCAGTAGCTGGCATGGAGCTCTGCTTTGGATTTGTGCTGGGAGCAATGGTGATAACATGCTTTCATCATTGCTGAGCAGTGCTTACAGAGCACCAAGACCTTTTCTGCCTCTCTCCCCAGCCCAGCAGCAAGCAGGCTGGGGATACACAAGAAGGTGGGAGAGGGCATACCTGGGACAGCTGACCTCAAGTGACCAAGGGATGTTCCATACCACACAGCCTCATGCTCAGTATATAAAGTTAGGGAAGAAGGAGAAAGGAGTGGTGGTATTCATCTGCTCAAGTCACCGTTATGGGTGGTGGAGCCTGGCTTTCCTGCAGGTGGCTGAACACCCACCCGATGATGGGAAGTGGTGAATGAATTCCTTGTTTTGCTTTGCTTGTGCACACAGTTTTTTGCTTTACCCATTAAACTGTCTTACTCTTAACCCGTGAATTTTCTCATTTTTATTCTTCCAGTTTTCTCCCCATCCCAACAAGGGATAGTGAATGAGCAGCTGCCTGGGACTGAGTTGCTGGCTGGGGTTAAACCACAACTACCACCCATTTTGATTTTGCAATTTCAGGCAGAGGCATTAGAGTGCCCCATCCAGTGACCACCCAGCAGTGCTGTACAGATCGCAAAAACCACCCTGTAGTGGTCTCTGCAACTCTGTCTGGGTAAGTATTAAAGTATTGCGTGAAATCATCAGATTGACATTGATTTGTAAACAGTTCTGGAGATGTATGTTGGAACTCAGTACAAAGCAATCTCACTTAAGCTCTGTAGTTCCATACAAAAAGTAATAAAGGTTTTTGTAGCAATTTCATCTTTAAAAGCCACTCCCTTGTAAAAAGTTTGAGGACTGTTTGGTAAGTTACCTGACGTGTAACTCTGTGCTGCCTATCAATTGTGGCTAATATTGTTCCTCCAGATGTAAATGAAGAAAGTGAATTTATTTATATAATGCTTAAGTAGCCAAGAAAGAGAGAGATTTCCAGGGGCATGGACAAAGTTAATGCTCAGAACATTTCAGCAGGATATTGAGTAACTGAAATAACAATTTACATCGTGGCATCACAACATCATTAAAAGAAATGTTCACAGCTGACATGATGCCAGTGTGAATGGCAGAATTTCTATCTGCATCTAAAAGATCCCTTTCCCTCTCTTGTTTCGGAAGATACTACATTTTTCTAGTAAGACGACCACCACCAATTCTAACTCCTGAAATGCAATGAAGAACTGACAGCTACAATTGATATCTGCTGCCAATGTAATAAGTCATTAACAATGTCTCCTATGGTACCTGCATTCATGTCTTTTTAAGTTTTTCAATGCATACAAAGTTACTGCAAAACCATAAAACATAAAGCTAAACAAGGTATAACTGAGGTCATGAAAAAGTTAAGTCAGTTTCTTTCATGTGCGTTTAAAATAAAAGGAAAAAGAATTTAGACAGACTCTGGATGAACAAAAGAAGTCAACATTTCAAAGGAAAACTTCTGAATTGTATATTACTTCAATTTTTATCATCTTTTATGTTAGGAAATAGCTGCTTGTCATCCAGCTAGGCTTAAGCTATACATATGTAGCAATGAAATCACACTTTGAGCTCTATAAAAATAATCACACATCCACATATTCAAATGATGGTGTCATGGTCTCTCCTGTGATAAAGTCAATGGAAATATTGGTCCCTGACAAAGAAGTCCTCTCTGTCTCTCATGGAAAAACTCCCAGCTTCTTTCTGAGAATCCAGTGTAAACCACACAAATGATACTTGTATATTGTATTTGATTCTGTTTATTTTCCTCCTAGCTGCTGACAGCTTAATAACACTTGAAAATAGCCAAAAGCTTCATAATTCCTGGAGAAGAATGGTATGTATTGCCTTTTCTGAAGGAGCTTCAGGAAATCTTTGCCTAAAAAGGTGGGCTTCATTATTTGTTAGCTTTCTTTGTGCTTTCTGAAAGAAGATTTTTCCTGCAAAGCTTAACCTTCTTCCCTGCCAGGCTCCTTGTGCATTCCAATTAAACCAGATCATCAGTAAAGAATGAGGGGCAGAAGATAAGACCATGGTCATTCCACGTAGTAAAGAAAGCACTTTCTCGAAGATGGGGCCATGCCTTGTGACCTATTTCCTTGGCTGTTAATGCTCTTCTGCCTACACCCGCTTCTGGCATGAGATCAGAATGGCAATGTCTTCCTACACGATGATTAAAAAAAAAAAATCACAATTTCTTTTTTATTTTTTAATTCTTTGTCAACCGCCTCTAACTTGGGGATCTATTTTTGCACTGCTGCACAAGAGAGAATTAAACTGCCTTACCCTACCAAAGATGTTATCCATCTAATACCTCCTATGTGGTTCCTCCAGCCTGTGAGTTTAAGCAGCTGTGTGAGCAGTGAGGATATTGCAGTCCTCACTTCTGGTTATGTGCGAGTGATGAAAACTGACCCTGTAAATGGCTGGGTTTGAGCTCTGGCCCACACTGAACATCCCATGCAGCTGCCAAACACTTGTAACAGGACAGCAGAACTGCAGTGACAGAGATAGCACCCGAGTTTTACTCAGCCGAGCAGGATTTGCCCTGGTGTGGGCTGAGGTTACACAGACCACACCATGCTTATAATAGTCTTTCCCTCAGCCTGGGGAAGAATATCTCTCCAGACTTTATATTGTATAGATTTGTGTCTGAAAGCTCAGTCCAGACTTATTTGAGACACGAGCAGCAGGCAGCAAATGTCTAGAGCCATGGCCAAAACAGATGCCTGTGGCAGAATTTATGAAGTAGTAAAGCCGTTGTTAGAGCAATGTGCAGCAACACAACTTGCTATGAAGACAATGCATTGTTATAACAAACAGTGAATATCCTGTCACAGGCAAAATAGAACTAAACAGTATTTATATTTCCCATCTCTAAACCTCCTCTGCTTCCTATTAATTAGTAAGTGAAATGCACTACTTATATCTGGACTATACTAAGATAAAAACACAGTGAACTTAAAGTGTACTCTTTTTCTTTCTATCAAGCATCCCGGTGCCTATTACTGCTTTTAGCCACATCCTGAGAAATGACTGGTAACTATAGGTTAACTCTTGCATCCAGAAATCTTGAGTGACTGTTCATAATATAAACTTAAAAATTAAGCTACCACCCAAACCCCATAAATAACAATAATACTGATAATACTAATATTGTGGCAGAGGTGAAAGAGTATTTCCTTAATTTCTCTTCTTTTCTATTATTAAAAAAGCAAACATAATCCTCAGCCAAAAGAAACTCATAAAAAACTGTTGTCATGGGTTCAAGTGGCTGAAATTTTTGGTAATAGGGTGCCGTAGAGATGATTTCGGTTAGAAGCTACTGGAAGAATTTGATATTCTATGAAAAAGCCAATGATAGCCAGCTCAAAGGTGGACTTCCTACTACTAGCCAGTGGTATGCGGTTCTGTGATAACATATGTAAGAATAGAGGAAGAGAAGCTTGTGTCACAGAAGAAATTCCAGCTGGAGAGGAGAGCAGAGGAGAACATGGGATAGCAATGTAGACTTCAAGGTCAGTGTAGCAGGAGCGGGGAGGAGAGGCCTAGGGGCCCCCCTCTCCCCCTCCAGCAGGGGAAAGACTTAAAGCTGAGACCCCTGCCGCCTGTGGAAGATTATTGGGTGAGGAGACCACAACCCCCTCCCCCCCCCACGCCCTCTGCAGCTCATGGAGGAGCCTACACTGGAGCAGGTGGGTGCCTGAGGAGGCTGAGACCCCGTGGAAGGCCTAAGATAAAGCAGAATCCTGCTGGAGACCTGTGGCCTATGGAGACAGAAACCTACACTGGAGCAAGTTGTCCACTGGAATGTCAATGGCACGGCTCATGAGTAACGTCGACAACCAGCACATCGCCAGCAACCTGACGGTGTGTGTGAGGCACAACCTGCTGAGGGCCGGGGCCGTATGCTGCATCTCCAGTGCCCTGGGGGTCAGCAAGAAGCACATCCAAATGCTGGATCAAAAGACAACAGCAGAGAGCGAGGGGGTGATCATCGTGACCATCATAGTGGCCATCCTGGTGGTGGCCATGCTGGGCGCCATCATCTACTTCCTGCACAACAAAAGCAAGATCCCATGTGGCTGTGCCTGGGAAGAGGCATGTAAAGACAAGATTGTAGTTGAAGTTAAGTCAGATAAACTTCCTGAAGAGGAACACAACATCCAAAATGCATTTGCCACACTATATATTCACAAAATTACAGCATCACAGAACCACAGAATTAGAGAATCTCTCGGGTTGGAAGGGACCACAATGAGTCATCTGGTCCAACCTCCCTGCTCAAGCAGGGTCATCCTAGAGCACATGTTTGCGTCCAGAGAGTTCTTGAATATCCCCAGTTTAAGGAACTCCAGAACCGCTCTGGTCAATCTGTTCCAGTGCACAGTCACCCAGACAGTAAAGAAGTTCTTCCTCATATTCAGGTGGAAATTCCTGTACACTGGTTTCTTTTCACTGCCTCATGTCCTATTGATCATCACTATCAAGAAAGTCTGGCTCCATCCTCTTGGCATCCCCCCTTTAGAAACTTATAGACATTGGTGATGTGCCCTCTCAGTCATCTCTTCTCAAGGTTGAACAGTCTCAGCCTGTCCTTGTAAGAGAGATGCTCCAGTCTCCTAATCATCTCTGCAGCCCTCTGCTTGACCTGCTCCAAGAGCTCCACATCTCTCTTGAACTGAGGAGCCCAGAACTGGATACAGTACTGCAGGTGGGGCCTCATCAGGGCTGTGTAGAGGGGCAGGATCACCTCCCTCAACCTGCAGCCAATGCTTTTCCTAATGCACTCCATAATACCATCGGCCTTCTTGGCCACAAGGGCTCTCTGCTGGCTCACGAACAGCTCGTTGTCCAGCAGAGCCCCCAGATCCTTCTTCGCAGAGCTGCTTTCCATCACATCAGCCCACGTCCCATACTGGTGCATGGAGTTATTATTCCTCAGCTGCAGAATCATGGATTTGCCAGGTTGGTCAAGCATGATTTACCTTTACAGAATCCATGCTGACTACTTCTGATCACCTTCTTGTCATCCATGTGGCTAGAGATGGACTCCAGAATGAGACACTTTAACTCTTTTCCAGGTATTGAGGTGAGGCTGACTGGCCAGTAGTTCCCAGGTCCTACTTCTTGCCCTTTTTTGAAGAGTGGGGTGACATTTGCTTTCTCTCAGTCCTCTGGCATGACTGATATTAACTCATTTAGCAACATAAAAGGTAGCTGGTTTTCAACTGATGGGGAGACATTGCCAGGGAATAAGTCCTATGTTAAAATAGATGTTCAATATAAGCAGAGTGAGTTAAACCATGATCATCAAACCTCACTGTCTACTTAAAAGGGTCATAAAAGAATAGCTTAGGTTTGACAAGGTGCTTTTAGCCATATTTTGGGGAGATGAAACCTGATTAAGGCAGTGTGAGACTTTAACAAGCACCATACAAGGAAGTCAATAAGACACAATGGAGTTGCTGTCATACTCAGATTTTTAAATTCTGGAAATGTCTGTATTAATTAATTTTTAGTAGAGGTTAAAATTCTTTTATAACTATATTAGGATTTCAGAATGGATTTTGTTGGAAGGGACCATAAAAATCATCTTTTTCCAACCCCCTGCCATGAGGAGTTTATTACTTGAAAAGTTGTTACTTTCAGTGAAATGGAAAGCACAAAAATATATTTGCCATGATCACCATAGCTTTCTGAAGCAGGGAACCTCAACACAACCTCAGTACTCTTTGAGACAATCTTGTTCAACCTTTTATAACTCAATCCAAGCACTATTTAGTTGGGTTTTTTTAGCATTAGTGAATTTTCCATAAACACCTCTAGGACACAAAGGTGAGGATTAATGCCAAGAAAGGTAAACATGCCATGTCCAGAAGATAATTTTTAGCCACCTGTTTTAGGTTAATTACAGGAAAACATCGAATGATATGAAAGGAGAGAATTATGGAAAAGACTGAAGTTAGCAAGAACTTGGCCTATGAAATGAGTTTCTATAATGTGCCAACAAACAGGTAGCATAATTGCACCAATCTTGTTTCATTCAGGAATGATACTGCATACTGTGCACTATACTGTCTGAACAGTGGTACCTCAATCCCAGGAACCACCACCAGCTGAGATCAGCAGCAGCCTGAAGTCTAAGGACAGTGTTAACTCCAGAATTTCATGGCTCAGTCAAGGAGCACAGATTTGGCTTCTTGTGAAGAAGAGATTTAGATCAGGGTGCAGATTCAGACCCATGTGCTTCTTCCTCATGTAATCTTCAGGCAAATGCCTCAAGGAGATGTTTAAAACCAAAATTACTTAAGCAGTGTAATGCTGGTTTCCCTCCCAGAGACAGTAGTATTTTGGGTTTGTTTTCCTGATTTCCTTCTTTTTCCTTCCTTAGATAAAAATATTGAAGTAACATGTCATTAGAAATAAAGACTAGGAGCACAGCAAGCCACATACACAAAACAGCTTAATAACTTGCAATATATTTGCTCAGCACAATAGTGCTTCTGCCTGAAATCAAGAACCTTTGAGTCAAAATATTTGGAGAGTGGGGTTTGCTGACAATGAATAGTCCCACAAGTCTACAGATAGAACAGGTAAATTAAGTGAGAAACTTCAATCTGTTATTACACAGGTTTGTCCTGGAAAAGTTTCGTATTATTTTCAATAATTTTTCTATTAATTATAAGTTATTTATTAAAGTATTTTTAATTTCCAATGATTTTTTAGAATTTATATTTCCATTCATTTTGCATTATAACCATAATATTAGTATAATTTAGCATTCATAAAGACATGTCTTTGTGTTTCAGTTCACATTGGTGTCACTTAGCTGCTGACATTTCCCTGGAATTTTCCATTACTTATTTCTTGTTTCCTAGCTTTTTGGGGACTTTTTTTTGTGAATCTTTCAAATGAAAACCTTCCTGTCTTTTCACCAGTCAGTTGCTTGTTTGGTCTCCATTTCAGAGCTAACTCAATGTGAAGTGCAGAGGGATAGCAAAAAATGATTGAGAAGGAAGATATATCGTAAAATCCTCCCTAGTCTCCTGTCTCTATTTCCCATTAGCCAATCTCCAGGATATTCAGACATCTCTGTTGTTATTCCTTTCTTGCCGGGCTGTTCAAATCCCAGAAAGTACCGTGTCTTTGGGTGTTCAGAGGGGAGATATTTTTACTTCTGTGTGATCCAAATGCATGCAGTTCTCAGTACATATAGCTTCTGCCCTGCACTTCCACAGAAAGGCTTATAAACCATCTCAGTATGAGACGCATTAGTTTTTCAATTAAATTGGTATAAGACAGCTTTTGTTAGCTGAGGCAATATACCAGTATGGAAAACTAAGTGCCACTTAAATTTCCAAACAATGCTGCCAAATCCCCTGGAATGACTGATATCAACCACAATGATTTAGTGATTTTGCTATACTTATTCCACTTTTCCCAGTTACCATGTCTGTACACAGAAACACACACAAACACATAAGCCTTCACCTGGGTTCCAGGTCATTCAGAAATAGACAACAAAGTTACTTTAGTATTCACAATTTCCCTACTAACTCTTTTCCTCCCCCTTCTTTTCTGGTGGTTTGTTTGTTTGTTTACTTTCTCAGGTGTTACTAAACAAAAGAGTGTGTCCCCAGATGCTTTGTTTTCACCCACTGACCTGATTAGATTGCTTCAAAAAAGCCCCACAGATTTGCATAAACATCAAGGTTAATTTGATTCAGTGTAGATACTTATAACTGAGCTAACTTTTGAGATCCTTCTACAGCCAGTGGAGGAAAGCAGGCATTTGCTGTGTGCCATTCATCACATTTTGACAGAGATATCTGCTACATCAGGTGAATTCACAGGAGAATTATTTATATTTCTCTTTGCCCTAATTTACATGTGACTGTCTCACAACTGCCATGTAGATGTGTGACATTACAACATGGGTGAATCTCACAACACTCGTTCCACAGTTCAGAAACAAAGAACGAAAGCAGTGCATAGTGGAAATGGGAATGGGAAGCTATGCAACGAATTGTAATGCTTTAGGGATTGTGGAACATCATGGTAAAGGAAGGTCACCCGAAAACACAGGACTTTAGTCAAGTTATGACTTTCTTAACACAGTTTTGGAGGGAAAAAAAAGCTGTCAAGTACTCTTGCAGGTAGGTTAGTTGTTTTAGTGACATAAGTGAGCTGTAAATCTGAATTCTTTTAGATAAATAAATGTGGCACTGTTAGCCTGGACAAAAGAAAAATTGTCTTTTTTTTTTTTTTTTTAGTCTTGTCCTTCATTTCATTGGTTCTTCTTTTAATTATTGAAAAATGAAAGGAAGTGGACAGTTGCAAAGTGCTTCATTTTGACATCTCTGGTATGCTTTTCCCAGGAGACCTTTGCACAATACTTTTCATCTTTCTGATGTGGGTCAAAACTGTATGACAAAAGAATGCCAAATCCACTAACTGCATAGGCTCTAATGAAGCTACTTTTCTTTTTCTTTAAATCTACCCTACCCAAAGACTGATTACTAGAAGACTGGGGCAGCTTAGAGCACAGTAAGACTGAAATTTACCTTGACAGATGTCTAAGGAGACTTTGTCATATTGGATTATAACTTTTCTTAAACAGCTGTTTTAAAGCAATGTATATATAAGTCAATGTGTCATTTTACTACATTGTAAAAATACATCATCCTGCAAAAGTTCTGATTCAGCTTTTTTTTGAATTCTATGGCATTAGCCCTATTGACTCAAAGAAGAGTTAAAAATTTCTGTGATGTCCTGTATTAAGTTTTTGGCACTGCCCTAGACCCTTTTTTAAAAGTTAAACATCTGTCTTTGAAAAAACTTTCATTGGTGTGATAAAAATCAGAGATAGCCTGAGTTCCATGCTACTTCAGTGTTTCTGAATATGCCTCTTGAGCTCATTAATTTCACCTGGGCAATCTTTTTTTTCTAGACATCAGTGGTGACACAATTTAAATTGTGTCAAGGAAGGAGCTTTCATTTTTCAACCTCCCATAAAAATTTGAAAGAAATCCTATTAAAAACATTCTAGGGTAGTTTCCAGACTTTTCCACAGTTTTATCCCTCTGTGATCATGATTAACTGTTCTCATGGCCTTAAAGAGTTATTGCATTTTCCTTAAAACAAACATGCCTTTTAGATGTGTCATTTTTCTTGCTGTTGTTGTTTTTTAAGCTAGAGAGTTGAATATGATCAGGCTCAGCTGTGGTTTGTAGCTTGTTCCTCAATATTTTTTTCATGGTATATTATTTGCCATGCTCTCTAGGTACTCCTGGTTAAAAAAACTCGTCTCTAAAATAATCTGATAATTATTATATGGATAGGGCTGAAATATTTTTGTTTGTTTATTAGAAATAGTTGTATTTGTATTCGTTGCTGAGTTTTCAGAAGACTTTACTAGAAAATAACATACTTACTCATGAGCAATGTCACTGAAATTCAAGTTTGGATCTTACACAAAGTGTTGTGAAAGGATATGTGAAGTAGTATCCAAGCCTCTGGAAAGCAAGCAAAAAATGCTTTTCATATAACTAGCATTTTCTACTTTGTAATAAAAGACTAATTTGGCACTGTCATTCCTTTAATGAAGCTAATATCTTGGCATCTGAAGAAAAGCTGAATTAAATGTGCAATAAAGTTCTGTTACTTCAACATTCACTAAAATAACTAAATGACATAAGAAAGCCTTGTATGCTTAAAAAATTGCATGATTTTGCATCTACAGTTACTTTCTAGTAAATTATATTATCTCTACCCATTAGACTTCCCTATTTTGAGGTCAATGCTATCACTGAATCTTCATTAGATCCAAAGGAGACTTTAAAAAAGTTAAAACGGTGCTCAGGAAATATACTGGCTTTACAGATGAAATTCAGTATCTTGTCCCAGAAAAGACTGAGGAAGTCCAGCAGCTATGAGAGCTGGATCATATTTCTCTCCCAATACATCTTTAATTCTGTAGGAGGCAAATGGTGAAATGAATTGGAGCTTATTTTTCTGTATTTTTCCATTTATCAAGATAAAATCTGGCATTTTTGTGTTTGTCCTATAATATCAAAGGTAGAAGGATTATTTTGTGACATTGACCACTTTCATACAGCAATCAACTAAGACTGCAAAAAATCTACATCTCACTGGCCACTGATTGAAAATTATTTAGACTCTGAAAGAAGAACTGAAAATAAAAGTGCTTCTATGTTGAGAGAAGAAAACAGTCTGCAGGGTCTCAGAATCAGGCAGTTAACCTTTCTTTTCTTTACATTTTCTCTTCTCTTTCCCCTATCTCCAGTCCTAATTTTTTTTTGCTATGCAATAGGTTTATACCTTGTGGCATGTGCAAACTCTTTGGCTCAGGCCTAGTACTTCTTTCTGTATAGTAAATGAGGTCTCAAAACAGCATCACAACAGTAATGAATGAATTTAGTGCAGTAACTATATATATATATATAAACATACATACACACACAATAATACCTATAAATTGTTTAAAGCAAAATGCTTGTGATGCAGTATTCAAGGACAGAAACAACACCTTGTGGTGTATAAGAAGATCCTGGTAAATGCAAATTCCTGAAAATTGTGAGATGGCTCTGTTCCTCCCTTATAAATATCACATTGGCTTAAAAACCCCACAGCATTAAAAAAAAAAATTGATAGAAATATATGTTACATTGCCTCTATTTGCTTTCCAGATGTTAAGCATTTGGAGTGCACGAGACAGGTTTTCCAACACTGATCTTAAACCATGAAGGGAGGAAATTTACTGGTGTCACTTGAATAAAGAGGATGCTACTTTCTCAGAATTTACATGGCAGTTGTAGTCTGGGAGAAAGTTTTCTTCCCATCTTCTCCCAGTGAAGTTCTTCTGTCTGAATGCCAATTAGAGTGAATCTTCTTTGACATGTTTTACTGAGGTCACTTCTGTAGGAAAAGAATTGAATTTTCTGACTCTATCAGTAAAATACATTACAGAGTAGTTACTGATAAAAAAAAACCAAAAAAATGTATAATTATCAGATTTTTCTGGGAACTATTTTTCCTTTCTGTCAGTAGGAAAAGAAGACTTTCCATATGCTATTGCCAGTCAAAGTTACATCAGTATTACATCATACAGTCTATGACCTGATTCTTACCTTTATTTTATGAAAGATTTCCAAACAACATCTTTCACTCTCTCGAAGGCTCTGGGTAAAGGATCAACTGCAGGTTTGTGAGCTGCTTTAAATACTCACCCTCTGGGACCTGAGCAAAAGAGAGCTTTTGCCAAATATTCCATATACTTTGCACAAGGAAGACAATACAGTGTCTCATATAGCCTCATTCCTGGACACCAGAGTGAGTCTGCTCCCCCGTCACAAACCTCCATAAGGTCATTCCCTCAATAACGATACAAACAGCAGTCAGATTAATGGAAATCAGACTTCTGGACTTCTAAATTTTTTTCAGGATATATTTCCACTACGTTCTACACATTGTTACCTAGAGCATTGAAAGCCAACCTTTAATGCTGGTCATTGTAGTACTAAGATGCATTTAGCAAGAGACCCTTTGTCCTTTTCCTGACTTTTTTTATGCAGAAATGTGGTCTTGTGAAATTAATGCTCAGTCAGTTACACCTCGAGGTCCTTCTGAATTACTACCACATAAGAGCAGGAAACTAGGCTAAAAGACCCACAAAAAGGTACACAAAATTAAAGAATGTGTTTTTTCTTCCTTCCTAGGTGGATTAGGTAATCAGATGCATTTTGGTTAGCAGAAAAAAAAAAGTGCAAATAGCAATGTCATCAAGAAAATTGAATCTGATAAGAGGCTGTTTGAAATATTTGTCTTGGACTCTGTAAAAGTCAGGAATGTTCTAATCCAATATAAACACGGAGTTAATGCTAATACCTCTGTCGAATTCAAATGCTGAGCTGACAGAAAGATTAGGAAAAAAATAGGTTAATTAGTAGCTCAGTGTCCCTTTATGTGCTTATTTTTCCATTCCTTTGATCTTAGAACTTTTTGAAATTACACCAATTACACTGGTTGATTTTTTTCCTCTCAGTTTCAGTGGGTTTATTTTTGATTCATTTGGATTTTGTTTAATTTTTATTGAAACATTACAAAGAATGTAACGTTGTAACTATACATTTTGATAACTGTAGCAGAAATCCATTTTGGCAATATAAATAATCCTTTTTACATCAAGAAAATCAGCAGTATCTCCCTTCTGTATTATGTTGTTTATTATTGTAATTATTAATTCTTAGCATAATGCCTGTTTTCAGTAATTCATCTCTTAGACAAATATAATATGTAGATGCTCTCTTACACTTGAAGACAGCCACAGAGAGGTCCTAAGCCCATTATGATTGAAAGATTAGGGTCACAAATTATTTTAAAAAAATAATAGCTTCATATTAGTATCATGTCCTTAAAAATATTTATGGTTAAATTTTAAATACTCTGATCTTATAATAGAAAAAAAAGTTTAGACAATTTATTGATCAAACCATGTAAAATGAGTTTTCAATGACAATACGTGCTGTTCAGCTGCTGCATGCCTTCTCTACATCAGGAGATATGTGTGCAAACTGACCATCTGCCTTTCTCTAGTGAAATCTTTATATATTCTGCTGCTATTATGTTGACGTCTTCTTACGCAGAGAAGCTAATTTTTCAGATTACAAATTTTGAAGAAATGTGGGAGCAAATGCATACTCTGGACAAAAATTTCAGCTATTTTGGTAAAAATATTGAATTTTTGAAAAGTTTAAGTAAATAATTTCACATGTGTTTAGACTTTCCAAGTTCACTGAATTTGCTTTCACTGTGGGATTGCTTTAACTATACCTAGTAAATAACATACGTTATATTTTTAATGTATTTTATATATGTGTTTATATTAGGATATAAATGACAATGACTGAATGAGATTGCTGTATTTCTTTATTCATCCGCCTACACAGTTAAAAAAACTTCTGAAATCACATTGACATTAAGAAAACAGGGTTACTTTGTGGGACAATAAAGATAGAATAATTTCAACAGTTGAACTTGGGGGTCTTAAAGGTCTTTTTGGAAAAATATGCCTTAATGATTCTATGGTTCTATGATATCCAAAGGAATCAATGTCTGAGATTTATTTCATTTGTAGAACCCCTACTGAGAAGTAGCAAAGAATGACATGCATGAATGGCAGCAGTGAGACTTCACAGTTTTTCTGCGAGAAAGATATCTGTGGAAATGTGAAGTACCATTCACTATTTAATTGGAATTTTCATTTACGCCATATAAGGTTTGGTGAGACTCCTCAAGTGGCATATGTATTTTTTTAACTTGCCATTCAGAGGGCTGAATTTGGTTCTGCAGTATAGTTTTATAACAAATGAGGATAGGATCCTGGTGGTAATAATCTTGATACTATTTCACCAGTTATTCCCAGTCTAACATAATCAGCCAAGGAAAGAAAAATTCATTATACCTGTAGCCTTCTTTTTTTTTGCTGTTGTTCTCAAACTATATGTTTCTGAATACAAGGTCAGGCTTGATGGGGCTTTGAGCAACCTCACCCAGTGGAAGGTGTCCCTGTCCACTGCAGTGGGGTTGAAACTAGATGATCTTTAAGGTCCCTTCCAACACAAACTATTCTTCGATTCTATGGTTCTGTGATTCTTGGCAAGACTGCCAACTAGAGTGTCACATCCAACTACCAAGTCTTAATGGACATTTTTCTAGTTGTGCTGGGAACTGAATAGATATTACTAGTAAAATTCTGGCATGGTTGAGCTCAGTAACAAAAAGTTTGTATGCCAGAATTTTATTCTTTTTGATGTAATTTGCAACTATTAGTCACTCAATTAACCTGGAGTAAAAGTGAGTACTTAACTGCCAGCTGATGGTCTTCAGTGGAATTTTTCTCCTGGAGAGGAATAATTACTTATTTAAAAGACAGCTGAAGATGACAGTTTAGATACTTATTAGAAGTACAAAAATCCTACTTAGTACAAGTTCTACTGTACTTAAATGAACTTAGCCTTACATTTTTGCTGCTGCTCTGACCTCACTTTTTTAATACATGCGATCAATACCTATCCAGTTGGGTTTTTTATCCTGTCCAGGACTGTACTACAAGGCCAATGAGTAACTGGTTCTTCCAAAGAGATCATGGAGTATTTTAGATACCGGAACCATATTTTTTTCTGCAGATTAACAATAAAACCAGCTTCTTACCTAAGTTTCAGACCTGCCTTTGATAGATCCTGTCTCTCTAATAGCACCAATCTGCATGATCTGTCCATAATGTGACTTCTGGAACAGGTGTCAAAAGTAGAATATCAATCAAAGAATTGCAAGGAATGGATTGCAAAGAATCAAGGAATGGAGAGCACAGGCAACACCATCTGATTTTGGTGGTATTTGGCATTGTCAGAAATAAGAATAGCCCTTAAGGCTGAAGAAAAAGAAAAAATAGGCATAAAAAATCATATGTACAAATTTTAGCTTGACTCCCTCCTGCAAATTTTGTTGTTTCCAGGGACTTACTGAGTCAAAGTAGACAGGGAAAACTGGCTAGGATAAATATGAACTGCTAGATGCCTCATGGAAAAGCTAGACTTAATTGTGTCAGAGAATCCCTTTGTGGATGTTGTAGTGTATTTCTCAATATTATGAAAAAGATATTTATGGGATTCTAAATTATACTACGTGAAAAACAAAATATTGAGGGGTGGGGCAAGAGATGATTTTAATAGGGTTCTTCAGTGTTTTTTGAAGCCTTAAGGCATTTGTATGTCTTGCTTATTCAGCATCAGAGGTAGTCCTGGAGGAGATTCATTTCAGTTTGATATAACCCGTTGTTAACATGGCATGTACAGCAAGTTGTGGTCCCAACTGCTACTATAAAATGAGTTGTCCTAATGGTACTTGGCCAAGGAAGAAGTGCCTCCTCACTTTCTCCTCATGCCTCACCTGCTTGCAGGTTGCATGTTGTCTTGTATGGCTGAGTGGCAGCTGGAAAGCATGGGAGAGGAAACTGTTCAGACCACGCAGGCATTTTGAGTGGGCACACTAACTCAGCTCTTCTGCTCTTCAATAGACCTTTAAATGCTTAGTGCTTAACAGGTGTCTGCTTCTCCTATCAAAATGAATTTCTCTCAGAAGATTCATGATTACCTGCAGAGGGGAAGAGAGGAAGACAGCCAAACAACTGTCAGTGGTCTGAAAATACAGGGACTGGAAAAACTTTTTTCTGGAGAAATCAGGGATCAATTGAAAGCTGTCTCTTTTTTGTAACTGCTAGGTCAGGTATACACGGACTTTGAGTTCAGGCACAGGCCTAAATTGTTCCATTTAGCTAAATCGCAAAAAATCTGTTTGCCATTATAGTACAAAACCACATTTAAGTCTGTCAGATTTAGGATCAGGCCAGCCATCTGTGAATTATTGACAACTCAGAACTGCCCTTATTGTAACCTCTGTCGACAAGAGGAGGGTTTCTATCTGTGCAGAAGAGCGTTTCAATTAAAACCAAATCTGTGATAGAAGGAGATAAGCCCCTGGGATATTATGTTGATATCTTCTTATGCAAAGAAATTAATTTTTCAGGTTACAAATTCTGAAGAAATGTGGCAGCAAACGCATAGTCTGGACAAAATTTTCATATATTTGAACAAAAATACTAAATTTCTGCCTGAATACAGAGACATGTGATCTTGCCTTGGCTGGGCACAAGCCAGCTCTTCTTGCCAAGAGGCTCTGTCAGCACTGTGCCTATGAGCTTCACCGAAATGGAAGACTGGAAGACAGGGGACTCCTGAAAATCCCAATGTTTTATCATGTGCATTTGAATTCTCAGAAAGCTAAATTCACCAAAATGGAATTAACTGTTCTTTTAGACTTGAGGGAAGAAAGAAAAATCTGGAATGCAAGACAATATATTACAAAGAATACTTTGCAAAAGAGAAGAGAGTGAAATGAAAGAGAAAAAAGAAAGGGAAGGGAAGGGAAGGGAAGGGAAGGGAAGGGAAGGGAAGGGAAGGGAAGGGAAGGGAAGGGAAGGGAAGG
>JAYRBT010000114.1:40906053-40916081 GCA_036023395.1 Myiotriccus ornatus | reverse complement strand
TGGGTTTTGTCCGGAAATCTACTTGGTCAAAACCATTCACAGCCCCAGGGACGGGCTGGTGGGCAAAACCACGACAGATATAAATAAATGGAGAGGGGAAAAGTAGTGCGATCTCCATTTACTATTTCTCTTCCATAGATTTTTTTGGGGGTTTTCACTTGTTTTCCAACTAATCCTATATGCAATGTCTAGTGTTGAAGAATTGTATATACAATTAAACTATTAAATTAGTTTACCCCTCTATAACTGAATCCATCTGGTTGGAGCATTATTTCTAAACAAAATTTGAGATTGACAAAAAGACTCTGTAGTTTCATTTTTTGTTGCTGCTACAATAAAACAAAAGCAAGAGACAAATCTTGTTCCATTGCTGTTCTTCCCTCCTGCTGGATTTCATGACTAACAGCAGGTGCTACTGGGAGCTAGCTGGTGTGTGTCTGTGGACCTCTCCATGCTGAATCAAAAGCAGATGAAAGCACTTGGGCTGCACTGAGTCCAAGTGCATGCTGAACTCAGTGCATACCCACGCTCATGTTTGGAAGGGAGTCTAAGTGCATGCAGTGTGTGCTGCCAACTAAAATGGAACATTTTATTTTAGTAAATAATACTTTAAAAAGAACTATAATCATTGACTGGATAAGGGAAAGGGGGCAGGTTTACTAGGGTATTTGGGGATCTTCAGTTTTTAAGTTAACACCAGCTGGCACAGCATAAACACATACCACAGGGGAGAAGGGGAGAAAACACTTTCTTATATTACAAGTCATCTTGAACTTGAGGACAAAACCTTTCAGTGCTCCATCTCCTCCCAGAACTGTCAGTGGTCAAGCATCTGAGAGCATTGACGTACCCTGCTGAGTATTATTGTCTCCCGGTTTCTTTACTGAATGGAGCTTATGAGTTTCTCCATTCCACCATGACTTTCCCTGGGGGAAATTCTTTAAAACAGGATTCATCTTCTGGATCTGTCTTTGTACAGTATCCAGTACACTGGCCCATATTAATGACTACAGGATACAGTGGTCATGCATATAATAACATCCAGTGTGAGTAGTCCTTAGTAAGCCTTATAGACCACAGACTCCTAATAGGCTTTTTCTCTGGCTACTAGCCAGTATATCCAGTACTGTCTTTTGTGGCACCTACAGACCCTTCATAAATCCTAGTAGCACTCTGGGCTGGAATCTAGATCCAGTGCTGTATACAATTCACAGCTGCTCAGCAGGATTCTCTTTGGATTTCAGTGTTGGGCAGAAAAATCTTTTGGCTTTCTGCTGAGAAAAATGAAACTTTACTTGGAAACAACCCTCTCGTGCTTTCTGTCTCCTGCTGCAAGAACACTTTGCATCAGTGTAGGTGGACTTGAAGAACAAAAGTTCCCACTACAGCCCGCAGGAAGCACAGTGGAAAGGGCTGAGCCCATCTCACCTGGAGGCTTGTCATGAGGTTAGGAATAAAGGATGCACATTGGGATGGAGCAAGAGATTGGAGGGAAAAAAGTGATACAGCAGATGAACTGAAGGGGGTGAGAGGGGAAATTGCAAGCCCTTTTTCAACAGAGCTATGCAGTCTTACAAAAAGAGATCAAAGTGAGAAAGTTTCACTTAAAAGAAACTATGCTTAAGAAGTCAGGAAAACCTTGTTTGGTGAGATAGTGAAAGACTGGTTAAAATTACAGATGGTAAAATTTATCTTTGCTTGTTCTCTAAATCCCAAAGTGAGATGGTTGGCTCATGGATAGGATGGCATAAAGCTAGCCAAAGAAAATGTGGCTCCACTATCCTGGGTTAAATATGGCTTATGCTTTGTCAGCAACTCCCAAGGAGAAGAAAATAATTGACAGTGCATACTCTGACAAAAACAGAGCCACAAGCAGGAGTTTCAAATGTGGGTTTTTTCTTCTGGAACTGAGTGGATATTATCCCAAATCCTGCCAGACTGAGGAGAAAAAAAACTAAGACTGGGATTGAAATATCTCTCCTTCTAATTCAATTTTTTATTAGATGCAAGACCACTTCAACCCTGAGTGGTTGAACAAAAGATGTACAAATTTTTGTTGGGAATTTTTAATATACAGACAGACACACATGCTATATAGACAGGTAGCAGATCGATTCACCTTCAGTTGCTGGCTGAACTAAACAACAGATGTGTAAAGTTCAAAAGTTTCTTTGCCAGAAGTGCAGATGAAAACCTCATTTATAATATATCTGATAAAAGTAGGTTTTTTATTACTTGAAAATGTCATTTTAAGGAATTATAAAACTACCAAGGTCTTTTCTCAAAGTTCTTCAGTACAAAGTTTTGTATCAGAATATCATCCAAACTGTAAATAATTCAGAGATAAAACAGAAACATTTGAGACTATTTAATTTTTATTAACTGAATATTAGTGAATTAACATGCAGCCACTCTAGGAGCATACAGGACCATCATATTTTCATTTTGCACTGCAGTGATGAGTTAAATTTTGATCTTGAGATGGAACCTTTAATTTATGAAAAGTATATTGCAGGTATTATAGGTACAATCCATTGCCATTCAGATCCTAAAGAAAAAAAAGCATGTCTTTTTAAACTAGTATTTATATCTTTATAAACTCAATTTTCAAGATTTCTTAGCTGAAACCAAGGCTAGACAAAGAAACCTTTCTCTAAAATAAGATTTGAAATCTATAGATAATTTGAACTATTTGAAAATGAATGTAGAATTAAAATGGTATATGATCAACCTTAATGAGAATTTTGTGAGGATTTATAGCGGTTTTTTTGTTAAAAAATTATATTCTGGGTCTATAAGTCATACCTACCTTAAAAACCAAACTCTCCTATGTTTAAGTCCCTTTAAATGCTAACAGTTAAGGAAACCATTCTTGCTTGTAGAGACTTCTTCCAGAGTTATGGAAATACATCGGGAAAATTCACTGAAAAAAAAAAAAAAGAACTGAAAATTATTTATGTGAGTTTGCAGCATATTATTTTCTTGCAAAACCTTTTTTATGACAGACAAAATCTTATCATTAAATTGAGTGACCTTGAAATCTCTTCCAGGGTATTTTCTCAGGAAAGAGAAGGTACAAGCTGGGTAGAAATATCCAACTAAATTTCATGTAAATTAAAAGAGAAAAGTGAAAATACAGATTTCATAAGCAATCTGATATCTTCACAAATGTTGGGTTTATGTAATATCAGGAATAGAACAATTATTAAGAAATCATTCTAAAAATATTGTGTTCATGGACAATTCACTGACAAGAAAGAGGTCTGTATTGCTTGAAAAATTAATTAAGAATTAAAATATTGAGCATTCTGTTATACTTGAAATTTTGAAAAATGGCTTTCTAACACAATCATGATTTGTTTAGAAGGGAATGAAAAAAAAAAGTAAACTGAATTTGTGAATTCTTAGTGTTTTGTCTATTTCTAACTACCTTGGATTTTGGTTTTTTTGTTTTTTTTTTTTTTCCCCTCTCAAGTGTCTTCACACCCTTAATAAATTCGTTTTAATTTATGACTTTGGATGGTTAATTCTATTTCCCTTATTAGTAGAATCTATCTCTGCAGTGAAGGTAGAAAAAAAGTCTTTTAACTGACTCTCCTTGTTTCCTCTGGGTTCATTGGAACTGTATGTTGGAACTGAAATGAGAGTGTCGAGTAATCAGTGAGGTAAGAGATGGACATGAGAAAACAATGAGCAGAGGAGAAGAAAAATACTCATTGTGACTTTGAAGAGCGAAAACAATGTGAAGATTAAGACTGTGGTCTCCTTGGGATTTCTGCATCAGGGTTAGAAACCAGAAAAGCAGTGCTGTGGAAAGGGACCTGGGGTTCCTGGTTGGTGGAAAGTCAAATATAAGTTGAATATGAGTCAGCAGTGCCCTGGCAGCCAACCGTGTCCTGGGGGGCATCAGGCAAAGCATCACCAGCCAATCGAGGGAGGGGATTGTCCTGCTCTGCTCTGCACTGGGGCAGCCTCACCTTGGATATTGTGTGCAGTTTTGGGCACCACAATGTAGGAAAGATATTAAGCTCTTAGAGAGCATCCAAAGGAGGGCAATGAAGATGATGAAGGGCCTTGAGGGGAAGCCGTATGAGGAGCGGCTGAGATCACTTGGTCTGTTCAGTCTGGAGAAGAGGAGACTGAGGGGAGACATCACTGCAGTCTACAACTTCCTTGTGAGGGGAAGAGGAGGGACAGGCACTGGTCTCTTCTTTGTGGTGACCAGTGACAGAATCCGAGGGAATGGCTTGAAGCTGTGTGAGTGGAGATTTAGGTTAAATATTAGGTAGAGGTTCTTCACCCAGAGAGTGGTAGGGTAGTGTAACAGGCTTCCCATGGAAGTGGTCACAGCAGCAAGCCCCACAGAGTTCAAGAAGCATTTGGACAATACTCTTGGACACATGGTGTGACTCTTGGGGACAGTCCTGTGCAGGGACAGGAGTTGGACTTGATGATCCTTGTGGATCCAACTTGGCATATTCTGTGATTTGGTCATTCTGTGACTTGTTTCGACTCCCAGGTAGTTCATACAGTGCCAGGCCATGGGATTCCTGGAAGGCAGGTTTCTTCAAACATGCATTGTAACCAAGTCATCCTGCACAGTTATGATCCCTGAATCTGGTGAGCAGTGAAAAGAGCTGCTGTCAGTGGGGCTGCCTGTAACTGAGACTCTTCGCATGACTTAAATGTTAACAAAGGGGAGTGTCTCTGTTAGCAAAAGGTTATTCTGCATAATAAAAACTGAGGCATTGAAGAAGCCTGTATTTATAACTTTTTGAGACTCATTTATGTGGGAACAGGTTTATTGGTTATTTTCTTAGCCTGCTGCTCTTGCCGAACCACAGCATAAGAAATTAACTTAAACTGGAAGACTGTCTTAAGTTTCTTGAATTTTTCTTCTATGAAGGAAGCTTAAAATTTGATCCTGCAAAAGGCTTGCTACAAAAAATTTTATGAACTATCAAGTTGAAAATTACATTTTCCTTTTTAGAGAAAAAATAAAGAAAAAAATTTTAAAATTTCCAATACAAATTGCTCAATACTTTTACAGATGTCCCAAAATGTAAAACAAATGAAAAAAAAAAGTTATCTTTCCTTTTCTCCATTTCATTTCTATTCAACTAACTCTTATTTCTAGGAGATTACCTGGTGGATAGGAAATAGTTCTATGAGAAAAAGTTTTATGGATCATTGTGCTAGTTTGCCATTACTGCTGGACCACAGTTTTTACATGTTATCTGAATATGCTATGTTAATCTACTTCTTTTACAAAAAGCTGAATCTTACTTCTTTTTTTTTTTTTTTTCCTTGGTTCCCAGGTTTTTCCTTCAAAGCACCTTATTTTTATAACCTTTCATTGTTACCAAGAAGAGCTTTTGATTTGCAAGTTTCAAAATATATTGTATTGAAAATTCTTCAGTGGAGTAGTATCGTTATTTTATAATAAAAATATCTCATTATCAATGAGTCTTCACTGAAAATTGCTGAAAAAGGGAAAGAGAAAGCAGCCCAGCCTTCATAAAAAACTGTAATAAAAAGAAATTTTAGAAAGAATTATTCCAAAATATCCTACAATATCCATCTTATGAGGGATTACATATGGTAACATAGGTAAGGTGCAATGAAATAAATAATTTATAAATCAATAGAAGAGTAGTGAGTTTCTTACATGATTTTTTTTCTGAGAGAACTTCTAGAAGAAGAATGTGTCGAAACATTCTGGTCAAATTTGCACTCTCAGGTCAAAAAGCACTGTCTTCTCATAGAGACATTAATTTAGCAAAACACTTTTTGAGATAAGGAATTATTTATTATATAATTATTATTATATTAATATATAATAATTATTTATTGGTTTGGACAATATGTTATTGTTAAAAGGCAAATTTCATTTCAGTAATTTGCAATTTAATTTTCAAGCAACTATGTTTCTGAAATTCTGCAGAATTGAACTGTGAATCAAAAAAGTACTAGAAATGAGCACACAGCCAAGTAATAAAATTTTACAAAATACTACTCTAATAAGTGTTCAAAGAAGGTCTTTGAACTTCTGTATACAGATTTTTAAACTGTACTATTATGACTTCACACTGTGAAGAGATTCAACATGACCAAGTGCAAGGTCCAATACCTGGGTCAGGGCAACCACTGGAATCAATACCAGGTGGAGGACAAAGAGACTGAGAGAAGCTCTGCCAAGAAGGGCTTGAGGGAGCTCATGAATGAGAAGCTGGACATAAGCTATCAATGTGCACTTGCATCCCAGAAAGCCAACTGTATCTTGGGGTGCTGTGAGAGACTGGAATCTTAATGGTTAATGGCTCAAATAATCGATCCATGAGTGGTGATTATATACCTTTCTACTCTTGTCCTTTCTCTTTCTCTTTCTTTTCCTTATGCATGGTTATTTTTATGCTTTTGTATTGTTGCATTTCTAACCAATATGGCTGCATTTTAAAACATAGAATGTAATGTAAATAAGTGCCTTATTTTACATTAAGGTTCTAAAGTTTGCAAGCAAAAGTTTGTTACTGAACCTCCTGAGAATTTTGTTGTTTCTCCTGCACACTTCCCAGAGCAAATCAAACAACCTTCCCCTAAAGCTGCTGAGTGGACTGGGACATAACAGCTGCATCAAAAGAAACGTGGCCAGCAGGTCGAGGGAAGGGATTCTGCCTCTCTACTCCGCACTGGTGAGACCCCACCTGGACTACTTCGTCCAGTTCTGGGGTCTTCAGCACAGAAATTACATGGAACTGTTGGAATGAGTCAAAATGAAGGCCACAAAGATGACTGTGGAGATGGAACACCTCTCCTATGGGAAATGGTTGAGAGAGTTGGGGCTGTTGAGTCTGGAGAACAGAAGTCTCCAAGATCTTACTGCAAGCTTCCAGTACTAAAAGGGGGTTTAGAATAAAGATGGGAAAACTTCTCACTAGGGCCTGTTGCAACTGGACAAGGGGCCATGATTTTAAACTAAAAAAGAGTAGAGTCATCTAGATATAAGGAAGACATTTTTTACAATGAAGGTGATAAAACACTGGATTAGGTTGTCCAGAGACATGGTACATGCCCTGTCCCTGGCAACATTCACTGTCAGGTTGGACAGGGTTCTAAACAACCTGATCTAGCTGGGAATGTCCCTGCTCATTGCAGGGAGGACCTTTATAGGTCCCTTCCAACCAAAACTATTATATGATTCTACATGTCTAAAATTATTTTTATATTAATCTCTGTATAATATGAATTTTTATGCCTGTGTATCACAAATTAATGTGCATTTTCATACTGGGATATAGTTGGCTTCTCAAAGAATAGAGACAAACATTCTCTCTCAGCTGAATGTATTGACAGTACTAAAGTAACTTATTACAGGTGCAAAATTAATCACAAACACTCCCTTGAAAAGATATGATTGCTGAAGACAATAGTGACAAGCTTCTGAAAATCTAGGCTGGTAGACCAGGCCACACCTATATAAAACTAGTTACACAAATTTAAATATGTTCAGATGTAACATACAGATCTGGCATTATTTACACAGCTAACTGCCTCTACAAAGCCAAAGGATCTCAGTCCAGGAAAAATACAAGGTGATGCTCCGTGTCCAGGTATATTGTTCTGTAGGGACAATTTGGAGATTGATTAGGCTCTTGCTGATGTCAGCAACAGTCTGCTGTTGACTGCAGTGGGAGTAAAGATTAATCCCAAATTGCTATGCCGGTAAAATAAGACATTCTTCGATTTTTGTCCATATTCTAAAGTGATGATTTCATCCTTATGGAACAGTTAACTTGAAAGAGTAACCTCCTTAAGAATTTTGTCTCTCAAGAAATGAAATCCATATAACACCTTATGGATTATTTTATGTTCAATAAGGTTTCCATTGTATTATGACTGATTATGCTGAAAATGTATAGAAATTAATAAGATATATGGGTTTAGAAGAAACTCACAACTAAAAACTTTCCTTTTTTTTTTTTAGGTTGGCAAGAAAAAGTCATTAATAATTTCAGAATTGAATTGTTAAACAGAATTCTAGTTAATTCTGCCAGCTCCCAAGAATTTGCACTTAATCTGTCTTCCTTGTTTGACTTCTACCTTTGGCAAAACTATTACATTTCAGTCACTGACCCATTTCTACAAATGTTTAAAGTTACATTTAAGAGTCGGAGAAAGATGAAAGCAAGCAGTGTTTCCAAATTACAGACTTATTAATTTCTGTTAAAAACCAAGTTAGTTGCCTGAAAATATTTGTATTTCTTACTGAAATGTAATACAGACTGCCTTTGAACTTCACAGTTTCAATAAAACAAAATTCAACAGGTTTGGGAATCCTATCCCTCTCATAGCAAGATGCTTTGCTGGTGGAAAGCCAGTGTCATTATTTATATGGGCACAAGCTGGAATAGATACCTGTCGCAAATCTTCCTTCTAGGTTTTCCCATCACCAGGTAAGAGAATTCCATTCTGGTAAATGTATATGGACCAACACACTGATATACTAAAATTAAATGCTCTTGAAAGACACTGGTTGTCAGTGAATCCAGTTCTTCTCATTTTTCTCACCTTTTGTTTTACTTAATTGAACATTACAAAACTTATGTGTGATTTCTTCTTTCCTTTTCTGATAAACCCTCAAAAATAATCAATATTCTGAGCAACAGTGTGTAGAAAGCATTGTTTTCCACTAAAATAATGGATAACAAAATGATTCTTTAGAACTGGACGAAGATAAATTGGGAGGGGATGTGGTTCCAGAACTCTAAACAACAGGGAAAAAAAATTATCTGGCAAGTAAAAAATGAGTTATTAGAGTCAAGCATTGTGATGTCTTTAAAAAGACAGCTAAGGAGACTAATTCTGTATGACACACGCTAGGATTCCTTTTCATAGTGTATGTTTAGTTACTGTGTTGCCTCAACGAAAAATAAATAGGGAAAGAAAACAATAAACGTATGGGTGGAGAATAGAGATATTCAGAATTTCAGTAGGATTCTCACTATGTTTTCTGGTTTTGAGAGTGTTAAAATTCTGGGCACCTGCTGAACTGAAAATTGCACTAAAAATCTGAAATATTACCCCTTTAGTTATAGATATTAGCTTGAGTTTGCTGAAATACTGTGGAGTTTGGACATATTGTAGATCTCTTTTGCAGTAGGCTGCTTGTAGCAATTGAATTGAGAACCCTTAAAAAGGGTTTTGACTCCCTCTGAAGTCAGTGGTGACTAAGTCTCTATTGGCCAAATGCAAGAGCTGTTCAGATGTTGAAACCCTGCCATATCAGCTAATGTATATGTAATGTCTGTATATGCTATATTGTCTGCTTCCTTGTTTTTGCTGTTCCTCTAGTCATTGCCATAGCAATCTCCTGACCATTTTAAACAAAAAGCTGTAGCCAACTCCACCCTTATCATGTCTCTAAAACAAATCTTTGTTGAGTGCAATGCTCTTGAAAGCACACTGACAGTTGCTTAGATATCATCTCTGAGGTTAGCATCTTTTCAGCGTATCACATTCTTTCACAATATTTTTCACGGCAGGTGAAAAAGTGCCATGAGCAGCTGCCCAGGGAGAAGAAACTTGATTCTGCCAGCAGTCCCAGCCTCACCCTGTCTCTTCAAACCATCCTTTTCTTCAATATAACACTACATGGGAGCCAACTTTTTGACATAGTGATACAATTCTCATGGAATACAAGGAAAATCTGAGGATAACACTTTTTCCCACAGACTTTTGTTCCATTACTCAACAGTATCTATTGGAACTTACGAAAGAAGGAAGCAATTAGGTTATTTTTCCAAGACTATATTTGCAATGCAAAATATTACTGAAATATTGAAATAATTTTACAGATGATGTCTGCACCATATACATATATATTATATATATATGTATGTCAAACATAGACTCAAGTTTTAATATTCTAATAATTACACATTGATATGTAAGGTAATGGCCAGTCTTCACGAACGAAGAACCGGGGAAGGTCTTTACACCTTCCAGCCTGCGCATTGGATTTTTTAGGT
>JAYRBT010000114.1:40892489-40904190 GCA_036023395.1 Myiotriccus ornatus | reverse complement strand
CCCTGACCAGGAATCGAACCCGGGCCTCGGCGGTGACAGCGCCACGTCCTTAACCACTAGACCACCAGGGGCTCCCTACATTGATGTGTAAAACCAAAGTAAATTATGATTTGAGTTCAGGACATTTTTTGTTCAGTGATGAGTTAACTGTGATTTTTCACGTCAGTATATGTAAACTGAACATTTCTGCAATACTGTCAGTGACCATTTTTGTTAATTTTTCTGCCTTATACCTGAATCACATGTATAGCAAATTTCTGTGTTTTGGTATTTAGTCCGAATTGCTTGAATTTGTGTGTTTCAACAAAATATATATTTATATACAGTCTGAACTACTGAAGAGTTTTAAGGGTGGATGTTACATTTTGGTTTTGAATTATCTTGGCAATTTAGAAGTGTTATAATTGATCCTTGGAGATATATATATTATATTTAAATAATTATCTCTTATCAGTAAAAATCTTAATAGTATTTTTATTGATAATTTTTCTTGTTTAATTTTTCTTCGTCATCATCTATCTGTGAATCCTCTTTTACTTTAGGTGTCACTACTATATACTAGTTTATAAAGACAGTGAATTAGAGCAATCCTGCTGTTAGCACAACATTTGAATTATTAGAAAATATTTTATTTTGTTTTAAATAAAAACACACACCTACATCTGTATAGGTTTATACCAGCAACCACTTATTTCTTGCTGTCTGTAGGCTTGTAAAGAGATTGATGAAGAAAAAGGGAAAGAAAAATAAATAAATAAAAGTTATAAGGCAATTTTTATTCCTCTCTTTTGTCAGAACATCAGTTGGGTAGAAGTTCCTATCAGAGTTGGGGAATGGCACATTTGTGGATGGGACTCTGTAGTGGGCAAAATAATTGGCAAGCTGTTTAGGGAAAATACACGAGAACTCCATCAGAGAGGCACTGTTTAGTTTTCAGAGAACAAAAGAAACTGTAAGATGAGTTGGGATGCAAAACTGAGAAAACTGTCAGCTGCTTCTCATCCTGTTCCAACCAATGGATAAACAAAAGCATCCATGACGTGACATGTCCTATTGGCTTCTGTCTTAATACAGCCACATGAATATCTGTAAATACAGAAAAAAAGCTTTTATGTCAAATACCTCCAGAAGATATTAAATTACATTACTTTTCCACATGAGAAATGGCTTTTGAACCTCTTTGTACAAACAGTATGAGCAGAATGTTGCCTGGTCTGGATGTAAATTCAACACGTAGACGGAAAGCAGTTCCTACTTGCAATAGTGATAAACACCTTGGCAAATTTTGGTCATTTTTCTTGGACACTGAAAAATCAGAAAGCTTTGTTTTGCCCCAAAGTGTTTTTCTTCTTCAGTGATCCATTTACCTGTTTATTTGATAATGTTACTCAGACTGCAAAGACACATATTCTTAGATTTTGCTACAGATTTAGTTTGAATAGGCTTGTATTGTTGTCTTCCAAAATAAATATTTTGATAACAAGATTCTGTAGAAGTGCATTGTTATCATAGTAGCTGGTGAGAAAAATGGTACATATAAAAATTCCAAATATCTATAATGTTTTCAAGGTTTATGAAAATGCTTCCTTTTCAAGTTTTCAGTAGTTACAAATTTGCTTTTGTTTATACATCAATTTTTAGGAGTGTCACACTTTTCAGAATTCAGGCATGGTAATATATTATCTGTGACCTTTATTATTTCCTTGGCTTAAAAATAGGAAATTATGTAAGAAAAACAGGGCATTTCTGAGCAGTCAAGCCACTGAACAGTCATGATATACTGGTATTATATGGGTGCTATTCAGTTGCTCAGGTAACATTTTCAGTAGAAATAATAGCTTTTAATATTTTTCCACCTGGTCTTCTCCAGTATCTCTGAGGCATCTCTTAATTCTTGTTTTCTGCATTTTCCTACTTTTAAATTTCTATGCTCTTCAGACATTTTGGACAGAAACTTGACGGTTATGAAAGATACTAGTGTTTCTCAACATCTGCATACACAGCATGGGTGGGAGTTGGGTTAAAATATGTGTATTTCAACAAGAACATCCTCTACAAGTGTTAGCATGACTTACTGTTGTCATGCCCTCAAGACAAAGAAGCCCAAATAAGATCTGTCTGTAGCAGTAGATTTATTATGACAATCATTTTCCAGGTTCATCTTAGCCTATCTGACACGTCTCATTTTTCTTAATGGTGTTTTTGGACAGAGGCATAAAATAATGTCATAAATGGAATGGAAAAAAAAAAATTCAGAATATAATCAGACTTTGGTAAAATAAAAAAAAGCCAGACTAAAAGAACTAACAGAAAACATGACAACAAAATTTTACAGCCATGATCCAAAACAAAGCATACAGTATTTAAATAAGATGAAAAATCTTGTTTCATTGCATATTTCGGTCCAGTTTCTCAATACTGAATCTGTAACACAAATTCTGCATAAGCTTAAGGTGACTTGTTCCTTGAAAGGGAGCTACTGAGCCCAGTGAGGTCTTTCCACTGCCCTACGGCTCCTAAACTGACCTGGATCCACAAAGCACTGTGAGTGTTGCTACATGTCCACTGGTCAAGAATTTTCTGTTACTTCCTTGCGCCCTCTTGGGTGGCTGAACACCATCCAAATGTGATTTGAAGGGTGATTTGTTTCATTAAGCACCATAATAAGTGCAAGTAGCACTATAAGCCCAGATGGAAACACAGTCCCACAGTAATAAACCTGCACAACTTTCCCATCAGGGCTGAGTGCTCTCTTAGATGCTGTAAGGTTGCACAGTGTCCTGCAAATGCAGTAGTGCACTCTGTTTGGTGGGAAAATTCTAATAAAATATTTTTGGTGTTTATGTAAGTGCAGTACACTTTGATGATCTGGTCAATAGGAAATATTTATATCTAGAAGGACAGAGAGCATTTTAAAGAGGGTGTGTAAGCAACAGACACAGACACATGCGTACACACATGCAAGCACATGTACATACAAGTACTGTAATAAAGCAGAACATTTCTTCTTCTAATTGTAAAGAAAATTACAAATGTAAAGAGTAATAAAGTGAGTAGTAGGCAAAGATGTAAAATTAAGTGATGCAGTCCTTGTTGCTTTTGTGAATTTAGGCTCCAGTCCAGTTAAGCACTTCAGCATATGCATAATGTTATGTGAGAGACATTAATACTTATTTCTTAAAGTTATGCCTGTATTTAAGTGCTTAGCTGGATTTGGGCTTTTATGCAATTTCACTTTAACTTCCCTTTTGTTTACAGTGTAACTACTGTTATATTGCCTTTCAGAGCAGTACTAAATAATAGTATAAAATAAGCTGTATTAAATAATCATTTTAACATACTGCATTTATTATACAAGGGATAATTACAGCTATTATTTCCTGAATACCTGCTTAAAAACAGGGAGTTTTTCTGTGGGTGCACATCTATCTGAGGATGATGTCTGAAAAATAATTTAGATAATTTGCTTCATGTTCTCTGCTATAACTACTGCTCTGTGATGTCTTTCATTCCTGGGAAACCTTTAAACAGGTTTAAACGTTCATCCCAAGTTTGGCAAGGTAAATTGAATCTTAAGCCATGTTAAGGTCTGAAAATTCTTGATCAACCATTGAAAATATTTCCACTTCTGCTTTTCTTGGTTTTAAGCTGGAACTAGAGGTGGAACTCCTGAAATAAAGCAAGAGCAAGTGCCAAGTTCTGTACGAATATCCTTTTTTTTTTTTTTTTAAATTTGGAGGCAATTCCTACTGTGATTTGTCAACAGTTCCAAATAATACTTGTTGACAGGTACTAAGAGCTTGCACAACTTGAGGCAGATGTGCAGGTGGGCAAAGGAGAGTTTTAGGGCAATTTTTCCAGGGTTGTTCTGAATCATAATGGTGAGTCAGTGCAGTGGGGAGGGTTGTGAAGTGTAATGGAGTTACACTCTGAGCATTTTTTACTGCAGCCTTCAGGACAACAGCTACTTGCACCACCTGAAGATTCACTTGCTGTGAAACAATCTTTGAATGGCTGAAATCAGGGTTTCACAACACTTATTGACTTACATACCACAGCTTTGAGTGTGATCCACATGTTACCTGTAAGTCTATAGGTTGTGCACGCTTTATATTCCACTTCTTGGCACTAAATTAGGCATTACAGCACCAAGTGCATCTCCAGAAGTGACTGAGCAGAATCATTCTATTGCCAAAATATCCAGGAATAATGCAAACCAAAGTACTATAGCATTTAAGCATGAAGGAAAAGCAGGGAAAAGTTCTGCGCACCCACCCTCTGGAGAGGTTGCACACTCTCTGGAGGGGCTGCAGACAAAAGAAATCTTTAAATAATTTTTTTTTTTTTTTAATTTTTAAATGGCTTTTGTTTGCGTACAGGTGCAACATCATTCAGGCATACAAAAATTGAATCTGACGATTGCTGAAATGCTTGGCAGAGAGAACATAGATGATCCTGGTCTTTGGACCTGTCTTTGGCAATAGTGGATTATCTGAGATACTGAGAAATAGTGGAACCATCACTCTCACATCATAGAACACTGCAAATTTTGCCATGCAGCATGCATGAACCTTGCCTTCTCTCACATGTGCGCATGGCAAGATGATGACCCTGAAAGAGAATGTCCATGCAGTACCACGTAGAGGCCTCAGCAGGGATGACGTCCCTTTTCTATGGATCTGATTAACGATCTCCCACCGCTGGCCTCACTGGGTACAAACTGCACTCTTTACTCTGCTGGTCCATGTAGCCTGATGATCCTGACCCTGACCCAGGGGCTGACTTCCCAGCCTAACCTCAGTCATCACAATGAACCACCTGATTCATCTACATGGACTTGCTTGGTATTCTGGGTTGATAGTTGATACCATTATATGATTTTGCCCTGGGGAAAGAAAAAAGAATAAACAGATACCTCCAGGGAAGGTTGAGCTGGAGGACCTAAGGTACATGGCTGTTGAAACTAAAGCTGGTTCCCAAACTGCTTGTTCTAACCAGCTTATAACAAGCTGCTCTGCCCTATTGTTTAAGCTATGCTTTCCATCACCTGTTCTGACCCCCTTTCTGGGAACTACATTTTTCATTTCTAATATGTCATGAAGCTCTTCTCATTCCAGCAAAATCTCTTTGTTCGCTTAGTCTGAAACCTGGAAACTTCTGCACATCTGTGTATGTGAAAGTAATGGGGGAGATAAAGGAAGGGAAGGGCAGTATCTACCATCTTTTTACCACACAGCCCTTGAGTCTTCCCTTCCTCTCTCTTGCTAGGTCATAGGCAAAAGATATTGCAGCACATGAAGATGATATCCATGTTGTTTACCACATGTGAAAGATGGTTATCTACCAGAATCATGAGGGTTGTAAAGTGAAAAGGAGGGAGGAAGTCTGGGGGATACACTGCAATCCACTGGCCAACTTGATATAAGCATCTGGAAATTCAGTAACAACAGATTTTCTTGTGGTATTTCTTCAGCTCGGGTTGGAGTGCTGTCTGGAAATGGGAAAGTAATAAAACTTATGCAAACATTCCAGTAATACAAAGACAGGTTTGCTTCAACAGTGGTAATGAAAGGGACATGGATATGGGCTGTTGTTTTATTCAGCTGGGGTTGCCCTTTTTTATCAATAGAGGGTCTATTTTACCAGTAGATTGTCTAATTTACCAACAGAGTGTCTATTGGCACTTATGCTTATTTGCCCAGTAAGAGTTCAATAGAAATTACCCAAACTTTTTTATAGCATCTGCTTTTCAAACAACAGGAGACAATAGTGATTTATGTGTAGTATTAGAATTAGATACATCTGATCCAGTGATCTGCATGTGAAAAATACTCTGTCCATTTACCAGGATAATGAGCCATTTAGTCTCTTAAGTCTCTACACCAGAGACTCTTCCTGACTTCAAAGATCACTGATAATTTTCTGTTCATTCAATACAAATAAGCAGAAGATTCTTTTGGACACTTTCTCATAGCAGATCTGGTGCTGGCATGTTGTACATAAGTTTACCATATGTGCCAAGAAGTCTGGCAATTGGTTTTGGTATGAACTTAAACACATACCACATTGCACCTGAATATGGATTATCATGTCAAATCTAAATAGGATATCTTTCCTGACAGGGTCTGTGGAACAGTGACATCCTGCGTCACAGGCCAAAGGATAGTATTTTAGTGAAGACCACCCCTGCCCTTGGACTTCTTCAGAAACAGTTTATCTCCATGCACAAATCTAATTAATAATAATAAAAAAATAATAAGGCCCTTTCTTGATGTGTATAGTTTGTTGTCTGGGTTCAAAGTGTTGTATTTATTGGCTTTGACATTTGTGCTATTTCAAAGCTTGGAGCAAGCTACAGTCTTGTCATTAAAATATTTCGAAACCATGGTTATAAATCAAAGTAAATGACAGTTCAAAAATAGGCACATATGAAATAGGTGTGTTGTTCTATCTTGGGCACAACCCATCATTATTTCCTTTCCACTGCAACTGGCCAACTTGCTAATTTCATTACTTTCTTTTTCTTCTTTTCCCAAAGAATGAAATCTATCAAAAGAACAAGGTCAGTCAAAGGATTTCTCTCCAAAGCTAACAGAACTAAGTGGGTTTCTTTTACAATAGGAAAGGGACAGCTTAGCTGCAGAGCTCAAGGTGGAGTTGAGGGGGGCCAAAGCAGAGGCTTAAATGTTAACTTGTGCCTACACAGAGTTGCTGCTGCACAGCTTAGCCCAACATGTCTCCTCTTTTCCACACAGACAGAGTTAATACTTATGTGTTTTAATGCTTAACACACAAAAAGAAAAATTGCACCAAAACATGCTATTCCTTGAAACTACTGATATGTACAGTCTTTTTTTATCAGTTCAGAGTGAATTTAATTTCAGACTACTTTATATACGATGAATAAATTATGTGTATGATAAAATAAATGGTATAAAAGTAAACCACTTGAAGTTGCATATGTTATTTAGTGAGTCTTATTAGTACTTCTGAGGTTCAAAATTACTTATATCTATTCAGTGTTTTTCAGTTTATTACTCCGCAACCTCTATGGAAGTGGTTCTTCTCTAAAATCACTGCATACCACTCATGATAATTTAAGTCTGTATTAGACATGAGAGAAAGACTTCCATTCTCACAAGATTTCTGCTCAGTTTCCAGACCAAAGCATCTCAAGGGCATTTTTTGACAAAACGTAGTGCAATACTGTGTTGTTTATTATTAATCCTCAAGAGGTAGCTATTATTATTCTTAACAAAGAAATGTGGAAAATCTGATTTTCAGATTATTTTAAAATCTCCTCTTCAATACTATGTCCCCCAAAATATCTCTGTTCCCTAAGTTTTCTTAAATGGCAACTTCTGATTGAGTGTTTAAATAGTTTTTGGAACTGCTGTACTGAAAATTGGTTTTCTTGGCAATGGCATTCAGAGTAGGGGAGAACATGCACACTTCACAGCTGTTACCTATGGAAGTATTATCAATGCCTGGGAGAAGATGTGTTTTTCAAATTTAGATGTAGGACTGGATCTCTAACGAGAGGAGTCCAGTCTACCATGAATAGGGCTTCACAGAATTACAAATGTGTCATGAGCTCTGAGGCTTATTTGCAATGTGAAGCCACGCTAACAAGACTTTGTTATCCCCCTTGTATCCCTCTTCTTTCATATACCTCCGCTTAATGATGGAAAAGACCAGGTTAGTCAGTAAAGGTCTGAACAACAGCCTAAAAAAATCACTATGACTTCCTCGGGTTTTAGAGTAGTTTCAAATTCCACATCCATCTGTCAGCCCTTAGAGTTTTCCTTGAAACTTTTACCCAATCCAGTTTGAAATAGCTAAGGCATCTGTACTATAATACACACAAAACAGACATGCATTTCTTAAGCTAAATTAAAACAACATCCTTTCAATCTTCATCAGTGATACACCATGTCCTAGGAAAGAAAATAAGATTGTGCCTGGAAACTGCTGGAAAGCACACTTTTTTTTTAAAAGGACCCAGAATCCTGTCAAAGTGAAGAAAATCTCTGACTGCTTGTCTTTAGAAACCTCTTTGTGATGTTGGAGCAAGAAGCTGCAAACAGTAGCTGCCAACCTGGCTGGGATTCCTGCAGCAATCTCCCAAGATCAGTGTTCTGACAGGTCACATCCTCTGTCTGGCACCACCATTCCTATTTTCATTAAGACTTTCTTTTCCATTTTTTCCTTTGTTCTTCTTGCTTGAGCCAAAAGAAACAAGAGGGCAGTAAAGTACTGTTTTAGCTGAATATGAGTTTTATCATTTTACCACTGCATTACACCACTTACCAAGTATTTAGGTTCTGTTCTGCTAGGAAAAAAAACACGTCAGAATTTAAAGGAAGGCTGTGCTAAGCTTTAGCACACAGACTATAAAGTCTACATGTGAATTATTATTCCTTCAGTTTAAGCAAATCCACATGACATTGTGACTTCATATAGTCTTCACAGTTTCTTGTACAACTCTCAGTGGAAAACATCATCTCTTTTCAAATCTTTGTCCTTTAGCCAAACTAGACTTTTTAACAGCTCAAAAATAATTGTAAAAACAAAAAGTCAGTGAAATGCTGTTTCTCATGACATCAACGGTGGAGACCAGCTGCTAAAATGGCAAAACTAAACAGAGAGCTACAGCTAGGTCATAAAGAGGCATATTTAGTGGAATTTCACTGAGATCCATTTTTATTTCCTTTGTCTTTCCCTGAGAATGGTGAGTGTGATGGGTCCCAAAACTAAACCTTCATTTCCTCATCTCTCTTCCTCAGCCCAGCCTGGGACGTAGCTACTCTTCAGAGCCTTTCTCCAGCACTGAACTTATCAGACTATGACTGTGCTAGAGGCTGGGAAGGTGTTTACACTGAAATGTCTATTTGTAAGACTGATCTATTCCTCAATCTATGCCCCAGAGACCATTGTAACTGAAACCATGATGCATGGAGAAAGATGGTACAGAAAAGTCTAACTACCATCCGTTGCTGAAATTGAGTCCTCCTCTTTATCCCTGACAGGGTGTTCCCACCAATTTCTTTGATTAGGTATGGGCATTTGTTGGACCATTTTAGCTGGTTCCAAAAACCAAATTAGTATGAATTAGCCCTGAAAAATGAGGAATGTGCCTTTCTGTCAGTTATGGCCCAGAAACTGGGTCATTGTGGGATCAGACAAATCACTACCCAAAGGAAAAGTGTGGGGGAAAGACAGAGCAGTAAAGAGGAAGGAATGAGGCTTGTTCCTTTGACAGAAGCTAAGGTAAGTTAACAAAGTTACGTCATGAAACTCTGCTCCCTTGGGGAGATTCCTTCCATGTCCCAGCCTGTCTCTGCAGGTAACCTGAAGCAAAGAAATAGGCAGTTCCAGGGCATTCTTTGTCTCATCCCAAAGTATAGATCTAAAGCAGGGCAGCTGATCCATGCTCAAACGGTACCTTTTGCTACCTAATCGCCGCAAGGAGAGCAGAGAGCCTTTTCCCTAAGCCATACTCTCTGCACTGGCACTGTCAAAGATAGGTGAGGCAAGTCCCATTCATCCTGTTTCAGATCATGATGGAGACCACAAAGTAGCTCAGGGACCAAGCAGCTAGAGGACCAAGGACAGCTGTCTGGTGCAGTCTCACTCACCTCCCTGGATGTTCCTCTGCAGTGCAGAGACAGTGTTGATGCTGAAAGCTGGACTATCTCATGTCATACCACCCATAACAGCTCCTTTGCCTGAGAGACTAACCTGAAGGGAGGGGTGGGAAACAAAAGCTACCAAGAGGTAATTGACACAGAGCTCAGTTTAATCACATCAGGTATATTTCCCAGCTAGGAAAGAGCGCTGAGAAATGTAAAATACATGCAAAGTTTCTCCCAGTCATGGAACAAAAAGACCTGCATTCTGGCATTTGGGAAATGGTTCTTATCACTGAAGTGACAGTGATGGAAATATTTTGACTTCCTCTCTCCTCCTGCTAGAAGAAGAGGAAATTATTACTTTAGAGAACACAGAGGGAGTTGGTCTGATGGTTATGTGGTTGTGACTGTGTCTAAGGGATCAGATGGAAACTTCACAAGAAAAAAGACTCCACAATGTTTTCTAAATCACTAAACAGTGAGAAGAGAGACTAATAGCACACAGTTTATCATTTGAAAGAAAAGATAGAATTTTATAGCCTTCCAGCACTTGGCCAGACCAGCTGGGGATACAGGGCAGATGGAGAAATACAAGGTCCTTACACAGGCAAGTATATTTTATAAAACAAATAACAGTACAGACCAAGCAAATCTGATACCAGTTTTTGAGACCACAGAATGAGACCATTATTGTGAACACTATGCATTATGAATCATCCCTGCCAATAATAACATGGTATCGAGAAAAAGTATTCACTCTTACCATAAAAAAACCCTAAAATACCAAATAACATAAACAAATGGCAAAGTAATCATAATAATTTGCAGCCATAAATTAGAGATGAGAAAGCATTTGCCACCACTTAGCTCGTCTGCAAACATACACAATTACTCCCAATGCTATGATCATTAGTTATGCATCAAGGCTAGAGCTAGCCAGAAAGAAATGTGTTTTCTTAATTTATGAATGTTTTTGACAACTGAAAGTTACAATTCTGCTAGTTCACCAATACAAATCCTTTGAAATACATAGTTGGACTACAGCCCAATCTGTAGGCACAATCATCTGCAAGGTGCTCTCCTGTTCTCTCTAATCAGAAATTTCAGTCTGGAGCAGAGAAATTATTTCCTAAATAGAGGGCAAGAAGAAAATAATCTTTTCTCTGTACACCCAGCTTCTGGCAATTAGCCATATAGAGACTTCCTGAGACAGAATTTGGATCTGAACTAACGTGTTTAATATTCCCCAATAAGCCTAACCTTCAAAAATTTATCTAACCTCTTTCTTGATAATTTTGGCTTCGGCCACATTCTGTAGCCAGTACCACCTCAGTTAGTTAAATGTCATGTGAAAAGGTACTCTCTCTGTTTCATTTAAATTTGATTCCTGATCTTTTAAGACAAGAATTCTTCATTCCATTTATCTGCGGCCTTCATGATTATTCTTCTGCAGTTGTGTATTCTATAACAAACAGTCTTTCTGCACATGAAATCTACAGAAGGCACTCATTCCTCAGTACCTTGGCACTTACCTGAATTTTTCAAAGTTCTAGCCAATTATTTTTTCTCCTTTGTTACTACAATATACACTGAGTGTGCATTACTCAACACATAGGAACACCATAGCTTCGTTTACTGGCAGGATAGTATTTTCTGTTTTGTTCTCCTTTGTTTCCTAAAATTTTATGTTTCCATTTTTTACATCATTTAATGTGGGGATGATATTTCCAGAAGAATCTTAATGATGCATTTATGCACCATATTGTACACCTTAATATTGAATTTCTCATGCTATTAAAAATGTAAATACCTGAGTCTGTTCCATCAGAGTGAGAATTTTAAAACCAGACAATAAATACACTTTCTAGTAACTAAGCTCCTACCTTTGTCAAAGATATCCCAGGTACTAACTCTTCTTTTTGCTTTTTCCTTTTTCCTTTCTCTTTTTTCCTTTCTCCTTTTTCCTTCTTTCTTCTTCCCTTGCCTTCCTCTTCCTCTTCCACTTCCTCTTCCTCTTCCTCTTCCTCTTCCTCATCCTCTTCCTCTTCCTCTTCCCCGTCCCCGGGCCC
>JAYRBT010000114.1:40843193-40892389 GCA_036023395.1 Myiotriccus ornatus | reverse complement strand
CCTTCCCTTGGCTTGCCGTGCCTTGCCTTGCCTTGCCTTGCCTTGCCTTGCCTTCCCTTCCCTCTCCTCTTCCTCTTCCTCTTCCTCTTCCTCTTCCTCTTCCTCTTCCTCTTCCTCTTCCTCTTCCTCTTCCTCTTCCTTTTTTCTTTCCTTTAACATAAAATTATGGAATCAGTGAGACCTCCAAGATCATCAAGTCCAACCTTTTACTGAATACCTCATCAACTAAACCATAGCACCAAGTGCCACACTCAGTCATTTGTAGAACACCTCCAGGAATGGTGACTCTACCAATGCTGGAATGGACTTCACCCTTTTTCTGAAGAAATTTTTCCTGTTGTCCAACCTGAACCTCCCATGGTATAACTTGAGGCCATTTCTTCTTGTCCTTTCACTTGAGACATGGCAGAAGAAACCAATGCCCACCTGACTACAACCTCCTTTCAGGTAGTTGTAGAGAACAATGAACTCCCTCCTAAGCCTTCTTTTCTCCAGACTAAACATGCTCAGATCCCTCAGCTGCTGGTCAAAAGACATGTTTTATAGACCAGTCACCAGCTTTGCTGCCCTTTCTGGACATTCTGTAGCAACTCAGTGTCCTTTTTGAAGTGAGGGGCCCAGAACTGTGCTAGAGGTGAGGCCTCACCAGTGCTGAGTACAGGGGGACAATCACTTCCCCGGTCCAGCTGACCACACTATTTTTGATACAGGCCAGGATGCCACTGGCACTCTTGGACACCTGGGAGTATTGCTGGCTCATGTTCCACCAGTTGTTGACCAGCACCCTGAGGTCTTTTTCAAGTCACTCTTCCCTCAGCCTGTAGGGTTGCACAGGGTTGTTGTGACCCAAGTGCAAGATCCAGAACTTCACCTTAGTGAACCTCAAAACTTTGTCATCCTCCTATCAATCCAGCCTGTCCAGATTCCTCTCCAGAGCCTTTCAAACCTCCTGCACATCAACACTTCTGCCCAACTTGGTGTCATCTGCAAGCTGATTGTAAAATAGTTACTTGGAAGTGTTAAGCTGCAAATCGCTGGAGATAAAGGTCAAAACTAAGGATCTATGCATAATTTTATTCATACATTCTTCCCTATGTCTCATTTATTGGCCATGGTTGTGAAAACTGGGTTAGACCATTGTTCAACCCAAGCCAACAATTTTAGAGCAGTTATGTTCACTTATCTTGTTTGTACAATTTCAAGACTGGAAATGAAAAATTGGAAAATAATTGAAAAATTAAAAGTTATCTGCTTAAATTCTAGATATTTTGAAAATTTCCTTCAATACATATGCCTTGGTTATACCATGCAGATGACCACTGTAAACTCAATACTATTTGTGCTTCAGTAGCTCCGTTTTTTCAGGAGTCTCAAATATTACTAATAAATCAGCTCATACAATATTTGACAGATATAGGTTGCAATGGAAATGTGCTGTTCATGGTGGAAACATCACAGAAAGAAAAAAGCAGCACAGAGGCTTCTTACAGGCTATGTTTAACTCGGAAAACATGGATGATTGCTGCTATAGGCCTATAAGAAACTTATGACAGAAGTCAGTAACAGAATCTAGATATTCAAGGTTTAAACTTAGACATCAGGTCTGCCCTTGTACTAATAAGGAAATAGTTTGAACCTGACACTTCAATTAATCCCATTTCTTTATCCCCTCAAGAATAATCTTCTCACCAGTCAATTTTCTCAACTTTAGTGTTGTCTCAAAAACAGTCTTCCCTGAAATTATTACATTCCTGTAATATTTCTGTCCCGAGTTAGGCTCAGAAAAGCAGTAATACATACCAGGTGTATTGTCTTAATATCTAAGAGAGAATAAGTAACAGGATTATGGTTGAAAAACAGCAATGTCCTGGACAGGCTTATTTACCACAAATGAAGTACAGCATCTGGGAAGAAACCCCAAATAAGCAGGACTAATTAATATGCATACTTTTTGTGAGGGAAAATATATTGCATCTAAGGATGGGGTCACCTATGTTTAGAAAGAGCAGCAACCTGACCTAGAATTACAGAATATTGTGTGAGCCACATGAATGTTCACAGAATGACCGAATCATAGAATATGTCAAGTTGGAAGGGACCCACAAGGATCATTGTGTCCAAATCCTGTCCCTGCACAGGACTATCCCCAACAGTCACACCATGTGCCTGATATGAGAATATCATCCAAACGCTTCTTGAACTCTGTCAGGCTTGGTGCTGTGACCACTTCCCTGGGGAGCCTGTTCCAGTGCCCAAACTCTCTCTGGGTAAAGAGCTTTTTTCTAATATCCAGCCTAAATATCCCCTGACACAACTTCAAGTCATTCCCTCAAGTCCTGTCACTGGTCACCACAGACAAGAGATCAGTGTCTGCCCCTCGTCTTCCCTCACAAGGCAGTTTTAACTGCAATGAGGTCTCCCCTCAGTCTCCTCTTCTCCAGGCTGAACAGACCATTGTGACCTCAGCCACTCCTCATACAGCTTCCCCTCAAGGCCCTTCATCATCTTTTCTGCCCTCCTTTGAACACTCTCTAATATCTTAATATCTTTCTTATATTGTTGTTCTATGGCATAGCCAAGTGATACCAGTTGGATACTTTCAAGGCAGCACAGCTGGTTCACATTAATACAAGAGAAGGCAAATCTCAGTTACACTAATATTTCTAATATATCTCCACATTGACCATGAGTATCACATAGAAGCTCAGGAAAAAAATACTCTTCTTGAAATTCAAAGAATGTTAGTCCAGTGCACTTGATTTCAAGCTCTGAGGAGAAAAAAATTAGATGTTTATCAAATGTAAGCTTCTATGTTGTGTTACATGCACCACTGTTTTGAAACACCATTTTCTTTCTTTGTTGAGATTCAAAAAATATTTCTGTTCCGTGGGCAAAATGAAGTAAGAAAAAATAAGTTACTTTTTTAGTTGCTAAAGGAGTAGAAGAAAAGCTGTGCTTGGTGGTGAGCAGTGAGTTGGCTGTCATTGTTCCCTTAGGCTGCTGTGCAAGTGTGTTAGACATTCCACAACACATCCATTACATTTTTAACATCAACAGCAAACATTTTGTATCTCAGTGGGTGTTGAAACTAGAGAATATATGGTCTGAATGTTATAATCCAATCTACAGATTTAGAAAGAACATTAGGCAAAAGGTAGTTCACCATATCAGTATACTCACATTTTAAACACTTCTTTAATTTTACACGTGCTCTGTTCATATCTGTAGGAAAAGAGCTGCAACATCTATGGAGCTGCAGATGGCAGAAGGCAATTGAGTGCCTTGAGGGAAATCTCCTATAGACAGGAATGGTGGAGAGACAAAGAGCACCCTGAACACCCAATATCACCCTTCCTTGCACCTTTACAGGGGGAGAGAGCAGCCTCCCAGTGAAATCAAATTGACCAAGCTGTCAAAATGTGACTAGCTACTGACAGAAGGAGAGAGTGAGTCAGAACACTATTTACAATTACCTTCCTCCAAAAGTGTCCTAAAAGGTATTTTCTTGGTATCAGAATCATTCAAATTATCTGAATTCTTCACCTTGAAACTGTGAAGATCAAATACATTTAGATAGTTTTACCTAAAACAGAATTTGTCAACAGAGTGATAATTTAATAGAGCCTCTGATTTATATTATTTTAAAATATACAGTTCTTCTCAGGACTTGTAGCAATACATCAAATCCTTGAAGTTGCTACTTCAGTCTTTAAAATCTCATCAGTCAGAAAAAAATGATAATGGAACACAAAGCATCAGCAACTATTAAAGTTAGGAGAGATAATAATAAATCAAATGAGACGAGGTACATTTCACAAACTCTAAAGTGTTAACAGTGCGGTTTGTTAGTATTAGAAATTTCCTCAAGACAAGCAGGACTGTGTCTTTCATGCTGCACAGACTTCCCAGTTATGTTCACCTTAAAAAGACATTAATAAAACTGATATGCAAGTATGACCAACTATCCACTGTTCCCTTGAGGCAAGGAAGGAGAGTCTAAACCCCACAAATGTCACCAACAGTGATTACTCATGTCAGCACCATAAGTAAATCAGCATTTACAACATATCAGCTTTAATCCTGAGTTCTGTAGATCTTGTGTTTAATTGTTCAAAATTCCTAAAGAGCAAGCAATTTCAAAAAGACTACAGAATTGTTTTCTCAATAATACAGTAACCTTTTGGGAACATCATCTCACTTTGGTGACCATGCAGGTGGGTTTTACTTTGTGAGAAGATGCCAGTGTGTCTTTCTCCTCCAGAAATCTGTCTTTTCTGCTGAACATAGCAGCAACAGCCAAGGTCCTAGGGCAGACCAGCTGCCCACCTAGTACAGTATACCATGTCAAATGACAGTCAAATGATAAATTCTTCTAAAGCCACATGCAAGAAAAACACAAGTTTTAAAACAGTGGCACTGTAGCAGGTTAGTTTTTAGGAATTTCTTCAATTGTAGTTTGTGTCTGCAACTTCTGTACCATAAGCCCTTGGATCATTTTTCTTCTATATTTTTTGTGGACTCTTCCTGGTGCTGTGTGTCATCAGCAAAATATTACTGATTAATATCAGTAAAACACTACAATGCATCTCCTTTTCCTGATTGTTTATTAGCATGTCCAACAATACAAGTCTCACTGATTTCCTATAACATTATATATATAAAATGTCTCCATTGGAAAAGTTAGTGATTTCTCTATACCTTCTGCTCCTTCTCTTCATAAATTATAAATCCAAAACCAGATTTTCTTGTACATCTCAATATCTTTTTTTCCCTTTCTGGTATGAATTACAAGAAAAAAACTATGCTTTCCAGGTTGAAACAAGACCTTTTTTTCCTTTTTTCACCTCTTCTCATCCATTAGATGAGAACACACGTGAAATAAACCCAGTTCAACTCAGTCAGATCTTTGGAATTCATCTCCACACAGTTTGACTCAGGTTTGTGAAGATCAAAAGTGGTTCCAAAATCACAAGTTTATTTTATCAAACTGGCTATCCTTCATGATAATTATTCTAATAGACAGTGAAATATAATTACCTTCCATAAGACATGTTGATTCTTTCCCTTCAAATTTATATCTATCTATCTGTATATTAACATAAACCTTATTTTGCCTTATTGGTATGGATTCAGTTTACTGCTCTGTCATTCTCTAAAAGCATTTATACAAAGAGTATAATTTTTCCTTCCTCAAGTTAAAAAGTGGAATGCATTCATTCATACTTCCTTTATTTCTCAAATTCCAGTCTTCAACAGCTATTACCATTTACCTAACTAACTTTTTTGAAAGGCTGTTCTACTGACACTGTAATTTCAGATAGTTCCTCACAATCACTTCTTTAAAGGAAGGCTTCAGTGTAGGAATGTCTCTAAATTGCTTATTGTAAGTAATAACAATAACTAGCTATTTTTCCTCAAGCAGTCTTATCATTTGTGAATCTTTTACTGACATCTCAATCATTTACGGGACCTTATGACTCTCTGGCAAGATGTTTTTTCTTCTGTATTTAAGAAAAAACATTATTCTAATTATTTTGCCTTTAGAAAATTGTTCCTCAAAACTTTTTCTTTTTTTTTTTTTTTTTTTTTTTTTTTTGATAACTTTGTAGAGTTTTATGTTTAGCTTGCCAAAGGTTTTGGTGCATTTTTGTTTTTTGGTTTTGTTTCTATTTTCTTCACTGGTAAACAGGTTCAGAATTTTTTTCCTTTTCTTTTTTTCTTTTACCTTTTTCCTTTTTTTTTTCTTTTTGTATTTCTTATAGTTTCCTTTACCCTAAAGCTTTACTTTACCACAACTTCTTCATTTTATTACCATATTTTTTTCATAAGGATTACACATTTCCCTTGAGATTAACAAACTCCATACCACTTCAAATGTTTCACTCTTTCAACTGCTTCTTTGAATTTTCCTTTAACACTTTCACATATTGATGATGATCTTTCAAAAGCTGATGTTACTGTAATGGTTTCTTGCTAGTTGGAGGACACTTCATTTTCGTAAAGACTTTTAAGGTCTGTATTTTACAATTTGTGCTACAGAGAAGCTCTTTGTAGTAATATCCTGATAGAGAGTCTGTCTGGTTGAGCTGGCTAGTACTCAGGCATGCTTTCAGAATTTCTTTTGCCTCTGTGCATTCTTTGACTATTTGTCTCTGAAAGTAGTTAGAAATGGTAAATCAAAATTTATTGTTTGTGCCACGCTCTGTCATAACCTTCAACTATTCTATCTTTGACAGCCCTGAAGTCTTCTGCTTCCAGTGCTTCCCTTTCAGTCTTGCCATCCCATTCATATCATACTCCACTATGATTTCCCTACTTATGTAGATACAGATGCAAGGATTCTGTGTTGTCTGTTGACAAGGCTGATCTTTAATGTCTTTAAGCTGTGTTGAACTACAGTATTATTCCTTCTCTGACAAAATCTCGGTTGTTACTATTTTGTTGTTTAGAGTCTGGCGTTACAGTGCTCTATTAATTGTCCTCTTTCCACTGAGTTTCTGAGTTGTCTGTTCTGTCACTTAAAAGCAGACATCCTAGTCCACCCATCTTGGTGTTTAGACTTTTAGCATTCATATAGAAGTAGTTATAAAATTGGCATCTCATGTGAAGCGATGATAGAATTTACATTTGGGGTTTTCTGTTAAGTTCCTGGTTCTCTCATCTGACACATATTACTTGATTCAAGGAACAGGAATTGCTCCATTAATTCACTAGATTCTTTCACATTCTTAAATAAAGCAAATGTACACTTGTTCACAGAAAATAGTTTTTTTTCACTAAAGGGCCATATGACAAAGTACTATTCATGCATACCGTCACTGAAAAAGCCATAAGAATTTAGATGAGATGTGTGGAAAAAGTAATGTCATAAATTAATGTAGATGTAAAAAAGTAAAGTAATAAATGACAGATCATACGACTGCAGAAATTAGTGCCAAAGTCTATAGCTACTCTTGAGATTCTTTTAATGACACATCTGTAGAATATAAAGCAGAAAAGCCTACATGGAAAAGGCACTTCTAGTCTTCACTGTCTCAGACAGTGGTGGGGAGTGTTTATTGCTGTTCGTGAAAACCATTACCAATTGACAAGCCAAAAAACATACCACTTTCTGCCAGAAAAACTAATTTTTAAGCTGTTGATGTATCTCTTTCATGACTTTCCTTATGGAATGTGATTTGAATGATCCCTTGCCCACAGCAGGAGAATGACAACCAGTCAAGATAGTCCACTGCAGTGAATGGGGACTTTTAGATCACTTTGAGGGGATTTAACTTGTATACATATATATGAAATATATGCTCACATATATTTTATATATGTATTTGTGTCTGTGTACTGAAAAGTTTGCTGTTTATCTAATTGTTTTCTGAACCAACTTAGTCACATTTACCTTAATATATTTGGTTAGAATCTCATACCTGCTTTTCAAATCCTTAGTGAAACTAATCGGTGCTTGTGTTTTGAAACAGCAACCTCTACTGGCTACTTAGGTTTGAAATGGATCTTGACCAAAACTACTAATTCTATCTTGTATGATGCATTGTGTAGCCGTACTGTCAAAATCACTGAACCTGCAGTGCTTGTATGTTCAAAAAGTGAATTATATGCCAAGAAAGATCAGCATTTATTAAGATGTTTGTGATTTTTCCAAAATATTAGAATGGAGATCTATTTCAGTTCTACGTTAGGCAGTCTTCAGTTAAACCATTCCAGGCTTTCCCAGTGCCCAAACCAAACCCCAAGCATTCCAATTAAAATAATTCAATATATTTCTATGAACTTTGGATCTAGACTCAGGTTTAACCCAGACTATATATCAAAAAGGAAGCATTTTATCTTAGAGACATTTTTATTTTTGCTATTTTATCAAAAATTGAATACTAATTTAGATTTTAATTTAAGACATACGTATTGATAGAAGATTTTTTTTTTTGTTTAGAGAACTAAGTTTTAAATCTGAGAAATTAAAAAGATTCATAGGATAAAGCTGGCCTAACAGGAACCTTGCACAGCACAAAGATTGGATTTTAAAATTCATTACACATTCACTCAAGCACAGTAAAGAATACCTTATTCAGCAAAGCTGTCCTACTAAAAGAATGAGTAAGGTGATATACAGAAGACTGTAGCCTGCAAATTTCAACAAAACGGCAGACAGCCTATTTTCATTTTTATACTCCCTCATCTTCCTATTTAAATTATGTCTGAATCAATTCAAGACAGCTTTTAATACTGTTGCAGAAAAATAAGTTTGGGCACACAAATCTGTGTTTAAAGGAAGATTTAAACCACCCAAGTTGTCATGTGCGATCCCACTTGCAGACTGGGGTCTCCACCAGAAGAATGGATGATCTTTGGAGGTTCCTTCCAACCCAGACCATTCTATGATTCTATGAAATCTTATTTACTTCTTGAAGACAGAAAATACAGAGTCTCATCAGGATTCCCAGGACGAACTCACTGACTGCCATATCAAGGTGCTGTAGGAAGAACATTTCGTCACGTAAAAAAAGTCAGAAAGGAAACAAACACAAAGTTTGACAAGGAACTTAATTCAGCTCCTGTGTAAGTCCTGCAAGTCCTGTGTAAACCATATGTCCAGTGAAGACCATTACAGATTAGAGACTACAAACGTTAACACTTACACTAATTGTGTAAAGGCATCTGATCAGCTCAGCTGGCTTACACTATGTTCAGCAGCTCCAATTCACTGGGAGCTCAACTGAAGTAGTTATCAGTATGGGGAGCAGGAACCAGCTGATGGAGTATTCTGCTAGTGTAAATGAGTAGTCATTGAGTAAATGAGTAGTCATTGTACACAACCAGTCATCGAGCCTTCAATTTTCTCATTTTTTCTCTGGCATTGTCATGAAGTAGGTAATGAAAATGCTCATATTTCATACAAATGGTACAAATGGTAACATGGATAGAAGACTAATTTCTAGAATTACTAGGAGATTTCTAGAATATCCTGCAATAGAATTGGAGTTTATTCACAACAAAAAGTGGGTGGCAGCTTAAGGCACAGAGATACAAAAACTTGATGTCTGACAAACTCTATTTCATTTAATTCTGTTCAAATGCTAAAGTCTGAGAACAGTAATGTCTTAGCCATCAAGAAAAGTATTGATGAACAAGGAGAAGAATTTCTATAAAGGAAATACTTATACCTAGTAATCCTTTGAAATCTAGGTAGATGGACTTGAAAATTCTCTACCAGAAATATGAAGAAAAAATCAATATCTGGCAAAAGGACATGGCATGCTTTCAAAATATATATGGTTGCGTATGCAGCAAGTGAAAAGAGGAAAATTGATTGAAACTGTTACATCAATAACGTTTCTGACCAAAAAAATCCCCAAAAACCCACAACACAAGGAATTTGCTGATAAAGAGCAACTTAGGTTACGTGAGAAAAAATGTTCTCAAGGGGACCTCTAAATCAATGAAGTGAGACAGGCTCCTAATAATCTTACTTAGCTGACTCTGAATCTGTCCTAAAGTTAGCCATACATGGATTCTCATTAATAATCAGTTTACCCAGTCCTCTAACTTAAATGAAAGAGAAAAATAAACTGCATAACTGCATTAATCTTGGACTCTGGAGACTGGCCAGCTTTGATAATATTGTCTTTGAACATTGTAGTAGCTGGAGTGCTATAACCCTCTATTTCTGTATCCTACAAGCTCATGTCTTTGGGACTTGATTGTAGCATGAATCATCAAGATCATCTGTGCTTGCAAGAGTGATAGATAAGTTAGAGTCTTCTTCTCATTATTGAAGGATTAAAATCTAAATACTGGATATAAAGTTGAATCAGAAATAAGTATAATGGGAGGAAAGAGAACAATTATATTATTTTTCATAGGAAATCCTTCCATAGCTATGCGTAAAATGCTGTCCTTAGGCAATTGAAAGAGATACTTGAAAGTGAGAAAATTTAATATATTCTACCTTGTAAAAGACTTCAGTAATTCAGTTATTGAAGTGCATAAGTTCAGCAAAAAAGGACGAAGATATCCCTCAAAAAGGCAGAAGAGAACTCAAGATTAGTCTCCTAAAGGAAAAGAAACTGTGGAAATGTCCAAATACTGAAAAGAAGCCTGACTAAACCTGCTAACCTAACAGAGAGAAAGATTCTAGTAAGAGTTGCTAAGTTAGTTTTATCTACTGTATGATAGCTTCACAACTGAATATCAATCTCAAACAGATAGAAAAGTGGAAACTTTCTGTGTGAGAGATTCATATCAGTTACAACAGTAGGAAAAATTTGCCACTATTTTCCAAACCAACTTTGCCTTGGGAGAGGAGTGGGGTGGGGTTAGAATAACTCCACTTTAATCCAGTGGCATAATAGTAAATTTTAAGGTTAGTAAATTAAAAGGTTGCTAAATTAACTGAACTGATGTACCAGAGGTGGATAAATTCAGTACAGCCATAATGGAAAGTGATAAAAAAAATTCTATTTTTTACCCTTGACTCAACTACCAGTACAATTTGTTCACTGCTTTCATTTGTGTCATTTAAAGGGGATTGGTTCCAATTCAAAACTGAATGGTTACAGTGCATAATTGCAAATATCTGAGAAAATAGCACCACAGGTGATGAGAAATGTGGTGATTTCTTTGCTGCTAAACTATATTTTACAATGGCATGGTTCTTTAACATTTTCATCCTGAAGAAAGGTAAATCACATATACATGCTCTGCAGTTGTTAGTCCTATTTTCCCAGCAAGTTCTTGATGAAATGACTGCTTCAACAAACTGATTTTCAAAGTAGGTGGAGTCTGCACGTTTCTGAGCAGGGTTTTCTGCTTGCCCTAGCTTGGATTATATAATTGTCTGGAAGGGGTAGTGTTATATAGTGCCTTGATGAAAAGATTTTCCTGATTTCAGTCACTGATTTTAGGTTGTCTTCTGATGCATGAGGATTAGTTACTTTTCTAATCCCACTGCAAAAATGTAAAGGTTCTTGAACTACTATTTGGATATATAGCTAACAGTCTCAAAAAAATATGCCTGAGGCAAAAGCCAGTACACTGAGTAGAAGTGAATGCCATAAATCATATTTGTTGAAGAGTTTAATGAAAAATATGCACAATTATTTCTTTTGGATTGTTCTGTTCCTCTTATTTTTGCTTAATGGGAAAAGGTAAATCAGGATGCACAAATGAGCTGTTATTTACTGTTCTTTTATGTCTTCTTAGTCTTCTCAATACCTGTGGCTTAGAAGGTTTCCTTCTAAGTAGAGGCAAGTTGGAACTGAGTACTGCATACTTTTTATGGAATGAACAGCTTCATTTGTGGACCTAAGGCTTTCATATTTCCTGATAATATAGTTGCTCACAAAAGATCTTCAGTAAACAGAAGGTGTGTTCTTTGAGGAAATAGCTGCCTTATTTAGAAAATACCAGAGAAAATTATGGATAACAAAATTTGTATACAACCGAGGTATTAAATTAAGATGCTCATTAGAACCACAGAATATCTCAAGTTGGAAGGGACCCATCATCAAATCCAACTCCTGCTTCTCACAGGAATACCTAAAATTAAATCGTATCACTAACAGCATTGTTCAGACACTCCTAGAGTTCTGACAAGTTTGGTGTTGTTACCACTTTTCTGGGGAGTCTGTTCCTGTGATCACTCACCCTCTCAGTGAAGAACCTTTTCATCATGTTAAATCAGAATTTCCCCTGATGCAGCTTTATTCCATTTTCTCGTGTCCTATGGCTGGACACCAGAGACAGGAGATCACCACCTTCCCACTGCTGTCCCCCTTGAGGAAGTTGTAGACTGCCATGAGTTCACCCCTCAGCTTTCTCTTCTTCAAGCTGAGCAAACTAAGTGACCTTATTCACTCCCCCTTAGTCTTGCAGGCCCTTGAGTCCTTCCACTGCCTTGGTCACGCTCCTCTGGACACACCGTAATAGCCTGGTGTCCTTATCTGAGGTGCCCAAAACTGCACACGCTATTCAAGGGGGAGGCTGCAGCAGTCAAATCAAATCATTGTCAAGTATCAGCTTATACAGTGCACTCTTCATAGGATGTCTCTAGGAACAATATGTTCTACCAATAATCACAGAATTTAGGTCCCATGATGTGTTTTTCTTCTTGATTCAAAATGCAGTACACTTGCATTTTCAAGGTCTTAAGGGAACTGTAAGTATGTAGGATTTAATTATTTTTCATCAGTTGGTAACATATGCTGATCATTACTCACATCTAAAGTATTTGCCAAAAAAGTTGAACAAGTGAAATAGAATAATGAAGCTATAGCAGGTTTCTTTGAGCAAACCAGTTTTCCACATTTTGCTGTTTTTCCATAAGTAAACATTTATGATCATTTATATTCCTCATTGAACACTGTTTTGAGAAGGAGACATATAGTCTGCTATAATTTGCTATGAATGCATTTTGGAAGGTCTATATAAAACAAAAAGATAAAGTATGTTAAGCTGAGACTGAAGTCCAAGCTGAGGTCTACTGGAGGACATAGGAGAGAAAATCAGAATGGAAACCACTTGGAAAGCATATAAAAGTTAAGAAAATATTCAGGTTAGTCAAGGATGCATGGAACAGCTTCTTGACATTATTCTTCTCTACATAACTATGCAAAAATGGCTCAGATGAAGTAAAGAGCATTTCCTGAGGCTCTTTCAGGGAAAGACAGATGTAGGACACAGAAAAAACAAGGTACTTTAATAATTAACTTCTCCAGTGTCTATCCATCCAGGGAAAAACACTCAGCCTTGAACTGGGTGACAGGCTGTCCCTCTGTGTTTCGGAGGGATAGCATGGAACCTAACTGTGAGATTCACAATAGCTAGCATCCTGAGCTCTGAAGCTCTCTGCATCCTACCTTCAGTACCCATATCAAAATTCTGACCTCACACATAGGTTTTCTCTCTTTGGCTCAATTTCGCCTTAGGGAATTTGATGGTTCCCTGTCTTTTCCTCTCAACTTCTCTTTTCTTTTACTGTGTGAGAACTACCATAATTCCTCACCAGCATGCAATTATTTTAATTTCACAAGCTCCTTAAAATCATGTTTGTCTATAAATTCATCTTCTTTCCCATATAGAAGAGAGGGAACTCAGAAGTCTACAGAGATGTACAGTATTATTCAGATTGTTTTGATTAGTGATCTCAGTGTAGATTTCATCTTACCCTTGTCACTTCAAAACCTTTTCTTGATTCACCTTGAACAGTTCCAAACTTCAGGCTCTCAAAATTTTGGAAAATGCTGTAGAAGTGAAACCTCTCTAACCATTATGTTTTTCTAGGCTGATCTGAGTTAATGCTCAGCCTATATCCTACTCCTTTTTTATTAAAACTTTTTTCCACAAAGGACCTGAGCTCCTGTTTAATCATCAGACTGAGAAAGTATTTTGATCACTAGGGATTCTGAATTTCAGCATCAATAAAAAGAGAAAAATATCATTTCCACTCACATATGGTCTGTTCTGGCCTCAAGTTGATTTCCATCTCACAAACAAAAATTACACAAGTCACTTTGACTCTCTGTTGAAGATTCCACAGACCCTCTAAATTCATTTTTTTAATCAAGATTTCACTAAGGAATAATCTGATGACCTAGTGTCTGAATCTAGTTGTAATTTCACTATCTCCAGAAACATTAATACTAATTATTATTAAAAAAATGTTCTTTAACTCAGTTTGAACTTATTCTGGAATGCTTCATGGAGCTTTAATCAAAATCTAGCTCTAGAAATTTTGAGAACTGCCTTTCCTCATCCCTCACTAAATTTTCCCAAATTTTCTGTTAAATGTGTGCTTATTTGTAACACTGAAGTACTACCTCCCGAGATCAGAAGCAGGAGGAGCTATAGAAGTCAATACTCTAATTGAGCTCCTTTAAAATGAAAGTCTCTTATACGCTCCAAAGTCCCAAGACTTACCAGCACAGCTCTTCCAGCGGAAGAAATTAAGTGATTATAAAGGTTTTAATTACTGAAGTCATAGGATTTACAAGGGACAAGATTTCAATTTTTTGCACACTGGTTGTAGAAAATTAAGTGCACAGTCTTAATTCTTGCTCTTCTACGTTTCTGGGTACTGTTGGAAGTCTGAGTTTTTCCTCTTTTTTTCTTTCTCTAATCATATGAGTGTACTGCAGAGTTTAAAGAAGTTCTTAGTACTTTAATTTCTTGGTAAGTGAAATATCAGCTTCTCAGTCTGGGAGTTCAGGACAGAAGTACCCTGCAGTGAAGAAGGCTGCCTAAGGTTGCTTAGTAGCACACAAAGCTTGGAGTTTTCATGCGCTCAGTCTCTCCTTGTCAAACGATCATACATACTTGCTGAGGGGGGAAACAGTACCTTAATTGTGTCCATAGAGACATTTAGTTGCTTTGGATAGGCTGGAAACAAACACTTCTCCTCAGACTTTGGTAGGAAGGTTGAAAGAGGAGAGGAGACTGCAGAAGTCCTCTTGAAGTATTTCATCCACTTCACAGAAAAGAATACAGTGCAGAGGAGATGACTTTATTTAAAAAGTTTGAGAGCAACCACAGTTATCAGTAGTTCATGATTAGTTTTTCTTCTTGCTCTTAATGCCTATAATCTGTTAACTGGTTTTGGGGTTGGTATGTGTTGGGTTTTTTAGTGTTTGCTTGTTTTGTGGGGTTTTGTTGTTTGGGCTTTCTTTGGGGGGAGGGTTTGTTTGCTTGTGTTTTTTTGTTGGGGTTTTAGTTTGGTTTTAGTTGTTTGGTTTTGTTTGTGTTTTTTTGTGTGTGTGGTTTTGATACTTCAGTGAACAAATTTGGCAGCTGGGTCTGGAATCTGACATTCTGGGACACATCAATTTCAGCTCTGTTAAGTTGAATGGAATAATTTCAGTTTTACACTAAAGGAACTGAAAAACATGTATCAGGCCCTGGAAGAGAAGTAGAAATAATAATTTGAAGAAGACTAAATAGAAAAAACTCACTTTTGTATTAACTTAAAAATATACAAATGACTGTAATAGTCAAAATACAAATTGAATGGGTTAATATCAGCTTCTGTGCCACACTTATATATCATAGTAATATGTCACATATTGAGGCTCAGTCCTGCTTGTCCTGTTCAACCTGCCTATTTCAGGGCACTGTGTGATTTCGATAACTTTAGTTTGTACATTTTATTTTATATCGTTCATTTTTTTTCAAGAGTTGGCATCTTAACCTTGAAGGAATATGCACGCTCGAGTTTGCACAGTAAGGAGAGGCTCACTGCAGCACTGCTGATCAACCTAAACACCCGTGTAGGACGCGTTGAGGCCACTACTGTGAACCTCTAGCACCATCTAGTGGAGGCGCTTTACGTTCAAAAAATAAATTATGCATAGGTTTGACATCTTATATCTCTCAAAGTACAAAACTAAAGTGCCATATCAAGATACGTGTTGTGTTATACCAGGCGGGGTTTGAGAGAGACGTGGCTCATGTGCTCACTTACTACCTTTAAAGTGTTTATGAAGCGTTGGGAGACAATCTGAATTGCCAGGCAAAATATTCTGGTTGTTCAGTTGCATACCTCAGAATTTTCTTCCAGAAGTTGGTGAGTTAACGAGCCAGGTACAAAAATTGTTAAAAAGTAACGAGGGCATTCAGTAGAGCAACAACTTTTTCTCTCTTTAGTAACCACAAAACCTTGCTTCACGCTGCAAACTCTTCAGTGAACTGTCAGAGGACTGCTATTTCAGGCATTTCATAGAAATGAAAGAAAGTAACATGGGTTTCTGAGGGGCTCATGTTACAACCCACATTTTTCTGTCTACCGTTAGAGATGTTTTTTTGTGTTCACTGCAGAGGTCAACCAGCTCTCAAATGTTCCCCAGCTTGAATTACTGCCTTGGTAATGGTGGATACTAGAAAGTACTTAAAACAATGATGATGAAAGTTACTTCTAAATAAAGGGACTACGGAAGATTTTATAATACAAACCACCATCAACAGAGGCTGTATGTGTCCCTCCTCAAATCCCAAATGTAAGCCAGATGAGAAAACAATTGTCTGATGGCTAAATATGATGCAAAATTCCGTGCAAATGCTGACAAAATAAACTCTCTTTTCATTTGACTGGGCTGAAAAATTCTTCAAAACTAAATGAAACTATGTTCCCAAACTCAGGCTAAGCTTCCCTTGCAGTTAAAATATTCAGTTAATTTCCTTATTGTTTTTCTTATTTTCTTTATCCCTTTATTTCAGCTCAACTTCTCAAAAGAATTAGACAATTATACTGATAACAATAATTTCTGATCCAATAGGACTTGGAAACTTTTTCAAGAATATATGATATTGTGATGAAATCAGGGTGAGGTTATTAGATTATGAATTGAAAAGTTTGAATTCACTTCCAGGAAGCACATGAAGTTTTGACTCCTTCTCCAGATATGCCTTTACAGCAATATGTAGACAACATTGACACGTAATGCAATCTCACTTTCATGATTTCTCTGCTGAGCCATCTGTCCCAGTCAGTCACATAGTTAGCAAGCCTTTTATGTCCCAATTGATAGTTTGTGTGCCACGTAGCTTTTACGAGCTAATTGCTTGAGGTGACTGGAAATAAGCTTAGGCATTAGATCCATTAACATGGACACTTTGCCTGGAATGCTACTATTCCTAAAGCAGACAAATATTCATCACAGGAAAGGTCTCATAATTCTGTTGTGAGTGTGTAATGAATCTTGTTTCTGAGAGCAGGGATACTTCCTACTCATGTTCTTTGGTTAATACTTGAGAAGACTTCTGCAGTCACTTTTCTCTGATTCATATGCTTATGCAGGCATTGCCCATTTCTGTCCAAGCTTATGATGATGGGTGCTCTTTCTGTGAAAAATAGTCACGTGGGATCAAAGTCACTGTTTGAATACTGTAGTGTTTAAAAGGAAGGGACAGGCTGTGTCAAAAGAGAAATTCCTGAAGCACTGGGTGTTTGCTGTCTTCACTTCCTGGAACCTAGAAAAAGAACAGAGGATAAAAATCCCGGAATTTCTAATCTTTAACTTGATAGTGGGGACCTCAAAAAGTTCAGAAAAGTAGTATTGCTCATGGATTTGAGAATTCTGAGGAATTCTGAGCCTATCGTGGTTAATTAAACAATGTCAGAAAGCCTCGGGTAGTTTGATGATCAGTATTTGAACTAACAGGATAGTCTGTGTCTCAGCTCTGAGTCCATGTAAGAAGCGATTCCCAGAGAGCTGGTGATGGATATGGGCTATAGACCATTTCTAACATCCATTTTCATGCATCCAGCCTTGTTTGGATAGATACTAAAAGCATTTATCATTATGGAGACAATCAAATTCTGCCAGTTGGCCACAGGACTACAGAAAGGGATCTGGGTGTCCCGTTTATCAATGAAAAACTTACATTGTGTTTTCTAAAGCTGCCCGTACTCACATTTCAAATGGAATCAATTTGCAAAAGAAAATAAATTCACTCCTGAAAAGGCAAAGTTAAAGTTTTGGTTAGCAAATTTGAAACAGTTGCAAAAATCAATGTAGTAATGTATGTGCACTGTTACGTGTAAGTCTGTAATTAAAAAGGAAGTTTTCTCTCTTGGTTGATTTTGTGTCTTACCCTTTTCTATAATCTTAGTGCATACTCATTGCTTGCCATGTTCTTCTCTGATTAAATTACCCTGCTTGCCTTTTCCATCATTCCCAAGGCTGTTTTAGAACTATACAAATCATGTCATATGAGAAATATTTGTGTTAATGTATCTTATATCGAGCTCAACATCACTGGTTTGCATTTTAGTCTTCCTTGAGATCACACAAGACATATTAAAGTAACACAGATGACAGACTTAGTATATTGCTGTCATTCTCTATTCTGTTCCCAAAAGCTTTGCTGGAGACTAATTGAACCAGCCCAGCCTACTCCCGAAACAGCTGTTGTAAACACGTTGCAATCTCTGTGTCTTCATTTCTGTAGTTCCTTTTTCACATCTTCTCACTGTCTAAGGGTTTAAAACCCTCGTTGATCCAACTCCACCTGCAAGCCACCTGGATCTGCCCAGGAGTTGTTAGTTTTAGGTGAAGGCACTCAGCATACTGGAAAGGTCTTGACTTTCCTTGTACTAATGTAGCAGGCTAAATAGATGCCACCTTGCAGCTCTCTATTCTGTGTGTGATGAGTCAATACAAGCTTGGTTTCTCACTACTAATGTGTTAACTTTTAATCTCTGATTTCTGTTTTAGATAATGGTTAGAGGAGAAAATGACAACATATTGAAATTTTATGCTGAAGACCTCATAGTAAAAGACAATATGCAGAAACAGTCTAGTTGTCCTGAAGCTCTTATCCAGATCTGTTGAATTCATAAGACTATAGAGTTAGAATGACATATTCAAGGCTAATTGTGTGATAGGGTACCCCAGGAGGTCATATCAAAAGCTGTTTGTGGGGAGTATAGTGACGGTGGGCAGACACTGTCTAGTGTATTTTAGTAAACAGAGGAAATAAAAGAAGTCAATCCATATTGCATGCAGATCTGATGAAATGGTGTTTTTCCTCCCTTGGCAACTTCCAGTCGGAATTGTGTGATTGACATCTATATTTGAGTGCAGTAGAATAATCTCCAAGCACCCAGGTTAGAGCTATCCTAGGGATTAAGAAAGAAATTGTGCATGCAGCTTCAAAGGAATGGAATTTGGGGTCCTCCATTTCAGCACTAGCTTTTGCCAGAAATCTTAAAAGGTTTTTATTCCCCACACAAGCATACAATTTCTCTTCACCGTTTCTTGTGGTGAACTTTCATATTTGTTTTTCTGTGGTTGAATTCTGTGCTGAGTTCTTGTTGAGGGAAGACATGAGATACATGACAAGAGGCAAACTTTCAGATCAAATCCTCTGAGGGCCAAGTGTTAAATACATTGTGTGTAGCAAGTCCCAGAACATCCCAGTTTAAGTCCTCCAGGACCTTCAGCGTACCAGGGATATGTAAGAAGAGATCTTTGCCTGTAGTCTCAGTCCAATGGATCATTGCATTGCATGCAGCTGCAGGATATTGAGGAATCCATTTCTTTCCTCTCCATTCAGGGTGTTGCCTACTGCAGAAGGTTGACCCCAGCTAGACACTAATGCCAGGCAAAGCCACTCTATCACTGCCCCTCCTTAACTTGGCAGGGAACTGAAAACGAAATGTTTGTGGATTAAGATAAGGATGGGCAGAGATCACCTGCCAGTTACTATCATGGGCAAAATAGACTAGACAAAAAAATTAATATTTTACAAATTAAATCAGGTGGGATAGTGAGAAATAAACCCAAATCTTAAAAACACCTTTACTCCACCCTTTCCTTCATCCCAGGCTCAACTCCATTCCAAATTTTTTGTGCCTCCTCCCACCAGCAGGTGCAAGGGAATGGAGAATGGGGGTTGTGGTCAGTTCATCATAGGATGTCTCTGCCACTCCTTCCTTCTCAGGACCACAGGCTGCAGAGGAATCTTAGTTCTGGTGCCTGGAGCATCTTCTCACCCTGCTTCTTCCTTGAACCAGTGTCTGCAGAGTTTTTTCTATCACATATTGTCACTTCTCCCTTCTCTGTCAGCAGTTGCTCCTGTGCAGGGGTTTTTCCTCCTTCCCCAGCTTCATAACTATGCTATCGCAGAAACACTACCACTGTTGCTGATGTCCTCAGCCTTGACCAGCAAGAAGCCCAGCTTGGGGAATCTTCTAGCAGCTCCTTACAGAAGCCACCTTTGTAGCCTCCCCTACTAAAACCTTATGCAACTACACAAAAGAAAATTATGGGAAATGGCTGCTGTTTTATCCAGAAAACAGTCTCTGGTGATCCGAAAAATCTTGGTGTACAGAATTTCACCCAATGTAAGTCAGTCCTACTAAATCTCCTTCTCACTACTCCTATATGGACAGTTATGCTTACATGGGCTCTGGAGAAAAATCACTGCCAGCAAGATGGGTGGTCCCATCTATTTCTTAAATGAAAGAGGAGTCATAGGTTATACAGGAATCAGAGGGTCTCTTTGTTGTTAAAAGAGCCAAAATAGTTCAATCTTAAATCCAAAACTGATGCCTGTAGTTTTTGGAACTTAACGTTTAGCATCTTAAAATAAATTATTGCTGCAGTATATCCATGATTTGATTTCAGTAAGCACTCACCAGCAAATATTAGATTAAACCTCAGACCTTCAACCCACAAGTTTTGTGTGTCTGTGAGAAGAGAGCTACCATGGACCAAAGCCATCTTTGCTGGTTTACATCAGCAAAAATAGTACCATACACTGCCAAATATCTCCCAAACTATTTCAGGCTAAAGTAAAAGCCTTTGCTGCTGAGGAAACAAGACTGCAAAGTGCTCCTGAGAACAGGATTAGCAAGAACTGCTCCAAATTGAATCACTGACCCTGTCTGAGATTTGCATTGTTCTGCATTCATCTTGAATAAAAGTCTAGCAAAATCTAAATAGAAAAGTTAGTCTTTATTTAAAAATAAATCTAAGAATATCATTGTTCCTGATAGTGAGCTAAGAAAGTGTTGTCATGGGTTGTGCTATGTTTTGCAGGGAAACTTCTGTTAAAGAAAATGCAGTACAACTTGTAACCTGAAAAATAAACCAGAAATTACTAGAAGTCAGGAGTAAATCTAGGGAACATTGAGAGGAGAGAGTTTTATGATTAAAGGGGGTTGGAAACTTGGTAGTTGAACAACAAAATTGTAAGAATTGTAAGAAAACTTTTTTTCAACTTAAATATTTTAATGCAATCAAACTGATTTTTTATCAGCTTTTCCTTAAATAAAAATGTCATGTGACATCTGAAATAAACAAGATTGAATTTTCTTTTTGTTAAAGTTATAACAAAACAAAATATGTTGACATATTAGGAGCAATCCTTGGTAGCTTCTTTTGTTCTTACTAATAATCCTTATGTAATTTGTGAATACTTTGGAACACATTCTGCTTCATTTTTATCACATTTTTAATTAAGCAGATTTTCACCAAGTTGATATTGAACAGCCAGTAGATGGCAGAATGGGTTTATTTATTAAGGTGTTAAGGTGAGCCCAGCTACCTCTCTTCGTTTAGAGAATTAAAACCCCGGAGAGAAAAAATATGTTTGGGCTATGGTCCACTCTGTGGCTCAAGTTGATCATGTGTCCATTTGTATTGCAGTTTTTATACTTTCCATTGAAAAACTGAAAGATAAAATACTGATGCACATGTTATAGGGTTTGGTTTTGGGGTTGGTTTGTTGTTGCTTTTTTCAAGTACACTAGTGTAAGAAGAACATAAAAGTGTTAGGGGGAACAATTCTGACCCCCTGCAGCCTTAACAGAAATTTGTAGAGAAGTCCCATTTTGCCTGACTTCCAGCCTTACCTCTAGCCACAATTCTTGTTTGCATGCACTGGTTGAATAGGTTTGTATCATGTTTGAAGCTGATTTCTGGAAGCTGCCCTAGTACAAGGATCCTATTTAAAAAAGGAATGTTTATTGATTTTTTTGAGACACTGTTTTTGTTCCTTCTACAATGGGATAAACCCAAAACTTTTAGAAAGCTGTCAAGATCAGTTAAAAAATGAGGAAGCTAGAAAGTAGCCCTCTCCTATGGGTTTTAGCCCTGGGGGTGAAATATAGCATTTGGGGTTGGAAGACCTAATAAATGCATGTTTCCTGTTCTCTCTGACATACTTGGCCTTCAGTCATGCTGAGCTGGGTTTGTCACGCTTTATCTTATGCTTCCATGTGAGATTGCATTCTGTCTATAAGAAGCATTGGCAGCTAAAAATATCAGTGAAATTGGTACAGGCCTGAAATTAACACTTTGAGCTTTGGAAATCTCATGTGGTGCTTGCTATACCACTGACTGAGGCTGATCTTTTAAAAGATTCACAGCAGAGAACTAAGGAGAGAAAAGTCCTCCCTCTCTTTTTGTCTGAGGTTATCACATAAACACTGTTGCATTTTTCTGTTCCAAGGAGCAAGAGCCAAATTTTTGTGTGTGATCCCAGAAATTCTGCCTTAAAAACACAATGTGCCATATCATTTAATCTTAGCAGAATGAAGGAGTGCGTTTATTAATTTATTCATTTTAGAGAGAAAAGCTAGCACTAAAATGTAGGATATTTTATAGGAGCACCGTTATAGGAGCTCTCATTTTTTCGCTCTTGATATTTTATTGTTTTTTACATTTGATTTAACTATAGCTCCCAAGGCTTGGTGAGGTTCCAAGTACATAGAGATTAAAACCATGAGCTGGATTGCAAATCAGCGTTAGTCTTTTAAAATAGAACGAGTTTAGTAAGTTGATGTTTATTTAAGCCAAATGAGTGAAAATTGCAATATGCAGTACAGTAGGGCCACAAAAAGACAGGAGGTCAGATTATAATCTCATTAAATTAAAAGAAACTGGTGTTATTCAAAAATTAAATGAGATCAAAATCTGTGCCCTCTCCCCACCCACCCCCCAAATCTTCTATTATGTGTTGCAGGCTAGATTCACGGAGGACCTACTTGGTTGTAATGCTTAATATCTTAGCACTTAATAAGGACTACAGCAACATAATAGAAATTAAATCAGAACCTATCTTCCTACAGAATTTAAATAGACTCTGACAATTCTCATTGTGTTCAAAACAGGCAGCATTAAGTCATCATGCAAAGTAGGCAGGCACAGGCCCACCAAATACTTAAAGACAGGATATATTAAAATCCTGATAAGCAGAAGCATCCCGAAAGCTGCATGGGGATGCCTCTCCACTCTTAAGAGTTGCAGCCATGCCTTACACCTTTTCCTGTAAAGTATGGTGTGGTGTAGTCAGGCTATTTCATCTTACACAGTAACTCACTGTTTACAGTAGCAGTTGCTTAAAGCAAAATGCAGAAATTTTGTGGGCAGCAGGAAAGAGAACACAAGGATTTCACCTGTCATATTCTTTTGTTTTCTTCTTTCTTGCCCTTTTCTATTGAATTGAGCATTATTTCTTTTCCTTACTGTAAAATAATTTCTCCAAGAGTATTTATAAGTTCTCTCTCCCAGCACCATTCCCACTTACCCTGAAGAACTGCAGAACCATAGAATCATAGAATGGTTTTGGTTGGAAGGTAATTTGAAGATCATCTTGTTTCACCCCCCCAACACCCACCACCCTCCTCCTGCCATGGACAGGGACACCATTCACAAGACCAGGTTTTAAAAAGTCCAACCTGGCTTTGTGCACTTCCAGGGATGGGGCATCCACAACCACTCCGGGCAACTTCACCACTCTCACAGTAAAAAAATTTCTTCACAATACCAAATCTAAACCTACATTCTTTTAGTTTTAAGCCATTCCTCCTTGCCCTATCACTATATGCCCTTGTAAATAGTCACTTTACAGTTTTCTTTTAGGCTCTCTTTAGAAACCCAAAGGCTACTAAAAGGTGTCCCTGGAGCCTTCTCTTCTTCAGGCTGAACAATCCTAACTCTCTCAGACAGAAGGACTTGTCCTAAAGACTGGGAAATAGAATATATCTGCAGGTGTACTTGTACAACACTGTGATTACACATAGCATTGTTACACAAAACCAGACTACTCTATCAAAAAGAAATTAACAAAGACAAGAACATCTGTCGTGACTGGATGTTTTGCTTAGTCTGTTCCTGGGTGGGTACCAAGTCAAGGTGAACAGGGGACCTGGGGTCTAGAAGGCACTTGCCACCTTTGTATTAACAAATGAAACAAGCAGTGAAATGCTCTCAGTCACCTACATGGACAGTTAGACTGTTAAAACAATCCTTAACACAGCTGTGGCCTGGAAAGAGTAGTGGTGCCCAGAAATATCCCCACGCGCAGCTCAGGAATGTGAGTATTTGAGGGACCATTTCCAACATGCTACTTTCCTGCCTCCAAGGGGCTTTGGATCCTGGAAGGTTTATAAGGTTTAACATGTTCTGTAGGCTACCCTGTGCTGGTTTGCCACAGCGTCTGGAAGTGTTTTTGAGTATGTTGAATTCCCTAGCCTAGGGTAAAACATGTTTCCTAGCTCTCAGCCAGGCCAAACCACGAGGTGGGTCAGGGGCCTCTTAGAGCTGTTGTCCTACCAGGCAGACACCTTTCACAAGGCCGTGTTTATGGTGCCCTCACATTGCCACAATTAGCAGCTAAGCAAGAATTCTAAGTGCCATGATTTTTGATAGAGTGTCCTGGGGTTGTCCTAGCCTTGGCCCTGGTTTTCCAATAAAATGTCTCCAGCCTTCCTTTTCCTTCTGTTTTCCTTGACAGGAAAGGAAGACAAAACAGGGGCTCAGAGAGTGAAGCTACCCAGCCATGGAGTGGGTAAAGCTCAGAAGCCCTTGCTTTCCCTGGAGGAAACTTCTTTCATTGTCAGCACATGGGAAGGGGAAATTGGGGCTGGGATCAGACTGCCAAGGGCTGCTTTGATGTTGGCCTGTTTGTTTGCTTCCTGCTTCCTGGACCCCTACCCTAGGGGCTGGGACCATCGGTTGTGGAAGAAACACAACAGGATGGCCAGCAGCAGCCTCCAGACAAGACGGCAGCAGATGACAATGATAGGAGTGGGTGGCATCAGCTTAAGCCAAATGAGGGAAAACCTGAAAGGATAAGATCAGAGAATGAAACAGAGAGACAGGGAACTGAGGTGAGGTGATAGGTGTCTGGGGTGAGAGAGCAATGGTTATTCAAATGGGGAAAGTGTAGGTGGAGACCTTTGGGAAGCTGTGCAGCAGAGCCTTCCATGAATTTGTCTGAAAGTTACTAATTTTCAGTCCTGACGCAGGTCGTGTTCAACTCTTTATAAGTGAGGATATCACATGCTAACAGAGTATGGCCTTACCAGCCCTCAGTCATCGTGAGGCTAGTGGGTACTAAGCATTGTGCCCTTGAGGCCACACATACCTGTATGGTGGGCTCTTCTGGGCACCAGCTCACATCAACCAAGTTTCAGGCAAACCAAAAGCCATGATAACTTGTTGGGATCTCTGTCACATGGCACAGGACAAACCTGCAAGTTCTGAAATATTTTCAGACATTTGCAGGGATTTTTTATTCCTTAACCTCTTTGACTCTATGGGTTCTCATAGCTGAGAAAAGGACATGACCAAGATAATCTCTCATTGACAGTAAAGAAAGTAAAAATCTGGATTTATTCAGGTTATTTAAAGACCCACTGTGATATCACACAGCTGCTCTGATAAAAGAGAAGGTAAATTAGTTCTAGAATTTGTCAGTCAGAATTTCTATCATGTCACTACTCTTGAAAATGGTTGATCAGGTCAATCAAGCCACAGAATGTCAGTCTGTATCTCATAATAGCAGTGGGACACCCTGGTCATAACTAGTCATTTATGACTTGCCCATAGACACCTTAATGCAGCAACCCTACTTATGTTCCGGCAGATACTTAGTGGAAATACAAATAGCACATTTTGGGTCAACCCCAGAGCAACTGATAAATAATGACAGCTTTAACTGTGGTTTTCTGTTAACAGTTAGATGTTTTCCTCCAAAAATAGTAATTCTTGTCACTCCAGTCATTCGTATCTTTGTTACTCAGCTGACATAGCCAACACTATAAGATAAAGGTAGATAATATGCAAAGTACTAAGAAAATGTGCAGTGCAATGTAAAAGTATGGATCTCCTCTAAGCAGTGACAGTGAAGTGTTTCCTGCCAGGAATACTTACCCTTAAAGAAGGCAGATGCACATACAAACAAACAGCACTGATCAAGCCACAGTGTATTTGCCCTTTTGTCAGTGACCCTGTCTCAGCTTCAGGAAGACATGATGAATAGTGGGTCCCTGGAGAGACTTCTTGGCTTTAAGGGACAAAGTCTCAGTTTTGATTCAATTGGAGAGAGGGAAGCTGTATATGACTTATGTCAGAAATATAAAGGAAGGCATATCGCTTGTCTGATACCCAGGCTACAGAGAGTACGTGACTACATTACTCCGAACACTGCAAGAAGGCTGAAGTTACAAAAGTGAAATGAAAGCCACTGCTGTTTTGTGGAAATGACTTTTCTCTGAGGGAAAACGAGAAAGAGAACACCAGAGGGCACTATTTCGTTTTCTTAGAAAACCTGGTTGCAAAGTTATGTCAAAACAGGGAATTATTTGGGATACTCATATTCTTCCCTTTTATTTAGGTGTTCCAGCCATCTTAGAGAGAACCTTTCTACTTTAAGAGAGAAATAATGTTAAATGGCTACTTCAAGATTGCACTAATCAGTGACATGTATAATTAAGCATTACGATCAGTACTGCAATACTTCTCAAGCAAAACATTAGTGAGCAACTGGATTTTTGCACTAAAACATCTCTTGCATTCAAGTCTCAGAAGCCTTTGATTGGGACCTGAAGGTCCAGACCATTGAGAAATGAGAAATGTCCTCACTATAAAATTATTAGATATGAGGCTATTAGTAAGGCAATGAGATTGTGAACATCATATATGCACATCCTGGAGCTATGCATTTATCATTATGTTTTTTTATTTATTATGCTTTTACATGTCAGTCAGGAACACAGAACTTTAAATTAATAGGAACTCTGGATACCACATGTAGATGCCTTATGGGGAACACTTAACTGTGGCTTTTATTGTTCTGATTAATTTAGAGGGTAAAATGACACAATCTGTAGAATGTGATGTTTGAGGGAGGGAACCACAAACTTCTAGGGGGAATTAACTTATTAGCAAATTCCTTGCTTCTTCATTATTGGTGATAGGGCTATCATGACACAAACACAAAACACGTCAGTTTTGTCTTGTCGGCAGTGTATTTTATTAATTATATAGTGATCTTACAGATCAGGCCCATTGAACACAATTAAAAAAAGATACTTACAAAGTTTTCATGACTATATTTTGGACACAGGTGACAGGCAAATAAGATGCAGACTGACCTAAATAAGCTATTCAAAGTGCACTGAGAAAATAATTTATTAACCTTTAACCATGACTTTTAAAATCACATAATAGTTTTAAAAATTTGAAAAAAATTTGAAATTTCTAGCGTGGGTATTGGAGGTGAGCCAGTCAAAATCTACATCTACAAAATGAGTAATTGCATACACAAACAAGGTTTGTGGATTACAATTACCCATTTTGCATGGTCAGCTAGCATGAATGCATAGATTCAGCTTGAGGCCGCAAGACTGATGTCTCCAGAGTTTGATGGAAAATTAGAGATGTGAACAAGTTTGAATGAACAAGCACCAATGCAATCACCCTATAAAACTCAAACCATCCCAAATGGGAAAATAGATGGTGGGAAAAGATAAAATCTACTATTTTTGTTTTAAATAAGCATTTCACAACAAAACAAAGCACAAGCCCCAAAACTTGTACTTTTTGTGTTTGGCCAAAGTTAAAATAGAAGCAACAGAACAGTGGGGGGAAATCTTGTTTTTTAGAATAACTGGACTGAACAGACTTTGCTTCTAGACTCAAGCTGTTAAAAAATGTCACACTGAGTCTCTTCAGTTAGTCTTACAGAAGAAGGACCAATTTCTTGGCTGTTCTTCTGATTTCAGTTTTAGAAGTTTCAGTGTGCCTCTTGCCGCCACACTGCACTGAGTTTTATGTGTGACTAAGCATGCTGGCTGCATGGTTGCTATATTCCAGCTGTGTCCTTAAAATGACACACACAACTTAATTGACCATCTGGACCCCAGCCTTTTCCATAGTCTGTCCACAGAAGTCTGTCTGCACAATTTTTTGACCCCCAAATGTAAATTAATACTGTGGGCACCCTTAATAGCCTTCCTTTGCCTGTATTGTGACTTACCAGCGTGTTTGAAGAAGTCTTGTATTTTCTGTCTACACAGACGTCAAGGAGGCTTTGCAGTTGTATTATCTTATTTGTGGTTATTCAGCTGCAGAAATTCCCCTTTTCCATGATACAACTGGAGCCCAATTTACCACATTCCAATTAACTACCTCTGTTAGTATTAGTTTTCATGTGGTCTGTTGCTTTTACCTGTGATGGAGTTTTTTTTGCATCCTGAGCCAAGTGGTTAGCCAAAGTTCAGGATCTTACAGGTTTAGGAAAAATTATAATGATGTTTATGTGCAAACAAGTTATGCATAACCCTATTTCCCTAAACAGCATAAAAATTAAAAGCAGGTAGATTATTTTCTCAGAGTATGTAAGAAGTCATTTAATATCAAAAGTTTTCCCAGAAGTCCTGAGCTGAAGAATTTCTCTGCTTCCTCTCAGGATGATACGTTCAATTCCATTGACACTGAACTGGGGCTCTGCAACTGAAAGCCCAAAATTGATTATTCAAACAGTCCCTTTAACCTTGCATCTGACCTGAGCTGTTTTCTTTAGGCTAAACTTTCCCAGGATTCATCAGTGTCCCTCTGCTAACAGTCTTTTATCTCAGTTGAGTTGTGTGACCTCCTGTGTGCATCCAAGACAAAGGCAACTATGAACGTTGTTCAGTGCAGCAATAATAAAAACCCAAGAAAATATCTGCTGTGTTCACTTTTTCTATCATAAACCAGGCATTACTAAAGAGGAAAGGGGGGATTCAAGAGGATACAGAAAGAGTGAATGTAGTTTAGAATTTATCTCCTGGACAACTAAGATATTCACTGTGAGTGCTGTGCTTTTGTAAAGCTGTATATTGTCTTATTCCCCTTGCCCTGTAAGACACTAGAATATCAAATGAAGTAGAAGGAGTTGATGTCTCATAAAATATGCTGTCTTGTTCTTTCTTTTTTTCTCAGCGTAGTTATATTAGACATTGCACGATTTCAAGCTTCTTCATTATCGTAGCTACACGCTCTCCTGGCAGTGTATTTCATGCTGAACTGACCCACTTCAGTGGAGACTGATTCTTTCTCTAAACTTTTCTGCATTGCAGATATGGTCTGTAATGAAAGCAATGAGCAAGAAACAATATTCACTTCCCATTATGTTTTTTGATTTTCTTACTGAAGTTGATTGAAAAGCTGAGCACAGTGTTTTCATTTTTTTTGGCTGCTCCCTTAGAAAATGCGAAGATATTAATTTCACTATGCTGAAAAGCCAGGACAGAGCAGATTTCCTGAACTGCACTACAAATTAGGCTCATGTTCTAGAAATACAAGTCTGAGGACAGACTGCTACCTCTCACACTATTTGCTGCTCTCTGCGGAACTGTCTGTCCCCCCCTCATAAAACTTACCCTTGTTCTGAGAGCCTATGGGATCCTTAAGAAACAATCATGCCCTGCAGTAGATATTTAAAGACTTAAGAGATGCTTAGACTTTGTACTGGTCCTTTGCACAGGAGTCACATTTCATTCAGTATAAGATTTTTTTTACAGTAAACCTAGTTTTAATAACCGATCTTCCACAGTGATTGAAAGCTCCTGCTTCACTTTAGCTATTAATCTTCTTTGAAACACATTTAGGTCATCATTGCTTGATATACTAAAAGCAAGTAACTACAATATTGTATGTCTGTTATAACTTCAGGGGACACCGTAGCATCACTGTCAGAGGTGTTCTTTTTCTGGTTCCAATCTGAAATCAAGTACCTGCTTGAGATATGGGACTTCAAAGTGGTTCAGGGGTCATTTCTGCCTTGAGGGATGGATTTATTTTTTTTCTTTATGAAAGAGTAGTTGCTATGGCCACATCTGGATTTTCAATTCTTTTGAAGCTGAATTTCAGTGAGTGCAGGATCACACAATATACTTATTCTGGCTTAGCCAAGTCAATTACTTTAAAAAGGCCCCACATTTTCTTCCTATGCCACATTGCATGCTTTCCTGTTTTCACAACTGCAATAGATCTTAAAACGAGAAATCTTTTGTTTGTTAGATAGAATGACCAGCATGTGGCTGTACTGGTAATGATGCTGAAACCTGGTACATTAGAGATAAGAATTGCTTCCAGGTATGATAACAGTAATATCTTTCTCTGATGGTAGGGTAATGAGTTCATAGTTATACGGGGTAAATCAGATACTGAAGCAGAATACTGAGTGAAATCTAATTTCCATCTAACTCTCATGGTTACTTTTTTATTGGTCCCATATCTTAATATAAACATAAGTTTTGGGGTTTCCTGTGTGGTAAGAATCTTATGATTGTTATTTCAATCATCAGTCATTTACTGTCTATTATACTGACATAAAAGGTCATAAAAAATTAAGGATCTGGGTAATACTTGGAAACCGGACAAGCTTTTCAAAGTTCAGATAAGGTGTTCAGAAATCTCTTGTTCTATCCAGTTCACCTTCAATGCCAAGAACTGAAAAAGCCCAGATTCTGTTGCTCGTTCTGCTTCATCCATTTATACATATGTAGAACATTTTTTCATAGGAAGCATTCTCCAGTCATTTCTGCAGTTATTAAACAGCTGCCAAATTTTGGCCTGAAATTCTCCATGTCTGTATTACACTCATTTATCAAGCCATAATGCTCCCAGATGAAGTTATCAAGTAATCAATTAAATAGGTAATTACAAAACACAAAATTGACCTGACAACATTGCAAGTTCCTTTCAAAGTCTGAGTTCAGACTTCTGTTATTTTTATCTTATAGCAACTGAAGCCTTATCTATTGTTGATTATTTTATAATAGTGTACAAAGAGAATCCCAGAACTCTTACTTTAGTTGTTATGTTATTTGTGCCCTAGGAAATATACACCCTCAAACCCAAGTTCTGGAAGTCAAATAAAGGCAGAAATGAGCTTATTATTTTGTCTGAAAAAGTAAGTTAAATCCAGTCACACCTCCCACTGAAATCCAAGGATAGCTTTTTATATGTCTCTATGTGTTAAAAATATGCTATATCTACTACCAGATTTTAACTTATTAACCTTCATTTACTATGAGTATTGCAAATGTTAAAATCATATGGACGTAAAGTTGAGAAGAACCTTGAGAAATCATGTAATCCAAAACCCTGCCTGTGTAAGACAGAACTAGAGGTGGGAAAGTGACAGAATAGGAAGGATGTGTACTGGTTTTGCCTGGGAGAGGGTTAATGAAGAAAATGAACTAGCTGGTATGGGACTATGATTTGGTTTCGTTATCTGTCGATAACACTGGGATGTTTTAGTTATTACTGAGTTACTGATTACACAACATCAAGGCCTTTTCTTTTCTCACCCTACCCCACCAGAGAGTGGGCTGGGGGTGCACAAGGATTTGGGAGGGGACACAGGCAGAACAGTTGACACCAGCTGACCAAAGGGATATTCCGTATCATATGGCATCATGCTCAGCATATAGAGCTGGTGGGTGGAAGCTTGCAGTGGCTTCCGGTACTCAGGGACTGGCTGGGCATTGCTTGGTTGGTGGTGAGCAATTACTTTGTTTTGCATTTCTTGTTTTTCTTGGGTTTGCTTTTATTTTACCCCCCTTTGTCATTGTTTGGGCTTTTTGTGCTCTTTTTTTTTTTCTTTTTAATTGTTAAATTTTCTTTATCTCGGCCACAAGTTTTTACACTTTTACGCTCCCAATTCTCTACCCCAACCCACCGAGAGGGGGTGAGGGGTGTGCATGAGTGAGAGGCTGTGGGGTGTTTAGCTGCCTGTTGGGGTTAAACCATGACAAAGGGAGTTGGACAAAAGCTTGAACACTGACAAACAGAACTGTGGTTAGGAGATCATAATCCCTCCTCAAGTCTTCCTATTTCCCTACCGTCAAAATGTTTGTGATTGGCAAACCATATTATTGCTGTTCCCCGTTGGTGACAGTTTTGTTAACTTTTATATCACTGGCTTAAATACAAAAAATGCTCTGAAATATATCTGAAGGTTTCTTCTGATCAGAATTAATGTGGAAGTCAGTACAATGATAGAAACAACTTTATGATCTAATTTTGATTTTTTAAAAACAAAATAAATTGGAACACAGGTAGGGCTTCCACCAGTAATGAATTTTAGCTCATCATGGCTAGGCTTCATGAACGAAGATTTGAGAAGGGTTCTACCCACGCTTGCTACAAGCGCGCTGATGGATGAATTTTAGCTACATAATGAAGAAAAACATCTTGAAAGCTTCCTTCTTCTGTTCAGAATTGCAAGTTGGCTATCACTAAGATAGATCCAGTTAAGGCAGCTGATGTTGTAGGGAGGAACAGTTCTTATCCTTGCCTCAGCTGGGAGCATCCAATACAATCTCTTAAATCAAAATTATCAGTGTTGGTCACCCATGACGCACTGTGTATAAGTACACTTATTTAAGAGTTACATCTGAACGCAAAGGTCTGTACATTCCCAATAACAGTGTGTATCAGCTGGAGCTCTCAAACATAGAGAATGCTGCATTATACATTAAAAAATTTAGGTCATAGATAACTCAAACTTGGCATCTGAAATTAGCAAATACTTCCAACTTTAGTCTGTGAGAGTCTCATATCCTTGTATGTGAAACAAGAACAATATATACCACGCCTCAGGGTAGTTCTGCAGATACCCTAAACAGTATTTGTAAAGTAATTGCATGTTTTAGAGTTATGAGCACATAGAAAAGCCTAAGAGAACATAAATAATAGACACAGTGGGAAATAAAACTACCACTGAAATAGCTGCTAAGTAAATAAGAACTGCTTGTTCTTTGCAATGGATGGAAAAAAGGCTGTGCAGTCACGAAATAAAAAATTATATTATAATACAAATATTAAAGGCCACTGAACTATATTTTCTCCAACTTCAATTTCATTTTTTCACTTTCCAGTTTTGTACTGATATTTTAACATCACCTAACTGTTTCTAGCACAATCAAATGACCTTTATTTTCCTTTGCACTATGAAGTGCATGATTATGTCATACAGGAAAAGAATTTTACAGTCATTCATACTGGATTATGGGATTAATCACAGGAAAAACAACTCCAAGTGAATTATATAGATCATATCAAATAAATGGAAACAAAACCTTTCGACTATACCACTCGTCACTCCCTGTACAGCACACTGCATAGACTGCTTGTAAATTCTTGAATAAATGTGGTTATTTCTAAGAAACTATTTTTCAATCCCTTCTTGCAAAACGAGGATTGGTTTTTCTTGTTTTGTCTAGTAAGATATTAAGCCTTAAGTGCTGTGGTTTCAGGTAAAATAATAATATGGATACCTGGCATATGATCCAGTCTGTTGCCTAGATAAGAGCATCGAAAACTTCAGCTTAATTATAAAGGTGTCCCTGGGACAAACACACCCAAACGTGTTGCTAGGAATTTGATCAAAATGCCATACATGTTGTCCAGCACTAAGTCAAAACATTCTCTGTTTTTTTGTCTATTTTGCTACATGCTTAGTACAAGTAAGTATAAACACAAAGCATAATATACCTTATAGAGTGGCTTAGGAACAAGAACTCAGCAACTAGGTTGTCAAGCACAGATTTTTAGGAAAAGCTGCTATGATATGCCCTTTAAGAGTCACAGTGATTTTGCCCTGTCTCTAGCCCAGCTGCTCCCTCAACCTCCTCAGCCCGCTGCAGCACATCAGTATGTCTCCCAACACTCCCCACGGTTTGCCCTACAGCACAACAACCAAACACAACTAAATCATTCCAGTTAATTCATGCCCTCAGGTGCCCTAAGATTACTCAGAATCAAGCTAGTCATTGTTATCCTTGGAAAACAATGGGGGGTGATCTGGCCAAAAAATTAAACTAGTTTAAAAATAGTTGACAGCACCTGGGTTAGCTGAGGCAGAACTAAGCAGAACTCAGCTTCACAGGCAAACAAGAACTGTTTTTCTTTTATGCCTACTCAGAACCAGAGGATAACAAAGTAGCTTGACACAACATGAGGAGAATTATCTTGCAACTCAGGAATGCTGCAAGACTCAGACTGGTGCTTTGCTTTACCCCTTCTCACTGTCTCTCCAAATTCTCGGGTTTACAGTTATCATCATCAGGGTATTAAAACTCTGCAGGCATCATCTACATCTGTCTGCACCTGGCAAATCCTGTATTCTCCCCCTCATATAAATCCTACTGCTGAAAAGTTGGTTTATAAATTCTGTCCACTCAGGGTTAACCGTGCAGTCTCAAAAAACTCTTGGCTCGTAAGCCATGCAAAGGGGAAATTAAAAATGAGAGGGAGGGAAACAGACAACAATTAAGCACACTAAAATTAATTAGGTTTTTTTTTTTTTTTTAATGTGCTGGTGACCTGAAGAGAAGCATGCCTTTTCTAAACCCTTTCAATTCTTTCATATGAGATACATTTTTCAATTTCTCTGCTTTCTATCCTGTAGTCATTTTGGTCTTGAGTGAAGACCCAGAGATATACCAGTTTATTCCGGATAAGCATCCATAAGATTACTTTCTTATCTGAACCTTGTCCAGAGCTCTTTGTTTGAGAATTCAAACCATAAATCAACTTCCTTGTGGTATTCCTAGGAATTATTTTTTGTTGGCTAGACTGGAGACTTTGTAAGACAGTCTTTCTTGAGGTATTTTGGGACTTCAGATTATAGCAAGATTACTGCAGGCTCTCAAAACAGATATGGACACACACACAAAATAAACAAAAAGGACCTACCTCAAATCTCAAACTGCTGTGCTACTTGTGAAATGCTCACTATCAGAAAGAGGGAGCTAAATTCAACTCTCTCTCCTGGTGTAAACCAGTATTAATTCTCTTACCTTCAGTAAGACCTATTCTGAATCACCAATAATTAAACTAATGATGTAATAGTACAAAATCTTCAACTGGAAAATTAGGTTGTGCCATCTTCTCTGATGATGTCATTGATTGAAGGAAGCTACATGACCATGTAGAACTAAGTTTGTTGTCTTTTAAAGAAAAAAATCTGGATCCAAAAGATCCCATCTCCTGTGTCTCAAAACAGTCTCCTAAAAGATTACGTTAAAATGCAGTAGTTTTTTTCCAAGATAGTTGCATGTTATTCTAGATTGAAACATTACCACTGCAAACACCCCATGCGTGAGAACGTTTCCCCACAGAGTGTTTGACTAAAAAACTATTTTCCTTTAGTGGTGGAAGTTGATTTGTAGTGGCTTGTACTGTACATGTTTGGTGTCTCCACAAAATTCTCTAGCCAACTATAATGTATTTATTAGCATGGGATAATCTGAAATTATTTGCTTTCTGCTCTGGAAGGTGGTGATCTACTGTCTGTGCAGGGTCTCCAAAGCCTGCTTTTTTTTTCTATCTCCGTTTCTTCAGACAACAATGTGATGCTCTCTAAACAGTGTTTACAGTAAAAGCAGTAGCAGACATAAAGAATCAAGAAGTTCATTTATGTGGTTCACTCACCAGACTTCAAGTTTAAGATCATAAGTTTATGGCCCTGGTACTGAGCGGATTATTCAGAGGTGATCCAATTCTTCTTGTAAAAAGCAAAAGTGACATGGAATTCAGCTCAGATGGGAATAGTAGGAAGCCAGTTAATCCTGTCAACATCCTTGTCACATCCTAGCCATGGACAGCTGGGGCTGCTTCAAGAAAAGTGCACTGAGATTGAACCATGGTCAGGAAAGCCGGAGAAGGGTCATGGACCACACTCACAGTCCTCTCAACAGCTGCACTAACTATGGGATGCTAGAGTACTAGTTGGTGTAACAAGTAAATGAAGGCAGGAAATTAAAAAATATTGATTTGATGAAACACCAAGAAGGAGCACAGAGCTGGGGAGATCAGGAGAGTGGGAAGACAACATAAAGGCTTTATATAGGAAGAAAAGGCTTTGGATTTAACTTTCTCTGACTGCTGAACACTCCTCAGGCAAGGGGAGAGCTGGCTCAGATGCCCAGCAAGGGTATGTAGCAGGGAAGTAAGGATTTCCAAGCTGACAGTGTGAGATTGCTTGACCAGTTGTGTGTCCCTAACGGAACAGGAAGAACCATGGATATTAGAATTTTCTTCAGAGAAGTCAGGAGATGGAGATCTGTGTGAACTTCATAGGGAGAGGAAGAGATAAAGAAAGAAAAGGAAGCAAGTAATGTGGGAGAGCCTAAAATGGGACATACATGTTGCACTCTGCCAACTGAATTTATGGGGCTTGCATGATACAGCCAGATTAAGTTCATCTTTGAAAGCAAGAAAGTTAAAGTAAATGCCTCACCTTCTCAGAAAGGCTGAAAACTTCTAACTGCAAATTTCAGGCAAACTCATATGCAGTTCCTGAGCTGACTGTGGTCTGAATCACAGAAGGCTCAAAAGTCATTGGACCCTCAGTAAACTTCCTAGAGAGACACAGGAATGTCTCTTTAATACCATCATTAAATCCCCCTGTGAAGAAAAAGACAAAGGGTGAATTTCAGCTGGTTAAAAGGTGATGTCTGCAATTTGGACACCTTCATCACAACTAGCAATTCCATATTCCCGCTACAGTCAACAAAGTCCTGGTCAGTTAAGTTCAGTCCTGATTCATCTAAACCTCAGTCAGATATTTTAAAGGTCCTAGATGAATCACACACTTGAAATACCCATTTCTTTCCATTAGCTGGGAAGGGAATTGAGGGTGACTAACTCTTAGAAGAGCTACACCCAAAAAGTCAAGTAAAAGGCTGGAAAAAAAAAGGAGAGGAGAATAAGGAAAATGAAAGCTGAAATTGCAAGGTCCCCCCCATACGGCACTCATGTACCTAATGAAGACCAGAACCCCCGATTTTATTGCCATAAGAAGCAAGTTCTGTTGTGGATGGAGAAGAGCAGGGAGTTCCCACATTAATTCAGTTCCCACAACTAAAACTTGAATTTGGCTTGTTGCATCAAAGTTTGTCAGCATGACACTTCAAAATCCTTTAGTTTAACACTCTATTCAATTCTGATTTTGCCAGTTGCTGTGCTGTTTTATCTTCACAAATCCATATGTTTCACTTTTCCAAACATGAATATCTTCAGTTGTTAAATCTCAAGGAATCCAAGTTCCATTACAAGACAGACAGAATCCTAAAAAATTAAAAATAAGAAAAAAAAATCACAAATGTCTTACCTTCAAAAATACCAAAGTTTTTCCAGAAGTAGTAAGTTGGGAAGGAAGTAGAACATCTGGGGATTTCCTGTGTTGTTACACAACCCTGGGAAAAATATTTACAGGGAAAGGAATCTGAAACTAAGGGGGCTTCAGTGACTTGATTACAAATATCCAGAATACTCTTCTGCTTCCATTGTGGTGCCATTACATTAAGCACTCTCTTTTTCAAATGTTAGTGAACATTTATGGTGGTAAATTAAGTAAACACACTCAGAAAACAGTGGATATGAAAATGTTCTTTGTCAGATTTATAAAGAATTGGAAAGTAACATTCCTCAGATTGAAAAGCCAGCTCAGTCCACAGGTGCTCTCCTTAGAGAAAGTCCTTCCCCAACTATTTGGAAAGGTTAGCTGTCCTTCACATGAAAGACCCCCAAAAGCTAATCAGGAGGTTGAAGTTAGCTTTATTGATGAGAAAGTGAATTTGGAGAGCAAAAATCTGCCTCCCTCAGTTTAGTAATCTCAGAATTACTTAAAGGAGGCAATGCAGTGTTGCATCTGTCCTATTACACATCTGCGTGGTGAATGTACTTCCCTTCAAAAGGAAAGCTTTGTGGATAAGGAAGGGGAGTGCCCAGCCTTCAGGGATGGAAAGGCTGCAAAAGAGGTTATTCACATGCAAATTAACAATGTCAACTTTGGGGAAGTCTCTTCTGCATAGTTGTCTATTTTTAGTTATAACATGGCTTTTAGTTCTTATTCAGCCACAGCATTTAATGGACAGTACACCTTTTGTTGAAATGAGATGAAATTACACCTTGAAATGGAATAAAACTCCCAAAGTCAACAATAATTAATGTCTCCCATGAAGTAATCTTTACTAGTGTTATCATGCAAAAAAACCCCAACAGCAAAACAACAAACCAACCAAAACCTGACAACATTCTTCCATTTTCTGGGAGAAAATTTCACCTCCTTAACTATCTTAATTTATTTTGCTTATTTGATGGTACCTAACATATGTAGAAAAGAAGCTAAAACGTGGTTAGGAGTGGTCATCATGTAAAGAAATGCTAACTTTGAGACCAGAGGTGTCCCCAGGAATCTGGATAGTCCTTTGTTTTTCCTCTCCTCATGCAAATACAACTCCTAACTTCCCATTTTTGTCAGTGGTGTTGTTATTTCTATCACATAACCCCTTCAAACATTAAATAAAATTGATCTAGATGTTTCCCTTGAGTCTTAATTAATCAGAAAGAGAAGGTGACGATATAGAATTCCTTTTCCCCTCCCTCAGTTGACAAACACTAAATTTATTCAGATACACTTATTATAGTCTTTTGCCTTATGAATTCTGTCTCCTGGAAGCTAAGATTTATCATAGATTATTAAATCTATATTATTTGAGACTGTTTCGATTTAATAGTCATCTTTATGTTTTAGAATATGTTGTTTGTGAACCAGAATGTAAATACAGCAAAGAAGAAATGTGTTGTCTGCAATCATTTTATTGAAATTAACTGTGACTGCTTTTTTTTGAATGGATATTCTAGATTTTTATTTTTATAAGGATGATTAACGTTGCTATTGGTCCTTTCACCTGAGAACCTGCAAAGGTTCCATCCATTATTGCCTTACAGACCAGGAAGTATGCAGGAGAAACTTAGCAGGACATCACAGCATGTCCATCCTGTAGATGAAGCTAAAGTCCTTAGAAAGAGTCAGAGGAACTTGAGTTTTGTGTAAGAACTGAGAAGTCCTGCACTTAAATTCATATAACCCATATTACAGTGTGCTAAGAACTGTTTTATCTGTGTATAAATGCAAGAAGACCCATAGACGGTTTTATTTGAAATGTGTTTTTTAGAAAGCTCTGGAAGCCATTTGGTGCAAATGAAGTGCTTATTGAGTAAGTAGTGGAGGACTTTCATTCTGCAAGTCTCCTCTGCACAAATACCAGAAACAAAAATAAACACACAATTTGAAATTCCATGTACCTCCTGTTTTGTAGTGTCTCTTCAGGCAGCTTGCAAGACTGAAATATATAAAGTGCGTGTGGGCCAGGAGTGGGCTATCCATTTTTCCTTCCCTCAGGGGGGGAGTGGCAACCACTGTTTCTTGGCACTCACTCAGCCCTCCTGCTTTGGCATAATCAGGAGCTGGAAATGTACCGTGACTAAGTCTCTTTTATACCAAATCCAAACATTCTTGTCAAAGCCAGGATTCAATTTGCCTTTTCAATGCCAAAGGTCGGCAGACTAACTCTACCCTCTGTGTAGTAAGTCAATACTGTAGTTGAAGGGAAAAACTTATTCAGCTTAATTTAGATTATCAAGGGACAATTCTGAGACTTACTACATAAATTATAGTGAAAAAATTACAGAATGTGGGGGAAAATGGTAATTTTTGTTTGTTTTTTAAAGAAATATCTCTTGCATCAGCAACAGTCTGAAAAAGTGATTTTTACCTTCAGACATAACAGATCCATTTCTCAGCTGCTTCTAAATGAAAATCCTACAGTAACCACCCCACACCTTTACCACCAGTCAATAACGAGTGTTGCAACCATTGTAAGATGGAAGAAGTCAAAACAGAAATGGTCGGGAATCAGATTGCTAGCATAGTCATGGAGGTATTTCCTTAGAAATGCTAAGACAACTTACAAATATTATAAAACTCTACTAAAACAAGTTGTCAGAGAGCTGGGATTATTTCTTGGTTGTATTACTTGCCAACCTCAGCTCTATATTTAGTGCAGGCTTGGCAGACTTTTTATCTATCTCCAAATTATTTGTCTGTCCCTCTGATACACTGTATGCTTTATTTGCTCTCTTCTCATCTTGGTTTTTTGCTCCTGAATTTACCCTGTGCATCATCTCTGGAGGAAGTTTGACTTACCATGATTTTGGTAACATCCTACACACTTGCAGCTTTTTTTTTCCCCTAGACAAGTTTACTTCTTTCTCATTTACCATCATACTCTTTGCTCTCACGGTCTGACTGAGACTTCTCCCTTCTGTTCATTCTTTTCCCCCTGTTCAGTATTTTGACAGTTTGTTTAAAGGCCAGGCTGACATTTTCTAGAAAAACACTCTGTCCTTTATTCTTTTTTCCCTGCTCTCTGTTAATCCTCTGAAATCCCTAGTGTTTTAGACTCCTATCAGATCTCTGGTTGCCAATTTCCTTTATTCCTTCATTTTTCCTTTGTTTTGCAAGTTCTTTCATATTTAAACATGATTCATGATCCCCTCAACACCTAAGGAAATACTCCTCACGGCCCCTTTCTTCTCCCGGAACAAGCAAGTTAAATACTTGAATAATCTCCTATTTTCTGAAAATTTTTCTTTTTGTGTGTGCAGGCTTCATGATTTCCCTCGCCTCTTTACCTCTGACAAATGGTCTGATTTCACCAAGCTTTCCTAAACTTTCTGTTTCTCATGGAATATTTTTTCAGCTTTTCTAGTCTTACACTCATCACTAAGTATAAAGACAGCTTTTCCTTTCCTGTACTCTTTAATGTAGATTTCAGGTGATTTTCTTCCATCTGTTGGCTGCAGCTGTCATGTGGTGTCAGGGAATTATCATGTTTAATACAGAACAAGACCATAGGGATGCTATATGTGCAATGCTAGAAATAAGTGAGCCAGAAGGGACACCCATCAGTAGGGTTATGTGGATGTGTACACTCCTGAATCACTGCAATACAATGTGGCATGCCTCTACAGACTAAATGGGCAGGTTAAAAGAGGTAATCCGGTCTTCCCAGTGTGGCTGTATTGCTGTAGCATTTAGATGTCCTGCAAAGTCTCTAATCAGGCATTTTTTCTTCTGTAAGGGTGTACATCATCAGCCAGCTGAACAGCAGTAGGAAGTTCAAGGCTAAATTGACATTGTCTGTTCAGTGTCGGATTAAGACTGTGTTGTTAGAGAGTGGCAGAGGTGCCAGGCAGGAATGGTACCCCACTGAGAGGCAATTCTTTCCACTCCCTTCTACTGGTGGAACAACTGAGCACCTATCCCTCCACTCCATCGAACATGGTAACACAGATCAGAGTTGAACAGTTCATTCTCTTCCATCTCATGCTTCTCTCATCCACCTTCCCAGGGAGGATTTGGTGATGAACCTCCTTCCTGAACAGTTTGATTTTTTCTAGAGTAGAGATGAGTGGAAAGGAGAATTGGCTATAAAATTAACTGGAAATTTAACTAAATTCCATAAATTGTTTTTCATAGGACTAAAGAGAGGGAGAGGTGCTGTGTGTTTTGAGACTTACTTTTCTGACATGGCCCTTTAAAAATTGGAAAATGACACTGTAAATATGTTACAAGAGTTAAGACTCCACATGGCAAGCATAAGATCTGCTCTGCTGTTGTTCAGAGAACTGTCATTTTCAGCTGTGTTTACAAACTGACTCTACACTCGACTTTGAAGAGCTCTACTTTAAAACTATAATGTTCTTATAACAGTAGATTTCTATAGGTATTTAAAAAAAAAAGAGAGAGAATGAGAAGAGAGAAAAAAGGAACACTGACAGTGTTGCACTGACAGCAACCTAAGGGTGATCAAAAGGTCTTCATTTTGGACATCTCTGGAACTACCTATTTGGGTGGCTGCTACCTGCAGCAGGCACAGGTAAGAGCACAGGAACCTGCCATGGCACCACAGTGCAATGTGGTCCTGAACTCTGTCTCTGATGGTGACCAGCATCAACAGGAAGATGTGGAAAGCTCTCCTGAGGCTGTATAGTCACAACATGGATTGAGCCTGGAAGTGTGAGGCCTAATGTTTCTTCCACATTTTTTTAACTTTGACTCTATTTATTCCAGTTATTCTTATGATTCATGTAAATGCCCAAGATGATTCAAACAAATTCTTGGTTCATCTACATTACATAGATATTTTTCTCTCTTAAATAAAAAGAGCACTGTATTATAACATCTGTGGACCAGAAATACAGAGGTTTCTGTGCAAGTTATTGCAGGGTAGATGACACAGAGATGTTTCTTTGTGAAAAGGCTGCTCTGTTTTAACAGTATAACCCTTGTCAGATCAGGACCAGTTCTAACACTTCTCGTTATTGCAGACAGTGAACTTTAACTCTTACTTAAGCTGCTTTAGGTGCCAGGGCTAAATACTCTCAGAAAATATCATTTCAGGCATCCATGAGATGTGCAGAGCTTTCTCGGGGATCAGTAGTTTCAACATATGGAAGGTTTGTGGCTCGACATGTGTTTGTTGGAGGAGTGTCAAGTGCAGACCTCAGTGAAACTGCTAACTCAAAATCTTCCTCAGATGTTGTCAGTCTTGCTGATGTGGCGGTTGTAGCTTGCTGGCTTGATGCCATGGTGCAGGTTTCTAAACTGAACATCTTTTGCTGGCACATGTGAACTCACATATTCCTCCATGCTTCTCTTTAATCTTCTCATGTTATGTACTGTTCTCCTGGGTGAGCTCAGTGTTGCCTCGACGTCCTGTCTGATGCTTATGAGGCAGTTTTGCAATCTAATACTTCAAATTCAATATCTTCCTCTGTGCAGATTTTTTCTCTGCCCCCTTCCCCATTGTCCCCCCGCCCCAGGTTTGCTAATCAGAAAGAAGGAAAATTCTTGTCTTTCCTCCAAACCCATTCCCTATGCCTTTTCTTTCGTCACTGTTGACTACTCTTCCATCTTTCCAGACACTCAGATTGACAACCATGAAACTACTTTTCACTCCTCACTTCCTAATATTCAGGTCCCCATCCAATTTTATCTTCTTTACTTCTATAATCTTCTAAACCTGCCTATTTTTCTTCTGTGTCACTCATCATTTTGCTCTCATGGCTTACTTCAGCCTCCTTTTGTGTGCATTCCCTGGCACTCTGCTTCCCAAGTGCAACCTACCCAATAATCATCATCTAAAATAATTTCTTCTTCCTCAGCTAAATCAGTGTTGCTTTCTTGCTCTAAGTTCTTTTTTTTTTTCCTCACTCTTTCTGTATTCAGTTTAAAAAGCACTGACAGAGATTTTGTTTCTGCTGTACTATCCTGTCTTAGATCCTGTCATAACTGTTTGTCCTTCCCACTCTTGTTTTGTTGCTGTATCCTCCCTTCCCATCTTTGCATGTAGAATTTGTACTATGCTTCTTCCAGTGTGCAAGCTACCCATTTATTTCACTTAAAATCTTTGCTGACATACCACCTTTGTTATTCTTTTTACCCCATCATTTTCTCCTAATGTGCTGCTTACTGTTTCCCACTGGAACAGTACATTCTTCTCCATATCAGTAATTAGATGACTTTAAGCTTAGGGCTTGATATCATTCAGTTCTGTTTATCTCTGTTTTCATTTCTTCAGTTTAAATTATATTCTCTTTCTCTGAAGTGGATATTATGGCACAGGAACTCTGTTTTATCAGTTAATGTGTATTGGGTACTCATGTGGCTAATCTCCAGCCAGAATCATTATTAGTGAGATGCCAAGAATAAGAAATATTTCTCTTCATCCTTCTGGGGGATCACAGCATCCAGAGTGACTCTTCTCCATTCCATCCATGCACGTTCCAACCTTCTGTTTTGCAAGTACTCCACCAGATTTCTAAGTGAATCCTTTGTTAAATATATAGACAGAAATCTGGCAAGCACCTTTCCACAAGACTTGGAAGAAGGTTTCTGAAATTTCACTGCTGTACAAATTGCACACCTTGTATATACAAGCTTTTTTAAGAGGAAAGTCTTGCAGACAAAATACAGCGAATGCTTAGTATTCACCTCTTTTACATTTAGTAGTAGTTTCCTAAGAATAAATGCTAATGCTTTTCCTTTCAAAAACACACAGCATCAGATGTGTACATCTTATATTTACACAATTTGGGGAAAATAGCAATATTAAGTATTATTCACTGATGAACTTGTACAGCTATTTGAGAACCTTATCACTATACTGGCTTTGTTTGACAACTAAACTCTATCCGCACGAGAAATGAAATTAAATGATACTCTCAGTAGTATAAGTTACTCCCACACAACTGTAGCAAATATAATTGTTAATGGCAGCAGCTACAGCCTTTGTAGCTCAAATAAATTTATGACTGATGTGATCTGTTTGTTCTCATTGTACAAGCTATTACTAGTGATAGGAGTATTACTCTGGAACATGGTTGTCAAACAGAACTTCTTTCTCTGTAGATATTTTCATTAAGAGATCTACTTTTCAAGCCAATAAAACTCTTTCCAGTGTAAAGAGGAAACATAATAGTCTGTGGAGAAGTACTACTTTGCCTTCTGAACATCTAGTCACATGATGTGATATATACATACATATTTATTTAAACATCAGTCTCTTCTGCAAATTCATTTTGGCTGAAGTCCAGAAATCTTTTGAGGCAACTTTATACTTGACTTCAGGGATTAGTGGTTTCTGCTTGAGTTTCAGTCTGTCTCTCATTGGTAAAGCACAAGGATAAGGGCTAAAATGCTTAAGTATTTAGCCATACTAATTAGAGCTAAGAAAATCAACCTCATTTGAGCCACTGTCTACTTTGAACTTGAACATAAAGTTAATATTTTTCAGAAGTGATTTATGACTATTCATGCTGTGACTGTCAGCTGAGACTTCTGAACGTCGTGTGCATTGACTTCACTCGTATGTGTGAATACCTACATTTTTTTGTGTTCAGAAACAGCATCAATAGATCCGGAAACCCTCTCATTTCAAAAAACTCTATGGAGCAGAAAAATTAAGCCTGCTTTATTAATGACAAGCCTCCTTGGAAACAACTAATGTGTCCTTTTCCCAATATATTTTAGTTCTACACTACTTCATATTCTGTCCCAACAACACAAAAGTTTAACATTCCAGTTTAACTTTCCATACACATATCTCAAAGCACATATAAAATAATATGCATATATGTATGTTTGAGAGAAAAACAAATATCCACAACTGTGTGGGATGAGAGGAACTGTGAAACAGTGGCTGGAAGGAAAAAATTTAACGCAGATATGTATTCTTTTCTCTTTAGATTATTGTAGATTAAATTTTATGGTTCCACAAACAAAATAAGAAACAATATAAAAATAGGAGGATTGTTACTTATCTTGTAAAAATATTTGCTGAAGGAATAAACTACTTGAAACCTTAATGTTTACACCGCCACAGTTTAAACAAAAACATCTTTAAGGCACTTGGCTTCACAGAGTAATCCTGTGTGTGGGAATAAGAACTCTAGCAATGGGACCAGTTTGCTGGGCAGTTCTGATTTATATGAGATATGTAGGGCAGACTCGCCAAGTTTATGTTCCCTATGCAGTGCTGAGGGCCAAAGCCTATTCTGGTGCCAGCCAGCACAGCTCCACTGTTCCACAGACATACCTAATAAAAATGAGCCAAGCATGTGTCTCTCAGAGTTCTGGGAATAGCCACTTCTATACTTAACTATTAGAGTATTCCAATGAGACATTTGCCAGACTGGTACAACTAAACCCTGCCTCTAACTCTGATGAAGTTTGCTGCAACGTGTATATTATGTATCAGTGTCGACATGGGTGTGCTCATTTATAAACATAGGTTTATTTAAAGTAATTGGATCTGGAGGGATGTAGTACATGTTTTCAGGAAAGACCATAATATTCACTGGCATATGCAAGCAGCCATATGCCAAAAAAAAAAAAAAAAAGAAAAAAGAGACAAATATCATGTAACTGCACAAGGTTGTATGTTATGGCACCAACAATTGCAGTCAAATCTAAGGCAATTCCCCATCCATAAGCTTTGTCCATCAATAAAATTTGCAGTTAATTTGGAGATTCAGTTTCACACAGGACAAGCCCCTGTTACACTTGTTTGAACAACAAGTGGAATTCTGAGATTTCCAGGATGGAACAGAACTATTTTCATCATGTCTGTGCTGCTCTAGGACTGCTTTACATTCTTTCAGGATGAAAGGCATGATAGTCTTACACGTGTATAATACTAAGGATATGGTCTGGTGAAGCAGACATGCATCAAGCATCAAGCCGCTCAATGTGTTCTCAAGGGATTTTCCACACACAAGCTAGTCAGAATGCTTTTTTTTTTTTTGTTAAACATCTCTTCCCTTGAAAATGATGAACTCTTGAAACTGTGACTTTTTAGGAAAAAAGCTAATTTTTTCATTTTTTTTGTAGTAAGGATTCTCAGGTGCAGGATGACATTTCTGGTGAGGGAGGGATACAGAGCATGCTGTGTCCCATGCTACAGAGTTGTTTGTGGTTCTCAGGCTGCTGGTGGTGAGGCTCCAGGAGCTTAGGGTAGAAGCTTTTCATTATGAGGCTTCTGTATTTTACTGAATTTTGGAGGAAAAAAATGAGGATTTCAAGATATCCCAGATTCTTTCTTGCACAAAATGAAAACAAATGTTGAAATTTGGTGTGACTATGTATGCTGTATAAGTGCATGTATTCGAATTCATGTTTCCCAGCCATTGCTGTCACACAGTTGATGTATGGTGCTGACTTAATATTAATTTTTCTGAGGTTAATATTTTCTATGAATGCATCAACCAAGGCTGGTCTAGCTGCTGAATGTTCTGGCACTTACAGACTCTGTGCAGCAGCTGTGATATTCTTTCTGTATAGACTGTTTTCTGTCAGACAAAGATAATTTTCACAAATTCCTACACAGTAGTGTCTTGTGAAGATGAAAAATGTACAGATGTAAACCGAAGTCCGTATTCTCAACTGGGGAAAATGGTGTGGCGCTGACTGCAGCTTTGCCATGCTGAAGTACATGCAAATCCATGGCTTGTATTTGACACACGATTTAGGACATACCATTAGGACATACCACAACGCCTGCTTGCAGATCCTTTGAACAATTCTAGGTATGTGGCAAACTGGGGAAATTTCTATTTGGCATGAAGCTTCGTCCACATGGGAAAGCCACATTTCAACTTTCCAATGAAGAAAAACTTGCTAGTGAATGTTCTCGGAGAATTACAGTCCTTAAGCATTTGGTAAGAATTCCTTCAATTCCTTGCAATAGCCTCTGTGCGGATGCTAGCTTGTAACTTTCCAGCATAGAAGTATGAATTACCATGCCGGGGGCATATCTGACAAGTTACTGTTTTGGAAACAGCACACTTAATCAAGGGACGAAAAGGAAAAAAATTCTGTGTAACAGAAAAATTGTCCGGTATCCTTGCCAGAATTTAAGTCTGATTGTGCAGGTCTCTCAAATGTATGGTTTACTGAAGTTCATACCTGGATTTGTTGGATTGTTTTTTAAAATTCATAATCAATAAAATGAAATTTTAAAAAAAGGAAAGACTCAGTATTGCTTAGCTGAATTTCAAGGTGAAGCATGTCCTGCGATCCAGTTAGGCAACTACTTTTAAGAGCAGGTACTGTAAAAATACTTTTGATTCAGTAATAAAAAGATATGATCATCACCTCCTGAAGACAGCAGACGTTCAGAAATTATTTCCTACTAATGCAAATAGTTTATGTGTTTTCTCCTTGTTTCCAAGTATCCAGCTAAAGTACAGCCTTTTCCTTTGGCTAAGTAGTAGAATGACTAGGAATTCAGTGACTGAGATTTCTGATTGCCAGGCTTGTAATCAGAGGAAGAGTGCTGCTTTTGGGATAAAGCTTGAGATCTGCCATGTGAAGTCCTTACTCACTTCCTACATTGCTACTGATCCTTTGCTATGATCTTAGGGGAGCTGTGTTATTTGTGCAATGCTTTAATTATACTTCATGGAAATAGGAGATAATGACATCTTGTATTCTTTGTTCAGTCTTTAAATATTTTTCAATTAAGAATACTATGTGGTTGCAATCTAGGGAGTACTGACCTCAGCTGAAAGCTTCCTGCTAAATTCAGCCTGTTTTATCAGTCTATCTAAAAGTAAGGAGTTATTAAATGTTGCTGATGTATTTTAAAAAATCCTTTCACTTTGAAGTGCATCAGGTTCCAAAGACTGCTTACTCCATTGGGGCTTACAGATCTTAGGATGACTTTTTGTTCATAGTTTCCTAGCACCTAAAATTCTTTGAAAATTCTTGTTATATTTTCACACTAACCAGAAGCTCCAAGACGACCTTGGAGCAAACTCTTGCAAATCTTTGAAACTCAGCAAGGGCCAGATTCTATTGAGCAGACAAGGCTTGTGTGTGGTTTTGTGTTTTCTAGCAGAGTTTTCCACAGTTACGCTTTTAATATCTTTTAAAAATTACTTTAAAATAAATCAAAGAAAGAGAAAATGCCTAACAACATAACAAAAAGCCTGAAAGATGCAAAATAGTCTGTGATTCAAAACACAGAACTGCTGCTTTAAATACCATATCAAATTGTTGAATCCAAGCCAAACTTCAATCATATTTGATATTTGGGTTTAAATAAACAGCACTGCAGTAGCAAATGGAACAGTCTAACTTCACTGTTTACAGTTCAGAAAAGCCCGCTCTGGAGGCCAATTCTGTTATGAACAACAGTTTCAGATTGATTTTGTTCTTTATTTACTTTACACTTGGGCAGCGAGGTAAGCCACTACATGTAGTTAAGCCAAACATATGACCTGAAATTGAGTATGTGCTGCTTGTGTTGCTGTTTAACACAACTAGGGCATTTTTCTGAAGAGAAAAATGGTGTGGTAATGTTTGCATGAAATATATGAGGTTTGGAGCATACTGAAGTCTGCACCTCATCTTTTTAGCTTTCCGCTAGACCTCTGTGCTGCTACCATCTTCTACATCAGTCAGAGGTGAGACCCAACAACAATCTGGTCTTCTGTTGGAACCCTGATGTCTTAGAAGGGTTCACCCAAGTCTATGCCACAGTACTAAAACCATGTTTCCACCTGCATATTAAAAACACATTTTAAAATCAGTTTAAAATGTTGCAGTTCACATATATAGTGTTGAACAAAATATGGTGCTGACAAAAGCTTAGTGGAGGACATCAGCAAAAAGTATCTACTCACTATTGCCTGCAAAAATGCATGCAGTTCTAGTAGCTCTTTGCCAGAATTATCTCTTTTTTTCCCAGTTGGTATGACTGATTTGAGCAACGATTGATTCTCTCAGTGAGAAACCCAGCATTAAAAATTAGCATCATATCTAGTAGGCTATTGGCCTTTTCCAGGCCAAGGCTTAGATCTGTAGACACATGTTGTGTCCTTAATGGTGTACTAGAAGAAGGCTTGCTGAGCATGCATATTTTTCTAGCATACATTTCAGTAGCACAATGGATTCATAAATAATCTCTCTTTTTGTAAGCTAAACTAAATTGGGTTTAGAATTTTCTTGTTCTTTTTAGATGCTTTTAAATCTTTTGCCAGGATTTCTTCAGT
>JAYRBT010000114.1:40816604-40832071 GCA_036023395.1 Myiotriccus ornatus | reverse complement strand
GTATATTCAGAGTTCAGCTTCCCTCCCATTCTTTTCCCTCTTCTTCAAAGTGATGATACAGACAGGACATATACGACACACGACATATTGGAGATGGCCATGTCCAACCAAGTTTTGCATTTCTTCATGAGTATAAATGGACAAAAGCAGTAACCTGTAATTTCTCCTAGGAAAAGTGTTTATCCCATAAAATAAGAACCTTGCTTTCAGACTTTTTTCTCTAGATTAAAGCTTGTGATTATCTTTTTTGGGGGGTATCATTCTCACATCACATGAGGGTAAAGCCTGCCAGGTGTATGTTTCTCTTAGTATGCACTTACCAGAAGGAAGGACACTATCATAATTGTGTCAAATGTTATCTTCAGACCTATATCACCCCTGCTGCATAGTCTGGTATTTAGTATACTACATCATGAATCATTTGCTATCTCTTTTATTTGTATGTCACTATTCAAAATATATGTATTAAATTCTCAGTGCATTTCAGACTCTCAAAGATGCAATTTCATGCCTGACAACTCCATAAAATATATTGGGTATTTTCATTTCTCTTAAATTTAAACCAGAAACCTGGCTTTAGTGGATGTTTCAATTGGTTTTTTAAATCTCTCCAAGCTTGTGACATTTGTAACTGCTCAGATGTTAACCCAAACCATTCACCCCTTCACCTTGGTAACAGCATACTTTTGGGTTTTATGTACTGGGCTGGACATCAAAGACAAGTTTTTATTGCAGAGATTTTACTAGCCAAATCTGGATTCATAACAGAGCCCATTCAGCAACAGCTGAATTGTGTAGACAATTCTTCTTTGGGATAAAAACAGGTGAACTGTGATCAATCAAGTCTCAAATTGAAATCTTCCCTCCATCTTTGCTTCCCTCCACCTCCCTACACAGATTTTGGCTGGGATGTGATATATTCTGTAAAGAAATACTTTATTTGCTGTGCTCCTTAACATAGGAAGCCTCAGTCTTCCTCCAGGGAGACCAACACATACACACACACACACACATCTTCACAGTGGAAACACTCAGGAACTCCATAGCTATGTTATCCAACTTGTTAATGATGGATGTCTTGAACAATTTTATTTTTTTTTTACTGAGAGAAACAGTTGCCTTTAACACCTTGTGTACACTGCCTTCCCAACCCTGTTTATATTGAGTTTCTGGCCGTTCACATATATATTGCTGGCATGCCCTGTACTTACCCAAACCATTACCTCCTTCTTCATTCCTTCCAGAAAGAAACAGCTGGCAAAATAATGGCTTCTCCCTTGGTATAGTCAAACCCTTCTTACCCACAATACACACTCACAAGGTCTATATACTCACATTTTTATATTTACCTGACTGCATGAGTAGGACTGAATATATTACCTGATCTATGTAGGCACTACCCCAAATACTTGTTTTAATACAATCAAGAGCTCTTGATGACCAATAAGACGTGAGATAGGGATTCAAAAATTCTTTTGACAAAATATGGCTAAGATACATGTTCAGAAACATAAGCAACGTTCACTGCCATTTTCATTTGTCGAGCTTCATATAAGAACCCACTTCTATCAAACAAGTCAGGATACCAGCTGTTTCAGTAGATGTTATCAACCAGTTTTTATGGTGAATATTATTTCCATCTTATCTCCAAGAGAAAGAAATTAATAGAGGATACTGCTGAATGACAGTTTAATAGTAATGATATATTTATATAGTGCCTGCCATCCCAGAGTAATCTAAAAATAATATTTGTAAAAGAATTACTCTGCCCATCCTTGAAATACCTCCATCTCTCAGCTGGAGGTTGGGATACAAGCTGACAGTTGGCAAAGAACAGAAAGGAGATCAGCAGGGGATGGGGAATTTTGGCTGAAAATTCGTGGACTTGGGAAATAGCATCTCTTATGGAAAAAAAAATAAAACAAACCACAGAGAAACAACACCATGAAATCATTAAACTCTCCATATAACAGAGGACTTTGGTCTTGTAAAAAGAAAGTTTGGTCATACAGAAAGTTTCTTGGGGGTTAAGTATCTGCCACTAAAAGACAAAATACCAAATTCTGCTAGATTGTGGGAATACGTTGCCAAAGAATATCCATAAGTCAAACATAAGGCATGCCTTCTAGGCTAAAGTACAAATGAACATGTACTTCAGAAGGCTGGTCATTGATGTTTATGAATCTGCTTTTACTTGCATGTGTTGCCAGTGCAGCACACACAACTGTGTACCACACTCCCACTATGACTATAGCCAATTACAAGGTATGCTATACTCCACTGCTATGACAGCTGTACTCCATCATTGTTTTGGTGACTCAAGTCAGCTTTGGGTTGTTTGCAACAAAGCAGCAATTTACCAAGGAGTTGGGGGAATACTTTTTGTCGCCTCCGCGTTTCCCACGAGCAAATTGAAGGCAAGGTAGTACATGCTTGGTCCACTAAAAGTTAGGGGAAGTACAGACTTAGAGTTTGGACATCCTATTCCTTCAGAAGTCAGGCAAACCATTTAGGTGTGCTCTACACCACCTTTCTCTGATGTCCCACTCTTAAGGGGAATGGAGCACCCAAGATTTGTAGATACTTGTGGTCTACAAGAAATGACAAAAGTCAGAGGGTCTGCAATATCTTGCAAAGTTCTATTAGTAAATCACACACTTGGCATGGAAATTGGTATGTTAGTCCCTGACCTCTTAGTATAAGCATGCAACAGTGGGCTTTGGATAGGAGGGTAGAGTGAAAAGGAAGAGAGAAAAAGAGAGATGAATTAAAGAGGGCAAGAGAGAAAGAAAGGAAGAAAGAGAGAAAGAGAGATCACCACACCTGGCTCCAGTGTTGATCCAGATGGGGGTGGGATGGGGCTTCATAGGGCACCATAACATATCTTTTTATAGATAAGTTTTCCACATCATGGAGCTAAGTTTCTTGCTTCCTATGCAAATTATGTGCAATCCTCTCTTCTAGATATTTCTGGAAATGGGTCAAAGGGCTTAGAGGAGGTCTTTGGTGGACTTGATCCTCACCCCAGTCCGTGCCCGCTTCTTAATCTAATTCCTGCGCTAGCACTGTACTGTGTTGTGTTTATCTCCAGGAACTAGAACAATGACATTTGTTCCCTGGAAGTGTTGCCCTACCTCTTTACAGCCCCATTCTCCAGCCACATACTGATCTTTCTCACTTAAGAGAAAGAACATTGTGTTACTACCAACAATCTTTGGCTGTTATTACCAACAATCCTTGGCTGGCTCCACAGCTATCTGGCTATTGGTGTTTGAGACATACGCATTAGCCCCTTATCTTCTGGGCTTCTGCACCTTCTCAGTTTCTCACCTCTGAGAAGAGTAGCTTAAAACATTGTTTTATGTGATTCTATCTGAAAGGTTTAGACACACTAATCTGAAGATGAAGGATAGTACACAACCATCTCAGTTGCATTATAGTTTAATGAAAAATTACAACAGTAATACCAATATGCTAGTGAGTGTCCGAATCCAAAACATTAAGCTATGAAAGTATTTTGATTCATTTTCAAATCTGACTCTTTCCCCTCCTTCACCCATTAGTAGTTTTCCCAATGCAAAATTTTCCCACTAGCCATCAGTCTCTGGGAAAGCATTTGAGAAAGAGAGGTGATAAGGGAAGAATGATTTGAGAATAAAATGTCTGCAGCAGAGAGAGAAAATTAGCTGGTTTAGTGCTCAGTATGTAAGCTAGCTTGGGCTTTGAAGTAAATTCATTAGCACAGGTTGACACTGTCCAAATGAAAAGTGAGGGAACTCCTCATGGTAACATTTCTCATGGCTAGAAGAGAGCAGCAGGTTAACTTTTTACTGAAGGATTAACTCTTCATCAGTTACGTGCTGACATGTCTAAGAAACATTTGGCCCCTTTGTCTATGATTCACTTAAATTCTGCTATCCCTTTGTAACCCTAAAATGCCTGTTTCTGTGCTCTGAGCTCCCCTGACATGACAGTTGTTTTGAGAAATACCGTGACACTGTATTTCATTACAGAATTTAATGTGGGCTTTAGGAGAACACAGCCTGAAAAATAAACTTTCTCTGAGTTTGTAAAATAACTCATTTTCCCTTCTTATACTCAAATATTCTTGGAGACGTTGCTTCTGAAAAAGACATACCAGAGTCATCGTGAACTAATAGACTTGGTGAGGAATTCAGCCATTTGTACCCTGAGTTCTCATACTGAAAAAAGAAAGAGTACATAATTGTCTCTGATCTAAACTGGCATTAGAATTTGGTGATTAGAGTTGTCACTCCTTCTCAGTCATGCCATGAAGACAAAGGCAGATAGGAAAGTGGTACTGTATAGAGTGTTTTGGCCATTTGCGAGTAGCTACTAGCAGAGATAATTTTCTCTTTTTCCTCTTTCCTTCTCTAGTTTAATTTATTGGCACACCTGTCTTTCATTTCTTGTTTTGTTTTTTGTTGTGGTGGATTGTATTTTTTTGGTTGGTTGGTTTAGTCTTTTGTTTGGTGGGGTGGATTGTAGACTTCTTTTTAAAGGTGAAATACAAGACAAAATATAAGAAATACAAATCAAATAATGAACTTTACCAAAAGTTATCTCCAAAAAAGACTACAAAACAGTCAGAACTTGTGAAAACCACAAGCCAACAGTTCTTACTCATGAGGAGCTGAAGCCTTCACGGATTTGTGTGCTGAAATGGAGCTTGGAAGAGCTCAGACCAGAACTCAGATTAGTTAAGGAATTTCTACATTACATGGGCTTTTTAATCAGGTATCTACAGTGCCTTTCCCCTATATCCTGAAAAATTTTCTTGCATTTTGCTGTGTTTAGAAATCGGTACTGTATGGATAGTACTGAGATACTAAAATGCAAATCTGACCAGAAAGGTAGCTAGTCGCCCTGCTCAGAACTTATCACTTTTTGTCCAGTTTTGACTGATACTCTTGCAGATATTGTTATCAGACAAATAAAAGTAGCAGTACAAGACAGCTAGCTGAGACACATCCTGCTACTGCTTTAGGACTGTGAACATGCTTGCCTGGCAAGTCTACAGTTTATGGATATGGAATGCTGCAGCCAGAGTGTACATTCAGTTATTTTTGAGATGTTTCACTGGAAAACAGATTTTCTGCCCTAACATTGAAAACACCAGAGGGATTATGTGTTGAAGAAGATATTTTCTGAGTTATGCAAACCTACAGGGCTGCTATTATCTATCAGGGTGGTCACTTCAATGGAGATAACAAACTTTATCTGAACTCAAGCGCATTTACTGATAAAGTAGACTATACAGCTGTTGGGGATATAGATTTAATAAGAAAGAGAAAAGACGCTTCTTTCTTTCTTTCTTTTTTTTTTTTTTGTTTTGTTATTACTATGTGGGCTGGAAAGCTAGGAATGACTTCAAGCCAAAAGACTCCCATCTTCTTGTATGTTTAACTCAAACCATGAATTTACACTAATATTATCCTCTGCTGTTATCTCCAGATTCCCAGTATACTAGTTCATCAAGTCAATTAAAATACATGCACATCCTGATTTCAGTCTTATATTTGCTAGAACATTGACCGGTTTGGGTTTGTTTTTTTGTTAAAGGCAAAAATCAAATTACTTTCTGCAATGTTTATTACACTCCTGTTATAAGGAACTTGAGATACATTTGTTTCAAAATATTGACTCCTAGAGTTACTGCCTTTCCAAGTGCATACACTAAAGAAAAATAACTGTGATAACACCTTAAAAAATGTTTGTACTCCTGCATCAAGAACACCTGCTCTTGCTATACCTATCCTTAGCAAATGTTCCATTCCTTTCTTGATGACAGGGAGAGGTATTGTAAACTATGCCCATATGAATTTAATGTTAGAACTCAAATTTACAGCTATCTACATTCCCAAAGTTCCTTCATTCAATCTGTATAATGGCATTGACATCCTCCATGGTGATGGAATGTAAACAAAAGCTGTAAGTTATTTAATGCTCCCGAACAGTTTCCATGTACTGAACAACACCAAATCTGGTCACTGAAAGGTAAGAGTCCTTCATGGGTTACTACAGATTTCAGGTGAACCTCTGGATAGGAAATACCACATTTATCCTAAATTTTTATCATCAATAGAATAATTATTCTTATGAAATCACTAGTGAATTCAAAACAATGTAATTCCCTTGATAAAGATGACCTCCAACAGGCTAGAGTAGTACAGACTTGAAAAGACCACTGCAGAACTACTTCAGAAGTAATTAATGATATGGAACCATGGGTGCATGGAAAAAAAAAAAAAAAAAGAAAGATGAGGCTGTGGAGATGTTCATGAGGAGAAGTTATTTTCCCTCACTAATTATATGATCAGACTTCACAAATATATGCATCTGTAAATGGAAAGCAAAGACTAAGATTCAAAATTACGTTAAATGGGGAAACAGGAACCCTCAATGATGCAATTAGCCAGGCTAGTAAGTTATTCCAAAGAGATGAAAATCTTTTTTTTGTTTATTTTTTTCACTGCCCAAGTAGCTCTTTGTCTATTTGTATTAAGGTAAATTCCTCATTATTTACATTATGGTACCTCTACCTACTGGGCCTCTTTTATACTTCTGCTTTAGGCAGCTGGGACTTGTGGCCCCCAGAAACTGTTCATAGCTTTTGCTGTGAGGTTGAAGGTGCTAGTAGGACTCAGGCTTTCTCTCTTTCTCCTGCCTGCCATCTTCAAGGGATGAAGGACTCATATTCTTTCACGATCTTTTCTTTCTACCCCCTGATGTCCACTAACAGGTCGACCTCTGAGTAAAAAGGTGAAGGGAATTGTTTACGTTAGTCCCTTATCTATTATTCTTCTTCCCAGCAAGAGTTCTTCAGTAAGCAGCACACAGTTCTGCTAACAAGCTTGTATTCAACAGGAAGTTGGAGCCTCTGGCACTTGGAAGGAAATTTCACTGGATTCCTGCAGTACTGAGACCAGCAAGAGATGGAATTTATAAACTTATTGGATAGTGCTAAAGAAGAGTTTTTGAGGTGACACTGAACTACCTTTTTCACACAAAACATATAGTTCTTTCAGTTTCATTTATTTTTACAGTGGTTTGGGTTTGTCTGTGTTTTTATTTTTTTCTTTTTATACTCTATGTCTTTGCAAAAAGTAACACCACAACTTTTTCTATCCAGGTCCTAAATTATTATGGGTCTTCTCTATTTCTTCACAGCATATGAGTTTTCTGTATTACACTTGCTCTTCCCCCTCACAAACTCGATGCTAACCATGTGAATTTGCACGGAATTATCTAGTCTTTTCTCACTCCCACCATCCCTTGGACATGTCTAAATCTTTTTGGTTTTTTTCATGACTGATCCCGCACATGATTATATACCAGAGGGTTCATTTTTCTTTTCTATTTCTGGGATTCTCCAAAAGGTACTTCAAAATACAGTTTACATCTCTACTCTAGAAATACACATCTACATCTTAGAATTTCTATAAATCAGTTATACATACTTAGGCCAATGTTTATGCTAAGCCTTTCATTTCTGTACTATATTGGTAAGAAGAAAATAAACATAGAGAAGCTATCTCAGAGTGATCTGAGCAATTCATCAAAGTATAGTTTTTTTGAAGACCTTAGTAATGAAAAGCATAAACAGCTTCTGTGCACTAAACAACACCAAATGCTAGCCCCGAAGCTCTAAGGAATCATGGAAACAGTTCTTCAGTGCATTTCCCAGTATTGATCCATATGAATTTTCATGCTTTCAATTTTGCATAATTCTCAGGTTTAAATGAACTCAGAGCATGCAAGATGAAACTCAGCCAAGCATTCTGCTTCCCATAATTCCAGCTCAAAACCATATATCAGCTTAACTTTCCTCAAAGCAGTTTTCACAAAAGGCATGGAAGCATTGACCAACTCCATGCTGGATTCCAAATTTGTAATATGGTTTGGGTTTCACTGTAAACATTTTGCATAATTTTGGTTTTCTATATTAAAATGTTTTACGCAGTCTTCAGAGGGATCTAAAGAGAGAAACAGCAACATGAACTCCACTTCCAGAAAGTCCATGACTTCCTTCAGTCTGGACCTTGAACTCACACTGGCTCCATGGCTCAGTTCAGATACTAAGGAATAGTTTTTGAGAAATCCGCAGGTGACCTTCCACGTTTTGGAGGAGACACTGCACTTCTCTTCCAGAACAAATGATCTTTTATAATCATCCACATAATTACCTACCTCACAAGTAGTTCTTTATGGTCCTATCACTGCAGCACAGAGCCTGTAGCTGCCTGAATGTTCATGTAGAAAACATTCAGAGGCTGCCTTCCTCCTGGGTCAAGGATCTCTCGAAAGAAATCAGAGTCTTTGTACAAAGACTATATGGATGCAGAGATAGCAGCATCACTCTCTAGTTCAGAAATTTATGACTGAAATGTCATCAGAGAGGCTACACCTTTCCTACTGTTTTAGATAAGCTGCTTAACAGCTTGCTGCTATACCTACAAGTATCCTACAGAGCTCGAAGCTTCCTAAACTACCTTGGCTTTATCTGCTCTTAGCAACACTTAGGAAAAGAAAGAAAGAAAGAAACACATTTAAACCAATCATTTTCATGGATGCATAACAGGACATTCAAACTATCAGTTAACTATCAGGCTTTTCTCAGCCGTATTTAAAAACATCCATACATTTTTGAGAGCAAATAAAAAAGGTTTGCTTGATCCCTTGTTCATTTAAACTGACTTATTTCACTTTTTCACAATGAAAAGAACAAACAATAAAGTCTCAGATGAAACTACGACTTGGCCTGAGAAGCTTGTTTAAGAAGCTACCATATCTCAACTATTAGATACAACCTTCCATGAAATGGTAGTGCTATACTGTGATATATTTGCAGGATCATCAAAGTGAGCTTCAGATCAGGACTTACATATATGCATTTGTGTGGATACTTTTGCTGTATTCATTTCTGGAAAAGGTGAGTAGAAGAACAGGCCAGTATGAAACCCATGAACAATTGCAGCTTATGAATTTTGTGTTGCAATAGCTGAGGCTCTAGTGACAGCTTTGAGAAAATGACTACTAGTATCTGAAGAGGGGGGAAGAGGAGTTAGAGCATATTGATACAGAAGGATCATGGACAACTTGTTAAGCCAGAGATGGCATGCTGGAACACAGTCCTTCCCCCCTCACGGGGCACTTGTGAAGCCTTAAATGCATCCAGGATCTGCTGCCTCTCTCAAGAAGGATGATTTTAGCATTCCTAGGAATTAGCTCACAGATTTTGCTAGAAGGCCAGTATCTAATTCTCCATCCTATACTGTCTTTCTGTGTAAGTGCTGACACACTTTTCAGCTGGGCTTTGCTGTAATTCTTCTTTCTGCAGAATGCACATTAAGCTCTTCAGTGGAAAAGGGATGTTGTGAAGCCAAATGAAATTTGTCCCAATGTTTTACTATTGATAAGTAGTGTCAGAAGAGTGTGAAGTGGAGCTAGATATGTCTCTTACTCACCCCTTCAGAGCTGGAGAGGTGTTTGGGGCTTAGTGTCTCGGGCTATCTATTCACTCCTCAGTATTTATTGAAGACAAAGTTAATAAATTAAAGTTTTAAAACAAATTTTAGATGAGGAAGTTGGACTAAGGCAAATAAATGAACATGTTTAAAATTCCCAGAGAGAAGGTATTAAGGACAAAAAACCAGTTGAGAAGGAAGTCTTTCTTCCAGCTGTGCTTTCTCACGTCAGGTGAATTCACACCCTGGTTTGACTTTAAATGATTGCAAAACATCTTCAACATAAACAGTATATCTAACAAAGATAGAAGTGGCCTCATTTAGAAGTGCAGTAGTTTCTCACACCTCGTCTGCTTTCAGGGAATGACTGGTAACTCTTCACAGTGAATGTGCTGCAGACACGTTCCAACCCTCTGATGTCAGCAGCAGCCACGCACTGAGACCTTCGCTGTTGTGTGGCAGTGCCAATTTGCCAGAGCTTGTCAGATAAGAAAATAAACTTATTTCAGCAACTGCGAGTTATTCCATCTAAAGAAAATCCTCTCAGGCTCTGGTGTAACGATTCTGTGAAAATCTTGTTTCATGATTCTCTTTCCAAAAGTTAGGCTGACTTTTCTTCAGATTTTTTGAGGCACTGACAGTATGCCTATGTAACTGAGGACAGTTTAGCACCGTGATCATCTTCCTAGTACCCATTTTCTTCTTTCTGATGTGTTAGATTCATGAATATTCATCAATCATCTGTCATTGCTCCCTGATACTTCTCTGTTAGCTCCTACTCAAAACTGCTTAGTCTTGAGGGGCCAGACTCACCAGAGTCCTTATCTGAAGCTCAAAACCTTTAAGAGTCTGGGTATATTTTGAATGTGGAGGTGGACTATAGGAACTCCACTACTGGTCCTGAATACCATATCCTTTTTTTTTTCCTTTGCCTCTGCACTGTTGCAAATTTAATATTTTCATGATCCAGAGTCAAGAGATTCAGTAGCAAATATGAAATTTAGACCCAACCCTTGTACAAACCAAGGCAGATCCTAAAGTTATGTGATGTATAAATGACTGTACATGTAAATTCTCACTGCTTAGTGAAGCTTGGTATTCCTAAATTCGTGAACATAAATAAAAGAAAGTTTGTTAAAAAAAAAAAAAGGCAAAAAAATCTGTTTAATCAGATCAGCAAAGATTGCCATTCTTCTATCCATCTTAGTTGCTCTGAGCAGAGCAAGTCTTTGCAGCTGAGTTTGGTCAGTGTGAAGCGTGCTACTTACACAGCACAACAATTAAAAGTGATGTATCCCTTCATGGATTAAGCATGTTAAAAGAGAAGGACTTTATTGCACAGAAAAGTTCAGGTTTTCAGCTTAAAGAGAAGGTTGCGCAGATACCCTGATATGTTCAATCACGATTCTCTAACCTATTTCCAGAGCACTGGGAAAAGCAGCATATTTTGAAGTAAATTATACTAGAATCAGAGCACACACTTTATAATTAAGACTACTCCTGTTATAACTCATATGACTATGATAAAATTCAATTTAAATTGTGCAGGTAGCAAATAAATCTTCTTATTGTAACCTAATTTTTATATTGATGTTGCCTTAGGCAATGTGTATGTAGCCTGGAAAGAAAAAGACTGACATTTTGCTCTCTCTTCTTAGTTATTCATCTAAACTACCTAATTCTCCCTGTGGTTTTAGAACTCTTGTATCATTATAAAAACAAAAGAACAAAACCAAAAACCAAACCAAACCAACAAAAACCAAAACAAACCAAGGAAGACCAAAACAAAAAAATAGCAGATTCTTTCCAGAGTACTTGCTGCTTCTGACAGGGATGATCCACAGTGATAATCCACTTCAAACTGACAGTGTCGAAGTTTTCATTCTCTGCACTTGCAGGTATTGTTTTAATTTCAACCAATTATTTTGCAGGAATTTTAATTCTGACACTTAAAGAAAATTCCAGTTTTATGAGTTATTTGAATATTACTGCTGGAAAACTTCTCTGTTGCATTCTGAACTCACCAATACATTAAAGTGGAGCTTACTTTGCTACTGAGCTGCTCTTGAAACCTTCAGGACTGTGACAGCAAACCTTTGCCCTCCATACAAGCTGAGTTGCTGGAGGCATCACATATAAAATCTGCTGTAGTACATGCTGGAAAGGTTTTTTGTGCTGCTTAAATGGTAACTATGGATTTTTAATACAAAAAAGGTTTGTTTGTTTGTTTTTTTATCAGTAAATATAGGTGAAAAACATGGCAAAGGCCATCTATTTTATGTAAAAGATGAGCTGACTGTGGAATTTTGTTTCAAGGAGACTTAACAGTAATTCTGGCACCTTACATAGTGTGACATACATGCTTTCATATTCAGAAAGAGGCAGCCACTTCCAGAAAGGCCAGTGTCAATGAGAAAGGTTATACACATGAAACAGAAGATATAGGGAACAATGGTAGGGAAATGTTAAATTGATATGAGCCAGGAGGAAGCAGTGCCTTCTTGAAAACCTGGTCATGAAGCCCCAAGAACTTAGCCAGAAACAGTGGTGTTCCCTCACTTCCTTCATGATGAAATCAACACAGTCAGACCTTGTTACTATTCTTTAGCAGAAGAAAAAAAAAAAAAGAAAAACAAAGGGAAAAAAAAAGGCAAAAATAAAGAAAAAAAAGAAGCATTAAAAAAAAAAAAGTCATCTTTTGAAAAAAAGGCATAGAGAAGTATGAAATCCCTGTGGTGCAGTGTAGTAAGTGGTACCAAATGGTGACACTTCCTTTTTCTGGGGCCTATGTTAATTAAAATCAACTTTATAATATATTTAGCTCTTTTGTATTTTTTTTAACTTTTCCATTAAATGCATTAAGAATGCATACTGTTTAGATATATTTACTCTTTCATTTTTGTATCTCCATCATTTCCATTTCTTTTAAATTTATACTATCAAAACATGGAGTTGTCATAATTTCTTTCAGTATATTTTTATTGTCCATGAAATGAAGATGTTTCAAAGAATTAGAATGAAAACAGAACAAAAACCATAACTGAAAACAGTTGAAAACACAACTGAAAATGTTACAGCCAATTTTAATCCCAGTGTAGTAGACCAACAATCAAAACAATCTGAACTCACAGACTTCAACCCACAGCCTCTACCTGCCTGAGACATGTTTATCTCAAGGGCCCCAATTCTCCAGCAGGTATGTTCTAGCAGGCTAGACCTTTAGCTGATCCATTGCTAGACTTCTGGTAAACATGTCGTCTAATTGAAAAGATGCAAAAGTACTTTGATATTGAAGTCAAGATACAGTATGACTCAGGCCACAGTGTATCTTATTTTATATTAAAAAAAAAAATATAGAGGGGAGAAATAGTGACTGCTGGGACCGGCTCTAGCCCATTTGAACTAAAATTAACAGAAAAGCCTCTGTGTGATGAATGTTTCCTTTGCTTTTATTGCTTGCCTATGCCTGTTAGGGTGTGCTGTCTCAGGGCGGAGAAGGTTGATCTCAGACACTTCATTGTTATCAGGCTTCAGGGAAGAAGTGGGGTACTTGTATCAGTAGCATCACTCTGCCCTGAGACTTGAAATCCTCCTGCCTCGCTCACACTGGAGAGTTGGAAATGCCAGAAAGAGCAGGAGGAAGGTCCTGATGTACGGAAGGTATCTGAGGAGTGGCTTCCCACCCTGGGGAGTGGCTGACCTGAGTTTGTAAGACACCTAGCTGCAGGCTTTGAGTCTGAAAATTAGTTTTTTGTACCTGTAATCCAAATACTACCACTGCAGGAGCTGACTTGCCTCTTTCTTATACTACTGGATTTTTTCTTGGCCAGAGGTCTCACCTGCGACTACTGAAGAGTCCATAGAGAGTGATTGGGATGCTGGAATTCCCAAATCCACTGAGCATAAAAGAGCTCTAAATTTACCCTGCTGTAGGCTCAGGCAGGACAGTGTGTCGCTATCTGAGGTTGAACAAACATTTGAAAAACAGCCCAACTTTGCAAAGCAAGATCTTCAGGACAAAAGTTCAAGCTGACATTTTATTTCAGCTGTTACTTCTTTTCTGCTTTCTATCACTCCAGTAGTCCCTGCTGACCAGACCTAGAAGTAAACTTTTTGTCTCTGGAAAAATTAATGACATTCCCATGGAATGCAGGTTAGTTGAAAGAAGCACTATGAAGTCCAAAAAATAAACAGGAAAGTAATATTAGGAGAAAAATAATCTTTAAGAGAAACTGATTTAATGATTAACAGCTCTGCTTTACTGCAGACAGAATTCCTGAGGTGATATATGGAAACCCTCTGGGACTCTCAGTTTTTACTAGATAATCCAGACTGAATGCTAAAAGACTGCTATATCCCCAGCACATCACCTTTTGAACTATACAGGCATTTTACTAATTGACCTCCAGAATAGCTCCGGCCCAGATTGTCTGAGGTACATGACTGCTTGGCTTTCAACAGTAAAACAAAAATTTTGGGATTTTTGTGGGATTGTTTTGAAAGTTTTCTTTTTAAGTTTGTCTTGCAAGCCTTACTTTAAAAAAAAAAAAAAAAAAAAAGCAAGCAAAAACACCCCCTCAAAAAAAACCAAAACAAAACCCCCCAAAAGACAACAACAACCCCCCCAAAAACCAACCAAACAAAAAAAACTCAAACACAATCCCTCCAAAAAAAACAAGCAAACAAAAAAATCCAAAACCAATCAAACAAAAAACACCAGAATTGAGACAGAGAAAGCCTGATAATCGATATCTACCGGCCATGCATATTCTGTTTCTCCTAACTGTGCTATTGCCCATTGCATTGTGCATTTGTTTGGTCACATCATTGCCATTTATTCACAGTGCATTCAGTGCACAAGGATCAAAGGACAACCCTTTGATGTTTTAAATAAAATGAATTGTTATTGTTTATAGAAGGTTCTTTATAGTCAAGGAAAGAACATATTTTCTCGTATACCCATCCTTTAGAAGACACTTGCAATGGGCATACTAAAATAATTGTAGCTATGAAAGAACTTTATTTCTTGGTGTTTGTTTGCATAGCTCTCTAAGTGTTCCTTAACAGAAGGGAAAGGCGATGAAGGTTCATTTTTAAGTTACTTGAATTGGCACCAAATTAGGCACAGGAGAAAGGCTGTGAAATGGATGTCAATGCTTATAAGAGCAACTGTTCCACTAAAAGAGAGACATCACTGTCCTGGAACCTGTCAGGGCAGGAAAAGAAGTGCTATTCCCTTCACGTCTAGAAGGGCGGGAATAAAATTTGGACTAATTAAAGCCAAATTAGGGCAAATAACCTGTCCTGTATATAGCTGCAGTCAGCATTTGCACAGGTGAAGTGATTTACACACTTAGATCAACCATGGGCCCAACCTGGGTCAACCACTCTACAGTCAAAACAGGAGGGAGCCCCTTCCTGAATGACTTTGTGGAAGAGAATACAGAAAAAATGAAGAATGAAGAATAATCCCAATATTCTTTAATTTTTCCATTTATATTCAGGTACAAAGGAAGTCAGCGCTATCAATCAAATCTGCATTCAATTTTAGAAATCTCAATCATAACAGAAAACTACCACCAAATTTCCTTACTTCATTTCTTTGCTTCTTTCCTACTTTTAATTCTTTAATTTTTTACTTCTTTTTCACTCTTAAGAATACATATTTCTGGAGGAATGCAAATAAACCATAACTACACCACGGCACCTGGTGGGTTTCTGTTCAACCTAACAGACCATGGCTGAACAGGACTGCCCAGGCAGTGAGACAGTTCAGGTTTGGTCAGCACTACTAAGTCACACAACACACACATTTTTCTGTAGCCTATAATTTCTGATTTTTATCTTGCAGATTATAAAGACATGAGATGAAAAACGTAGGCTGGATAGTACTACTGCTAAATCTTTGTCACATTTAGATTTCCGGAGTTCACATCTTCACATGTAGGCTACCTTCTCAATTCCTATCAAACCCCTTCC
>JAYRBT010000114.1:40799452-40816504 GCA_036023395.1 Myiotriccus ornatus | reverse complement strand
TCTTTGTCACATTTAGATTTCCGGAGTTCACATCTTCACATGTAGGCTACCTTCTCAATTCCTATCAAACCCCTTCCGGTGACCCTGCTTCCTGTTTGTTTCCTTTTTGTTTTTGAACTCCCTGGAGGACGAGACCGCCACTGCACAGAAAAGCAAAGAAATCAGCATGAGAATGTCAAAGCTATCTTGTATGCAGTAGAACAAATGCACACAGTCAGGATGTGACCTGAAGAGATTTCATAACTTATACTTTTCCCCGAAGGCTGGAGAAGGGTAGTGTGACATCTGATGGGTGGCTGACAAGAAAAATCCAGGATGTTCCTAATGGCCAAGTGTCAGCAAAGTCAACAGCTCTCTGCATAAGTATCAGCACAATACTGATTTGTGCTGACCCTTACTCTCTAAGAGTGATCTAGAGCTGAGGTGTTTAGCCTGGGAGCCTGATACTAAAGGAAAGGAGTAAAGAAGCTGTTTAGTTTGTCTCTAATCCCACACGGCAAAGGACAGAAATACAGAGGAGCTTGCTGCTTGTTTAGAAGAGCTCTTACCTCCATGCATGCTTACAGGGACAAGAAAAGCCTGTAAGACCCAACTGCAGCCAACTTCATCCTGCCTGGGAAAAGATTTGCAAGTGTAGGAAGAGGCAGGGAGGTTACAGAGGGAAGGTATTTTCTCAATTTAATGATGAGTGTCCTTCACCATAATGCCTGCATAGCACAAATCTGTTCACGGCAGAGCACACTGATCCTCAGGAGGGACGTAATCATTTCACAGACCACATTTTAAAATGTTTCTATTAGGACACTGACAGCTCCTGAGCCTTGGCTGCTGTTTTGTGGCTTACAGATTTATGTGTACGTGCATGCCTGCATGCCTGCCCACTCATCCATGCTTCTACTGAGCTACTAACCTGTCAAAGAGAAAGCCATCTGATTGCTAATCCTCATGGACAATTTCCTCTCGTTTCTGCCACTTACTTCTTGTCTATTTTGGGGGTGTTATTTCCTTCTCTGAAGGTGACATAGGCTGGGATCAGGGCTGTCTTCTTCACAACACAGCAGCCCTTGCAGTATACCCTTTGCTTGTTTGCTTGTTTGTTTGTTTTCTCTTTTATCCATTAATTCTAACTCCTTGATGAAATGCATTGCAATTTTGTCCTGGGTGGCTTCACTTTCTGATTCAAACCAAGTGTTTCCATTGTCCTGTGTAGGGGGTTGCATTTCACTTGATCACAAAAGGCACTGCAGAGGCAGTAACCTCACTCCTCAGAGCTGTGATTTTCTCCATCCTGATCTGTGCTGGTTGAGCAGGCTACTGCCCTAAACTTCCCCCAACAGCTGTGCACTACCCCTAAGTCTAGATTTCTGCTTCCTGCTATCTGCCTAGCAAGTTGTTTGCATGAGTGCTCGCTGACATGCCTAGGTCCAAAAATGCCAGCACAACTTTGAGTTTAGATCACCTACTGTTGGCTACAGAAGGTTAGGGGATGCTGATGTAGCAATATCAACTGAATGGGGGTGGTTGTTTTCAAGGCAGAAGAATAAGCAGAGAAAGGTAGATGAATTCATCAGCTGACAGAGTCAGTCCTGAAGCTGGCTTCACGTTCTTCCGGAGTAAGAAAGTTCTGTGGTTTAACAGTAATTTTGATTATTCGTTTAAACTGACTGTTCAGTGTTTCCTAGACAAAGCTATGGGATCTCACCGCCTGGGGCATGTAATTAGATGTGCATTTTTCCACACACGTGTAATGACTACATATTTGGTATGGAAAGCCTTCAGCATGTAACCACAGATGTATGGCTTCTAATAAAACTCCATCAAGCCTCTGACTCTGTTAGAGGACATGTATGTACTCCATTTTCAGCAGCTGTGTGATATGACATCCTCTTCTCCTTGCTGTGATCCTCTATGCCAGGTAAACCCAGATTAGCGTCTCACAGCTAGATCCTTAGTCCTGCCTCTAATCTCAGAGTATGACAGATGCTCAGTGCCTAGTATGATAAATTTAGGCTAATGTGAGATGTTTCTGTAGAGCATGAGTTTTGATAAATCTGCTTGCTGATGCTAATGTGTTAGTCTGAGTTTCTACCATGTATAAGAGAAAAATATCAGTGATCTCCTGGGCTGATGCTTCATTAATCATCAAAATTTTAGATGCATTAGTGTAAATGATGCCCTGACAAGGGCACATCATAAGAGGCGTACAAAAAGACATTAGACATCATACACAAGAATTAAGGATGCAATTTCCCTTTTCAACTAGATACAGAAAGTCCTGCCTGTTACTAACAGACAATAGTGAGCAAATTCTTCCTGTCTGAAGGGAGTCTTAGCAGAATCTCATGGGGGAAATTGAGGCTAATTACCAAGGCATGAAAAAAATGGATTTACAGCAATGACAAGGGAGTATGTTTGACTGTCTATGTCAGTGACAAAAATACAGATCATGCGAAAAACTTTTCATTATCTTTTGAAAAGAAAAAGTGGGATGTGATCAAGTTGCTTCCTTCAAACTGAGAACTGAGCTACTAAGTCAAAACAAATTGCTTTCTCAGAGAAACAGGACAAAATTACTTCAGGAACCAAGTAATCCTACACATTACTACATGATCCAAGTCATGCAATTCTGATCCAGACTTGAATCTTCAACTGGCTAGAGCACTAGGGACTAGTGACTGGGCACATTGTGATTAAAAAAGCCAAAATATTATTCCACATTACTGAATCTATTGAATTCTTTAACGTAAGCTAAACAACTATACCTGAAAGAGAAGAATTCCAGTTAGAAGTTCAAGGATGTAGAGGGATTTAAAATGTCTATACACCCTGTCAAATGCTAAATCAAATGGAACAACCTTATGTATATATACTTTACAACCCACAACAGCTTTCTGATCTCTTTCAGGATAAGGCCATAAAGTAAACACAGGTTTCTTTCTCATCAGAGACACTTCTTTGTTTGAAGAGTTTCAACTCTGAATTCTTTTAAACACCTGTCTCCTTCCCCCCGCTGCAGTTATTTATACCTTGAAGATAGAAATCTACTTGTTGAAAAGTTCTGAGCAAACAATAAAATATTAGAGGACTCTAAATGATATTAAAATCTTATAGGAGTAGGAGGTTGGATAGAAAGTATGTTTGTGTTCCTTTCTATATTGTTTAATGCACAAATGCAGAAAATATTTGATTAATAATAAAAGATTTAATTAATAATAATCTATATATTTATGTATGCAGCATTTCTGTGTAAAGAAAACACCCACATTTCCTTCTGTCTCATGAAGGACTATCGTTAGAACTTACTCCATAAAGCCAACTCATTGCTCAGGTATCTCAGCCTAACAATTATTTATAACCGAAATCTACTTCTTGTACCCTGCTATAAACTATATGCTTAGAGACTGGTTTTCTGTTTCATTTGTGTTTAGCTCGGGTACGGTGTGGCTTTCAATACATGTGAGGACGAAGTCGCTCCTATCAGCCAGTACCACTAATCGTGATTTTGTTAACCGCCATGGAAGGAACAGCTCCCGCATTTGAGTTCATGTGTGGGATAAGGGCAGGTCACCAAAAAACTTTCTTGACTGAAGTGAGATGTTTTGATTACTGTATACTGTACTCTTGGGCATCCTTCCTTCAAGCACTGATGCTTTCTCTCCCTGCTACTCTAGAGGGGAAATGTGGGGACCCTCTTAATCAACCGAGGGTTCACCTGTTTATCCCTAATTTGGTGGCTTTACTATCTCCCTGTGGGCTTTGGTCACTGTACAGGATTTTGGGAACACTTCAGTTTGTGCCAAAATCATCTGTTATGAGATATTAGTACCCACAGTGACATGATCTGCAGGGCTGCAAGTCTGCAGCAGGACATGGGTGAATACAGAACATCTCCAGACCACCTCTCCTTACCTCCGCCACAGGATAATCGTAACACTCTATAATGTATGTATTTGCTTAAGCAGTCTGTATTTATTTAGGTGATATTTATAATATATATTTTCCTGTCCCCAGTGTTTTCTTTTCAGATCTTAGTTAGTTTTAAGACTGTTAGTATAAAAAATATATAAATATGACACTCAGCCTTGACTACAGAATTATGACCAGTGATTTTGTAATATCCTACATCAAATTTTGGATTAATTTGGAGTTAACATGGTGTGTCACACTGAAATTTGGCTGTACCATCAATGAAAGCTGGAATCTTTCCCACTCTGTGGGAGGTTTAGCTCTTTTGAAGGCCTTTTCCGCTCATATATCACCTGTGTTAAAATACAAATTGCTTAAACATAATTCAAGCACAGAATGTGCTATGACAGAAAAGAAAAACTGTTTCAATCAGCATGAAAAAGCAATTGTGCAAAACTGAAATGACAAATTTCTTCAGCTATGTTTTGTTACGGAATCATGGATCATGCAATACCACTACTCTTGACATGTCTTTTTAAATAGTAAAGAAATAACACTGCTTGTAAAAATCCACCGGATCTCAAATTAATAGCAAATAACAAAATTTAGAATCAATCTTTCTGATTTTGAAAATAGTCCTTTGGGATTTTCAATGATGTTAATTGAACTTCATGGCAAAGGTGTTCCAATAAAATAGATTTCTTCTCAGGGGAAAAGACCTAAATACTATTTTCCTGTTGAAAGTATACTTTACTCCAAGAGGAGAATTAAACAGTACACATTCGAAAATACCATATGTAATGCAGTCATAATTTGTTACTCTCAGCCTCTTTCATCTTGTTAAATATTTTTTAAGCAGGGCAACCTTAACACTGTGCATGTGTATTAATTTGATGTACTTTGGTAATGCAAACACTGTTCTTTTTGATCTTTATTTTTATTATTATTATTAAATTTACTGAAAAATCAATACTCTGCTTTTACTTAAACACTCAAAATGTAACCTTTTTCCAAAATGATGAAAGGGACTTCTTTTAATGAGTTTTTGCTGTTTTTTTCTCTGTCTCCTTTTGCTTTAGTAAATATTTTTCAACTGATTTATGAACCTTTTCATATAAACTTATCCATAGATTTATTTGATTTACCAGAAAACAAAATACTTTTTTTTTAATACCATATCTATAAAAAAAAAATTCATTGGCTATTTAACAATCTTTTGGTCATATAATATATGTGTGAATGGCAACATTGTTATGAAAATGGGATTTTTGATAAATTTTTCACTCATTAAATAAATTGGAAAGACTAAACTGATTTTCATAACATATATCATCTTCATAAAATGCTCTCTAGGAAATTGTATATCTGGTCTTGTAATGATGCATGGGAACACACAACTAAGCAATTGTTGAAGTCATTGTCTGCTGCCTTCTCCCAAATAAAAGAATGGTGGAACAGGACCATTGCATTGCTGTTTCAAGTGGCAGGGATGCTGTTTCAGGTCATGAGAGACAAAGGAGAGATACAGCGAAAATTATGAGGGAGAAGTAGGGAGGGGTTATTATTACTGTTACTATTATTGTTATTAAGATTACTTTGATTTTGGATAAGAAAGTAAGACTTCTGACATTTCTTTTTTTGGGTCTGAAACAGAAGCAGTAAACTTCAAACTACAAACTAAGCAACACACTAAATCAAGACTGAGCTGCCATAAGCTGTTTGAGGTATCTCAGTCAGGCTTTATTTGTGGGTGGGTTTTATACACCCACGGAGAACAAAGGAGACATGGAAAGATATGCTCACACAAAGCAGAACACCATCCATTGCAGATATATCTCATTAGTCACAGGTAGTGACAGCTGAAATTAATTAACTAGGATTAAAAAATTGAAATCAGTCTTTTACCTGAACCTCAAACCACAACACCTTCCCAGTGGCTTTATCTATTTGTTTTTGTTTATCTTTTTGTTGTTTGCATTTGGTTTTGGATTTGTTTTTGCAAATTTTAACCATGGCAATGAACAACTTGCTAACCAAAGAAAAGCCACGTGTTGTCAGCTGCCTCACAGAAAGGTACATACAGCCTACTGTAGAAGTGTTTGCTAATCATCCAAATTGCACTTATTTCAATACAAGTAACAGTATTTCAGAAAGATGACCCTAATTTTTCCTTGCAGACTCTCTTCATTCCCTTAGAGATAAAATGGTCACCTGCTTTCTCCAGAAATTCCTTTATTAAGTAACTATTATTACTGTTTCATTCTCAGGGATAAGAAAATTGAAGGAAACAACCATAAACTCTAAGTGTATTGATATCCAAGTAGACTTATTCAGGCTGAAATGTGGTTTCCTGTTTTCAAACCATTACTAAAGGATGGCCATTTTCATTTCACAGCTGAAGTGTACAAAATACTGAAAAAAATCTGCAAACCATTAAAGTACCCCAAGAGACTAAGCCACCCATCAGGCTTATATTTTCATCTGCACTCTCTTGTAAAAGGTAATGCAGATATGAAAGTGACTATAGTTATCAATTCATGTGGGAATTCAGGAACTAGTGTTGGAGCTGAAAAATGCTCAGTTATATATATCAAACAGACATGAAGCTTCTATGCAAAGCAGCTTTTTAACATATCCAAGTACAATATTTTTCCATGCCTTTAATTATGTGCCATTAGTTACCTTATTAAGATTCCATATAGATTAGGAAAAATACAGTTTCTCTCTTCTTCTTTTCTTTCTTTTAATTGAGTTTAAATATTTGAACAGTATGTGAATAAGGGATTAGAGCTACCAGTTCATGAAATCTTTTCCAAAAGCAATGTGACAGTTCAATGCTTTTAAGAATAGTGGTATTCTCCTGACATGAATGCGCTGGTGCTGCAGTAACATTCTTTTTCATATATTGGAGCTCTAAGAACCTTGGTGGTTTCACACCCCCAGGGTTCAATATATTTTATTTTTTTTATCTTTTTGTTTCAGTTACTTGGGTTCACACACTTGTTGAATTTAACTTTGGGTTTCTTGGCTCATGCAAGCCCTAAAACTCAAAGCAATACTAGCATCATCATGAGTCTTCCATGGTTTGGAACAAAACAGTAAACTTTCTGTGTAGCTCAGAGACAGGATTAACTTGACAGTCAGTCTATAGTTAATGAATTCAGACTAAGCTCATTTCAAGGATCAGCAAAACTTAGAAAATCTTTTTGACAAATCTGGGACAAATTGAGGATTATGAAGACAACTCAAAATATACCCATCTCAAAAAAAAAAAAAAAAAAAAAAAAGGTAAGTAATCTCTCCTGTGTTTCCTTTATCCTCCATACCAGTTGCTACAGAGAAAAGGGAATTTCACATGACTGTGAACTTCATAAAAAGATGTACACAATTCATTCATATGAGAAAGGCTTAAATATTTTTATGCTCTTTACAGTTCAGGTGTTGCATTTGGTCCACATTCAGCTGAAATACTTTTAAGTTATGCTTACTTTAAAGAAATTCAGGCTTATAATTCAATGTCAATCAAAGAGTATGAAATCTCTCTCAAACAAATGAGTCTTTATTTTTTTCATGTCTGAAGGCAGCTACCTACATATGATCCCATTCCATTTACATTTAAGTACAGATTTCAAAAAAAATTACCTATGTTTAAAAAAAAAACAAAACCAAAACTGAAAGAGAAATGTTCAGTCTTTCATTATTTACATACTTAATGTTGTTTGATTCAGAAACCACAATATAAATATTTTCTTTTAAAAAAATCTGTAAGCATCAAGATATATATAAATATTCTACAAAACGATCAGTGTGCTCTCACCAAAAACAGATACTTTGAAAATATTTGGCTTGTTTTAAGGAAAAACACTTAAATCTATTTTTTTTTTTTTTTTTTTTTTAGGTCTAGCCATCTATACATTCAAAGAGCAAGTGCTTTTAGAAGTACTTCTAAAATATATATTTCTACTTTTTTCATACATCTATATGAAATAGAAAGTCTTTATTTAATATTCAGAAAATCCACTGTGGTGCAGGTGTACAGGACTTTTCAAAAATTACTTGGGAAGGAGATGAATTTATCCACATGTCCCCTTTACAGCGAAGTTTATTCTGCTCTTCACAGCATCCCAGCAGCACAGTGAATGCCTCCGAGTCCCCGTCTCCTTCCAAGAAACAAAATGTCTCCAAGCCCGCAGTTCTGGACGCTCCCGTATCTTCAGTGCACTTGCACTGCCACAGGAGCTGGATCCCAGGGGACTGCCAGCAGTGTAGCATTTCGGCACAGGGTACAATGTTCAGGCTGCCTGTCTGGGCTCACCGCCACCCTGGGCTGCTGGGCAGGGAGGTTGGCCCAAATCACAGCTGGTCCTTCCAAATCTGGGGTAGAAGATGGCTTTGTTGCAGTGCTTGCCCAGTGTAGCAGGTGCTCTCAAGCAAAAAAAGATGTGTACAAGTAAGCCTTCTGCTTGCTAGTTGTTTATCTGGGTCAGCTGCTGGCTGAGGAGTACAGACTTGCTCTTGGCACCTGTCCTCAGAGCAGTGTGAGTCTGTCCCATGCAGCTTTGCTTTTTACTGGGATAAAACATAGTTCCGGTATGTCAATAATTTAAGCATATGAGTTTAAGTTTTCGTCACTTTCCTAAGTTTTCTTTTCTTTGTTTTTGTAGCACTCACGGTTCTACACTGAAAAACGGTCTTTCTTTTCATTATTTATTCTATCTATTTTCAAGGTAGCCACTTCAGGTCTCCTGTTAGGAAGCTATAGCACAACTAACAGGGCCTTATCCAGAAATACTCATTGATTGCATTAGGAAGAAAGGGCAAAAATCACAACTAAATGTAAACAGATGGGGCAGGATCCATCCCTCCTTAATATGACAGCCTAAAATTTAGGTGTCTGGTATAAACTAGTCAATCTTAACCCCTTCTCTCATCAAAGGAAATACTTTGCCTGCTGCAAATAATAGTTTTACAATAAGCTGAACAGCTAAAACACATGGTCCTTACAAGGTCCCTATGTCTCCCCTTAATTTTTAGGGCAATCCTGCATGATTAACTGAAACTGGAAGCCCCTTTTGGGTGAAATGAAGCCCACCATTGGCATCTGCATCTCACATGAACATGGCACACTGAAAAATTATTTCACTGAAGGGTTTCTTAATAGCTCAGCAAGGAACAAATAGCCTGAGCTGGCTAACAGCAAGCAGCTCCCACTACATAGAGATTTTCAGCATAGTTTTAGTTATGCATCTCCTCAGCTGTTATGAAATATATCTATACAACAGAGCAATTATAAAATGGCTTTCATGCACAAATACAAATGTGTAAAAAAGATATGTTAAAAGCAAAGGCAAATGAATACATGATGAAGTAATTAGAAACAGATCACACTATAGCGCTCTTTGAATGGAATGTTTTTTGCTTGGTTCTATTAATGTACAGGCACCCACAAAGCACTTAAACATGGAAGAAATTTTCTAACACATAGTAAGTTGCAGAAAAGAAACAAATAATTAAAAAAATTCTTCCATTGCTGTTTCAACAACGTACAAGTGTTTCATGTAGTATTCTCTTTCTGTACTTCTAACTTAAATCACATTACAAAGCACAAACAATACATTTTACATAAAAACATAATGTATATGCAGAATTGTTTTTACTGTGAAGGCAACATGCCAGTGATTTCCATGTAAGTTTCAAAAGCGTTCTCTTACTGGTTTTGTTGGCAAAAGTGGTTTTAGACACATACCAAGATTTAACCCTGTTAAGATGAAATACTCTTATGCCCAACTGCACTGAAGTCAATGGAGCTGCTTTATTTCCAAGGTCCTTTGATATTTCAGAAGAGAGTTTACTGTTCAGATCTTCTCTTCCAGAAAATCAAAATCATGTTTTGCTATTTCCCTCTCCAACATGATAATAATCCCAGATTCCCTTTTGTTAACACCCAAGGATATGTGAGGCAGAAGCCCCTGCCAGTGGCTTTGTCTATGGCTGATTTTTGCCCACTGTCTAAGATATCAATTACTAAACATTACACAAAAACATACGTTTTATTGCAGCTTTTGTGTGGAAGTCAAATATGAGAGTTTCATGACCAGAAGGTCAGAAAACAGGCAGGATAATTTCCTGGCAGCTTAATGCCATTTGGTTTCATATTTTAAGTTCATAATAAGGAAACACTTCAGCAATCTTAATTATATTCTTAGCAAACAAAGAAAACCATCTCAGATACTTGGGTTAAATACTAGAGATAGACAGTTCTAGTAATATGTTACATAATTTCCCAAAAGTGGGTGAACTGTCAAACAGAACAGTGTAAGGAATATTACTGGGTTTTTGGCCACAGTCCTTTACCAGAATTTGTGATGTGTTACATGAAAAGCCCAAACCGCTTGGCACACCCAGTCATTTGTAGAAAACTTTCCACTTCTTTGTGCTTGAGATTAATGTTGGGATCAATTCTCATGGATTTCAGGAGAAAGAGACAGCTGACCACAGATTTGGCTCAGAAATCAGCTCTGTTTTTACATCAGGGGCCATTCTTTTCTAGAGGACAAGTAAATATTTTCACAGAAATTAATGGAACTGGACACAAGAAGATCTGGGCCATCATTCAAAACTAAATTACTTCTTAAGTGAGATGTCGAAAGAAGATAAGACTATTTTGCTAATTGCTAATATTATGATGTGTTCTCATAGAGCTGAAAGGATCTCACAGCACTCCAGAAAGACTAGCTGCAGAGAACTTGCAATCTAAGAGATAAAAAAGACTAAATGCAGATAAACTCCCTAATATCAACTGCAACAGGACAAGGAATTATGGTCTGTCAAGAGTAAACCATTTTATATCGTATGTGACTCAGGTGAAGTTATCAAGTAACTTTCTTCATAAAAATTTTAAAAGGTCTTCTTTCTTGACCCCAATGTTTTCCACCCATCCTGCAAAAGAAAACCTACTGAATTCAGAAACTGGAGGTGAAATAGCAAGAGCATTAAGGCTTATAAATCATTAAGGTGTTTGTAAACATCAACCTACTTAAAACCAAAAGTTTTTGAAAATTATGCAGATAGGTCACTATAGGGAAACCTAAGATGGACAAAATCATAAACAATTAGCTGAATTGTTTTTAAACTGTTAACTCAGTATTTGTATCACCATCTTGTACTATGTAGATACGCTTGTTAATACTTTCATGCCTCTTTTGACAAGCCTGGTAATGTAAAATCAGTTCTGACACTCCTAATGGGCTGACATTTACATTTCCAGACTCAGATGTGATCAGAAGGTGTACTTCACTGCATCATAGTAAGTGTTGACCACTCATTTAGCAAATGACAGAAAGGTAGCTATAAATCACGACAGAAGGTCCAAACACTGCAACCCTTATCCAGAAATTTTTACATATAAAATAGAGTTGATTGTGGCCTTGCATTTCCAATGAGAAGAAATGAGAACTTTGTCTAACACTTGTAAAGTGTAATACTAAAACATTAATACATTGCAAAATGTAATAATTCTATCTTCTTTTTAACCCAAATTCATATCAGAAAAAGAGTATTTCATGGTTGTATATATGTATGTGCGGGTCAGTCTTAAAAGCTCTTAACACACAGAATAGCTTCATATCTTGAAAAATACACTTGTTGATTTCAGTCAATTTTGTCAGGTTATAGACAATCCAGAGGCTAATACAGTCCTACAGGTTCTATGAAAATGGATGTGTTCACAAATATTCAGGGAATCGTTCATATAGCCAAAAGAGAGACAGAAGACAGAAAATAAGAATTAAGTAATGATAGTGGTCCCCAGATGCTATAGAGGTGTTGAACGGCTTGAAGACCACAGAAATTGCTGAGGTTCATTTGACCTGTCGTGTGCAAATTAAAAGCCAAGATGTGGCTTTAAATAGTCAGTTCTTTGATTCCGGGATTCTGACTTTTCTGATGGCTGTCATTCAGCATCATGCTTGAGTCTATTACTTCTTCTTCAAGCAGTGTAAGGCTGTTTAAATGGGCATTCTTGATCTCAGCAAAATGGAGAGAAGTCATTCCAGACCTAATATTTCTGTAGACACGCTGGTTTTGTCACTGCATTCTCACTTTATGCTAAGCATAAGGAATTTTGACTAACTTGTATTTTCCTTGAAGATATTCCATCTTCTGTGAGAGTAGAAGGAGCTAACATAAAGCTGCAGTGTTACCTGAAAATTTCTCAATCACTGATGTCAAATTTGAAAGATTTACAGTTTCTGGGAACCATCCAGACTGAAGATGTGTCCTTAAAACACTGGGGAAAATGTCCTCTCCTTATACTACAAAGTTTACACAACTTCCCTCCCCCCCTTGTTTGTATGATTCAGACTCAGTTTCTGCTCTTACCAGCTCCCTTTATGGGTGGCATATTCATGCACTGTGTGGGAAACAAGCCCACGCAAGCAGAAGCAGAAGATAGACAAGATGACCTCGTACTTTAAGGCCTTTTTCTTCTATCTGTGCTAGCTGATGTTATTTGTGGTATGGTTCTTTGAATTTCAGACTCCCTATATATGAGAGATAAATGAGTGCACAAAACACAGAAGCTAACAATAGCTGAAGTCTGCCTTCTTAGGTGCTCTTAGTAGTCCATGGAGAAGGTGAAAGGCTCCTATGGGGGTTATTTGAAGTAGAAAGTTGACCTCTGGAACTTTACTGCCCTTAGGGAATAAACCTCGGGAGAAAAGGTTCCCAGGGTGAGAATTCATAGAATCAGAATATCCTGAGTTGGAAGGGACCCACAAGGATCATTCAGTTCAACTCTGATGGCTAAAATGAATTGTTTTCAGTTGGTTTTGATTCACAGGAATTTTTCAGTCCAAAGAAAACCACAGGTGTCTAGCCTTCAAAAAACTGCTGGTTGAAGGACTCTAGGTGGGTGTAATCTGTGTGACCTGAGGTTAGAGAGTGGCCCTCTAGCAGACAAATTCTGTAAATCCCATGGAATTTTCAAGAGCAGCAGGCAGGAAATGCATTCTTCATAAATATCAGAGAAATATATTTTCTTTTTAATTATTAAAATGTTAGATATGTTCATTCTTTAAAAGAAATGAAAACTAAAATATGCTGATGCAGAGAGTAACTTGTTAAATACAGCTTCTGGATGAGCAGGTGTAAAGGGCTATAATTCGGAAATTTTGAGGCCCATTGTGACGGTTCAACCTAGTTGTTGATATTAAGGAACTTCTACACAAACTGTGAAAGGTAGGGAATTAAATCATCCTCAGTCTCATGGACAACTTACTGTTTCAGATGAGGAGTATCATATGCTAGGCTGGTCAGCCTGGAGCCAGAGAGCAACATCAGTCATTGCTGTCTATAAAAGCTAACTGGGTTCACCAGTTTTTTTCCTCCAGCTGATGCATGCAGAGAACTTGCAACACAATATTTAAGTCCCATTACCATAAAATGAGATTCTGGGCAATTCTGAATGACATTCTCTGTCTTTAACTTATTCTTTCACAACACTGTGTAAGGTAGGTCTGCCACTGTCTCAGCAAGTGTGAAACCAGAACCCCCCAGAGGCACATACCTCAGAGTTTCTCTCATGCACACACACTTAAATTGAGCAACACAATATTAAAGCTAATGGAGAAATACATATATAAAATTCCTCTCTCCTGTAATAGGACAGGAATTCAGCCTTGTATAAATGCTCCAATTTCAATGTACGTGTGAAATGTTATCTAATTCATAGAGCTGCATCTGAATTTGTAATTACCTGAGCTTGTCTATCATATGCAATTTTGTGTTATCAGAGTGGAAAGCTCAGGAGAATAAGCTGTGTTAAACAATATATATTCTATCTCCTTCCATTTTGGGCAGATGTATTGGTGGAATATGATGACAGGAACTTAGCACATCTCAGCTCTATGGGGCTGGAAATAACAAAAGTCCTTAACCATTAAAAAAAAAAAAGTATAATTTTGGAAGAAAAGTGATTTTTTTTCAGTGTTGTTGGATGAAAATGTGCTTCCCTTTTTACCTTTATCTAAATCCATCTCTAGCAAAAATCAATGCGAAAGGAAGCATTAAAATGTATTTTATTTTCTGCACATTTTTGTTTTACATTTTGTGTGTATTTCTCTGTACTGGAGCTAGCTTGAACAAGTACTTTTCCTTGTAAACACTTTCGATTGTTTAGACAAACTAAATGTCAGCTAGTGCTAAATGCATTTGCAACAAGAAATATACCAAATCAAAATAATGGCAGATGTATCTCAGGCAGCGTTAAAGGGCTTTAAACTACAGTGTATCCAAAACAAAAAATCTACATCAAACATAGAAACACATGGTTAATCCGTCACATCTGTTTAGTTAAGTGATGGCCTTAATTACTTTTAGTCACCCATGACTCTCATGAACAGACTCCACTTTAAATTTAGATTCAGACATTTTTCCATTTCTCTAATTAGAATTTATTCATGTGTAAACAAGCTTGACTTTGGTTTACCCACACACATTTAAGTTTTTTGACTGTGTGGCCTTGCAGAGCAATTCCTGCATGTTTTAGGCCTATTCATATAGTTGGCCTCCTTGTTTCACATGTAAATCACAGCAATAGCTGATTGACCAATGATTTTAAATTTTTTCCCCATAAATAGGCTTTCAAAGGCACATCCCTAACTGAAACCTTGATTTGCAGAACCATCTTTCTGGTAAGGAGAAAACTGTGCTTTCTCATGCATCCCCTCATCTGAGTATCCAGGACAGATGTATGTCTGGGTTATTTTTTCCCTCCTCCTCTTTTCCACATCATACTAGTAGTGGTTGGAGCATGGAGAGATTTCAGCAGGCAAATGAAACTTCCTAATAAAATCTCCCATGTGACTGTGGCTGGCTGCTGACATAATGATCAACATGAATTTTAAAAGGGTTACACACTTGTGGGTATGATCTTTTATTCAGTTATCTTTGGAATGATTTTTCTCAAGTACAGAATAACACAGGCTGAGCACATTCTTTCAGGTTTAACTCTTCAGTGAACTAGGTTAGGCACAGAACAATTATTTCGATGCTGCTAAGAATCCCTTGAGATAACATATTCCAGGACATGAAAATGAAATTTAAGCATAGTGTTATCTCAGTGCCTTTTGTTAACAGTCAGAAAAGGGTTTTCATAAACATCCATGCTTCTGAGTGTCCCAGAAACGTGATTTGCCATGTGTTCATGACCACCGTTACCAATTTATAGAGGAAAGAATTAAAATATTTAAGTGGCTGTTCTAGAAGCTCTTAACTGTGCCAAGGGCTCCACAGTTTTCCATCAGAACTGCAAGAGCAGACAGAAGCTAATACATTCAGACCAGTGTGACACCTCATATGACACTTCACAGTGAGCAGATACTGTAAGCAAATTAGCTCAGAGTGCTTTTTAGTATTTTTTCGTTTAGTTTTATAAACTTCAAATTTTAACCTCTTTCCATTTGCAATGCTGCAACATTATCTAAACTCAGGTGAACAATTTACTCCAGTGAGGTATACAGTGTATCTATTGTATAGACCGTACCAATACATGCTGAATTAAGTAAATGAACAAATGATAATTAGGATAATTTTCCTGATGAAAAAGCTTAATTTTTGCTATTTAGAAAATAATTGTTATTTGGAAAAAAACTGTTTTAGCACATGCTAAATAATATCTCCTCTCTTCTGCCTTTCAAGTATAATCTTCTTTATGGACTACCTGTAATTGTGCTTTAGCCAGGTGATATCTGATTGCTACAAGCCATTTTAACAAAATTAGAACTGCTCAAAAGTAATTCAATTGACAATAACTGCATTATATGCATGTCAAATTAATATAATCAGGTTAAGACAGTTTTCTATAGAAACTGCATTTATTCATATCTGGACTTACACAGTATTCAGAAAGTTGAAATCTGCAATTTAGATTCAGCTATTATGCTATTTTTGAACTACTGCTAGCAAATAATCCTTTCCATGCCATTACCACCTATTGATGAAGCTCTTAAATTTTACCTAGTCTTTCAGGCTGTACTAAGAATTTTCAAATCCAGATGTATATATCCAGCTTGAGCAAACTATAAATGTTGTTATTCTCTGACACTCCACTGAAAGAAGGTAGCCTTAGTTTATGAGACCCGAAAGAAGTCAGGTTATAAAAAACTTATACATCCATATGCTGGGCATTTTAACTGAGTACCATCTCTTTAAAGTTTGCATAAGGAATGGAAATTAAATGCCAGTTCTAGCTCTGCTCAAAGTATTATTGAAAGAGTCTTGGTAAGAGAAAGGGAGACGTAAGGATACTATTTGTGGTGGTGGTTATCTTAGTGTCAGAATCTGTAATGGAAGCACTTAGCATGCAAGATGGCAAAGCTGAGGAGGGCTTCTAAAACCAGAAAATTCGAAAGGTGTCAAAAAGATGTCAAATGGGAGAAGAGAAAGCACTTACTGGGCTGAGAATCATTAGAAAAAACGTGAGCAGGATCCTACTCAAACATTTTATCTTTTGGCAAGGAAGCAGACAGAGGATTTTAAGGTCACTTGCAAACTATCTTAGCCCATATCAGATTAGTGTGGCTTGCAGATTAACATCTTTGTATTTGTACACCACTGGAGCCTTTGTTAACCCATTCAGAAAAGACCACTCACAAACAGCAACTGCTCAAAATGCGCATTGGAAGGAACAGAAAGCAAATGCTCAGGTTTTGACCATGGAAGAGAGTAAGCTTAAATATTATCAGAAAACCACTTAAGAAATATGTAAATTAACTTTTTTTAAATTTTTTTTTTTTTTTGTCTTCCAGGTACAGCTAATACTGGCCTCCTATTTCAAAACAGACACTGGGTGGAGAAAGCAGTTTTTCTTCTATGACCAAATTAATCTTCTATATCTAAGAGCAAAGATGACCCTTTTTGCTAGCAGCTTCCACACATTCACTTTGCTCTCTAATTTTGACTATATTTTTAGATGAAGACTGTGCCAAAATCCACTTTTGAGTGAAGAAATCACAGCTATACTTGTTGGTGAATGATAAACAAGCTGTTTTATTTTGCAGTTTCTTCTTCGGATTTTCATGTGTTTGCACAAGACAGTTTTGCCTATTAGCTCTCAGATGGCTGGTTTCTTCCATGTGTCCTAATAGA